>OZ010606.1:31447999-31535499 GCA_963932145.1 Acanthosepion lycidas
TTTATGTAAGATAATTTTTTTCTAAAAAATATGTAATTTAAGTTACATGATCCTGCAGCCCATCAAGCTATCAACACTTGGAATTATAAATGTAGCCTTGTGAAAAGGCAAATTGAAATATCCGAAAAAAAAAATGATACCTTTAACAGCAACAGACAGGACATCTATTGTTTAATATATTGTAATGTAATTGTCATCTTTGATAATGTAAGCCGAAAGCTTAGATAGGATTAAAAAAAATATGTAACAATATTGTGATTTTCTTCTTTTAATGATAATGTTATTAAGCTTATCAGACGATATGAAAAGAATTTACATAAAATAAATAGAGAAAACTCGTCTATATTATTTAATGAAACATGTATCAATGAAAAAATGCTGCCTAAATACACACAATTTAAATTACAAGATCGAGCAGCACACCAAACTATCAAGACTTGGAATTATAAATGTAGCCTTGTGAAAAGGCAAATTGAAATAGCCAAAGAAAAATTGAACACCCTTAACGGCAGCAAACAGGAATTACCATCTTTAATCTCCGATAATGGCTTATGTAGGTTCGAAAGCTTAGAAAGGATTAAGAATAGAACATGTATCAACATAGTGATTTTCTTTCGTCTTTTAATGATAATTTTAAGCTTATCAGACGATATGAAAGGAATTTGTTTAAAATAAATAGACAAAACTTATATATATATATATATATATGTATATGTATTCAGACAAACTTACCAAGCGGATCGTCAGGGAAAGCAGCTTTCCCTGGCGATCCACTTAGGTGAAACCTTGGTAGGTTTGTCTGGCTCTCTAGGTTTGACTAGGTCTGCTCTACTTTTGCATTGAGCACTTTCTTAGTTGATTACTCGTATCGGGTTTTTTTCTTTGGGCTTTGGACCTGTATGCTGTACGATTATTTTCGACAGACGTTCATGTTCGTAGCTCTTTCTTTTTAAAAAAAATTTTTTTTTCCTTCGAAATTGATTTGATCATTAGCAAATCAAGAAACCGAAGATTTTCGCGAGACGAGTGTAGTTACCTATGTATATATATATATATATATATATATATATATATATATATATATATATATATATATATATATATATGTATGTATTAGGTTGGTGCAAAAATAATGACGGTTTTTGACGTATTTTTTTACGTCAAAAACCGTCATTATTTTTGCACCAACCTAATATCTTCGCTGATGGTACGGGAATCGGTGTTTCAGCGTGAATGACATTACGTATACCAAAGCGAAAAGACGTTTTGCCAATTAATTGCTCAATAGCTATCTGGAATAATTATTATGGCATCTAAAATATTAAAAGTACAACATACTTACCCAAGATCGACTCGGAGTTTCGCTCTTCAGGTTGCAGATAAGTATTACAGAATACTTGGACGAGGTGTGACACAACGACTATATTTAGGTGGGGACCCGAGCGCGTACACCAGGGACAGGAACAAAAATTCCCCTCAGCCCCGGCAACCGTCGGTTGCGCTGGCCTCGGTGCGAGTACCGATCCCTCCCTCTGGTGCAATGGGAGGGCGCAGCCCCGGACAGCTGTTCCCAAGGCCTGGGCACCTCTTCTGTATAATTTTCTCAGTTGCCCCTCTGTCCATTGACATGAGCGTACTCTGCCCAAAGACAGAGACGCAACTGAGAGATGATAAGTAGACGCGACCTTACTCAAAAAGAGTAAGTTACACACTATTACAGAATATCTATTTTATTTATTCTATATATATATATATATAGATTTGGCAATATCATCCTCACTGGTGCTACGAATTGAAGGGAGATTGAAAATCATCCGCCATTTTGTACATAACTCGTATCAATCCGCTGCAAACGTCTTCATCATTTGTTAACCTAGGTAAGTACTGAAGGTCTTCCAGGCTTTTTACGGGTAAAGATGGAATTTTATTGACAGTTTTCTATTCTTGTTCGATGTGTATACTGTACATGTTTCCGTTCAATGTCTATGGCATATTGCATGCATAGATTTTACCATGGAGACATTCTTTACTCGCAGAACTGTGGAAAAAGAAAAGCAGGAATTATTGGCTCGAGACTTTGTTATAACATTGGCATATGTTGTCTCCAAGCGACCAATATCAAAGAAGTACTTGATCTGAATATCTGAGTTGGACAGTACAAGTTAATAACTTTTGAAAAAAGACAGTGGATAATATGGGAATGGCCTTGTCATCAATACGAAATGGGTGACTAACAGTCATAGACATTGAACGAACAACCATCGTAATAACATTGAACAACCGCATTGAATGAACTATTAATAAAATTGTATCATTCTTTGTAAAAACTTTGAAGATATTGGAAAACTTGCAGCATTGTCGCATAGGACAGGAAAATTTGGAGAGGACAGGTAAGAAATATTTGCAAAAAATTAGGTAAATTTAGTTCTACTTATAAACACACGCACGCACACACACACACACACATATATATATATATATATATGTATATATATTTAAAAAAAAATCAACCTTAGTGTTGCGACATCACTCTCCAAAAGTTTTTATCCGTTAACAATAACACATTTCTAAAAAAAAACATATTTCGATCCGAATTTAATCTTTCGTCTCCGATGCTACCTGGATTTTACTAAAAACAAAATAATTTCCATGATTGAGGATGACTGTATGTACACCTGAAAGTACTTACATATTAAAAAAAAGACCTTATACAGTTTATAATTATTAAAAACAAGGATCATAACATTCATCGAGTGGTTCTTAGGTTAATGCAACTTTAAAATTTTGTTTGCGAAGAGTTTTTGCCATTTTATATCATTAACTTTACTAATCTACTTTTTGTATGAATGATTCATTGTAATATATTGTTATGGTCCGGTTCCTTGTACCACGGTGATAGTCCAAGGTAGAACCAATAAAGAAGAACTCCGCCACAGGTATGGAATAACATAGATATATTCCAAACAGTAATATATACAGAGAGGTAGAAAAGTGTTAGTACGAACAATCAGGTTTAGTAGTAATTGCCTGCCTCTGACTCGACTGACTGACTGACTTGCTCTGACTGACTCCTGACGGACTTCACTCCAGACTTCAGACTGAACGGTATTTAGTCACCCCCACACCACGAGGGCATCGTGTGGCACAAGGCCGGTTTAACGTGGGATCTCCAAGCCCGTGGGCTCGGCCAAAAATATGCCCTTTGAACTCGTATAAACGGGTTCAGGGTCGGTTTACCTCCCCGAAAGAGACTCCGCCCTTCGGCGTAGCCTCGTTCGGGTTCCTCCCCGCCCGATAGGAGAGAGTTCAACCGATCAGCCGGTCGCCCGACTTCGGACTGAACTCTCGGCTATCTCTTGAGTCCATTATGTTATTATGGGTAAGGTCCCATAACACACACACACACACACACACACACACACATATATATATATATATATATATATATATACAGACAAACCTTTCATCACTACCTATCGGTGGTGGGGGGGCAGGTGGCCCGTTAAAGCCGATTGTCCGTAGATGGGATGGGATTATTTTTGAGTTATAAAGTCACTATAGTAACTACCAGTTGTTATAATCACAATGTAAATACTATAAACATGTATATACGACATAAATAAATATATACTTAATATAGGTATATTAATCAAAATAACAAAAATAATACATTTCTCACGGCTACTTTCTCACGCACGCGCTAATTTATCGTACTTTATATACTGTACACCCGTCTTTATTTACAATTTAAAGGCCGACAACCACGGCCAAACGGTCACTTTGAGAACTAATACGACTCGTTACGCTAAGCCCGCAAATTTTGAAATACATCGCTGACGATTTGGTAGTTTTTTTCCTGCAGATTTTGTCCGTTGCATCCAAAGTCCGTTGATGGTGGTGTCCATAGATGAGAAGTTTGTCCGTATCCGGGAAAACTAGCTTGACTGACATTTACCAGGTATTTATTGACATAAACCTTACTAATTAACCTATAGCTGGAGAAGAAGAGGCGGACTCATACCTTTCCTTGCGGTATTTGCATGTAAGTGTATATAATGAACCTAATGAAAATAGAACACAGCTCTACAATTTCTATTTTCTTGGTGTAAAATGATTACAAACATAAATAACTATTTCTCTTCAATTTGTATTTAATGACCAACAAGAAAGTAAAATATTTGTACAGACAAACCTCTCATCAACGGACAAATAGGGGAGGGGTGCTCCATTAAAGCAGATTGTCCGTAGATGGGAAGCGATGATTTTGAGTTATAAAACCACCGACATAACTAAATTATATAATTAATATAGATATATTAATCAAAATAATAAGAATCATATATTTCTCACAGCTACTTTCCCACGCATGCGCTAATGTATAGTACTTTATATACTCTACAATTGCCACTGCCGCCAAGCGGTCACTTTGAGAACTAATACAACTTCTTTAGCTAAGCCCGCCGATTTTGAAATACATCACTGACGATTTAGAAGTATTTTTCCTACAGATTTTTTGTTTATTTTGCCTGAAGATCATCGATAGGGGGTCCGTAGATTAGAGGTTTGTCTGTATATAACTTTAGAAAATAACAGTAAATATTATGATATATATATATATATATATATATATATATATATATATATATTAAGATGAGTTATATTATCGAGATAAAGTGCTCAATATCAGTTATACAGCCTATGTAAAAGTACATATAAAATGAAGTCAACCCTCAGAGGCAACAAGCTGTTTCATACTAGACGCAATCGTCAGGCCGCGAGTGTTGGATTTTTCCTCGATTATTTATATATATATAGGTCAGCGGTGCATTTTGGATAATCCGTTCTGGCGGTTAGTTTGGCGGGAGAAGCTTGTTTACACATATATTTATTTATTTGGGTTAATTTATTTTACTTGTTTTTATTTTCATTTTTTATTGTGTATATATATTTATTCTTTTCTGTTTTCTATGTTTTATTAAAGTGGTAAAAATTTATGGGGGATTTGTTTAGGTCGTTATTTTACTTGTTTTTGCTGATTTATGTTTATTTTTATTAGTCCTAACGGTTATTTTAGCCGGTGTAATTTCTTCATATTTATGCATTTATTTTGGATTAATTTTTACTTGCTTTTTCTTATTTATTTGCTTATTGTTTTATTTTGTATATTTTTATATACTCTATTCTGTTTTAGCTTTTTGAGTAACGTAGTAATTTTTTATCGTTATATAGCAGTTATAGCCATTTTCTCGTTCATTTTTTGGATTGATTGTTGAAGTCTATTGGACGATTTTTTTGGCGGGATTCCTTTGTTGATTTGTCTATTTCTTTATTCATATTGATTATTTTTACTTGTATTTTATGTATTTATTTTCTATTTTTATTTGTTCTATTTCGACTATTCTAACGGGAGTAGATTGTTAATCTATTATTTGCTTGAGTTAATTTATTTTACTTGTTTATTTATATTATTTTGTTTATTTTTGTTTATTCTTTTCAGTTTTAGTAACGTAGTAAAAATTTGTTTTCGTGTCTGCATTTTGAGATGAGATCAGATCGTTTGTTTAGTAATTTATTTTATAATAATATCTATTCTTCCTCCAAGCAAAGTTTGCAGGCTTTGGATTGATTGTTGTACGCTGATAATCTTTTGCATATTTTCCATGATATTTTTGGTGTGATTTGCGTTTTGTTTTTAATTTACCAGATATACTTAGAAATCATTGTGCTGCTCGCATATTTACTATTTGTGAAAGATGTTTTGTGTGCATAGTTTCTTTGTTTCTAAGGTCCTTCAGTTATTCCTATGTATACTTCTTCTTCATTATCTGGTGATTGTACCGTGGCTTGGTATATTACGTTATTTTGTAGGCAATTACCGTTTAAGGGACATGCATTATTTATTCTACTGTTACACATTTCTATGTATGTATATTTATTTAGATAGATATCTCCTAATTAGTGGACGGATCCGTTACTTGACCGTTCGTCTAAGAAAACCCCTATCAATCAGCTAAGCAATAAATGGTGAGAACGTTCGCTTTTTGACGATGAAACCCGAGTTCAAATCTCGCCATGGTCGATTTGTTTGGAGGTGGGTGGGCGATTCCAGCGTGCTGCATCTTTGGAAAGCGCCGGAAAACGATAACACAAGTTTACCCAAGCCTTGTGAGTGAAATAGACGGAACCTTTTGGGGCCGCTGATAGTTGTGCTAGCAGTAAGTCACAAGCCATCGTGACCGAGTGTTTGAGTGTGCTCCTGTCTAGATTTTTGATTATTCTAGATAATACGCTCTCTCCCAGAAACTGTAACTAAGGTCTGCTCAGCATAGCTGCAGTATAAACCACAGGTGGGCTCTATGGATGTTGAACAAACACAAATGTGTCTGAGTGAGAGTCTGCAATATATGCCTTATGAGGCGGATATCCTCGAATACGAGAGGCCAGCTATTATATATATATATATATATATATATATATATATATATATATATATATATTAGATTTGTGCAAAAATAATGACGTAATAATGTCGTTTTTGACATTATACGTCAAAAAACGACATTATTACGTCATTATTTTTGCACCAACCTAATATATATATATTTTAAGACATGTTTATGTTTAACATTTTTTTATAGATACAAATATTTAAGCAAATGCTCTGTTTATAATAAACAGAATTAAATAGCATTTACCGCCGTGAATGTCCGAGATATTTAATACTGTTTATTATAAACAGAGAATTTGCTTAAATATTTGTATCTATAAAAAGAATGTTAAACATAAAAAATGTCTTAAAATAATTTGTCGGACTTTGTCCATTTCATAACATATATATATATATATATATATATATATATATATATAAGTTAACTGCAAACATTTTTCAATCGTAAATAAAAAGAAAATATCATAAAATATCTAGAGTTGTTTAGTATCAATAGCAGTAGAGACAAACTCAACAACTATTTTTCGTCCATAAAAAAGAGCTTGATAAATTTTTATTTGTCGCTGCTGAGTCCTTATGATGGAATTAAAAAAGAGAGAAATGGAACAAGATTGATGAGGCTAAGAGAAGGAAAGAGAGAGGAGACATTATGTTCCCGTTATACAGGGTGCCATGGATAAATTGTCGCCATTATATCTTTTTAGTTTCGCGCATGCGTTTTATTTGCTTTTGATTTTGTCGACTGCACAAAATAGTAAGGTCAGGTTGGCAACGTCTGTGAGAAAAAGAGCACTATGATGCAATTCACTCCGCCAGAAATTTGGAAACAGCTTGGCTTTCGGAAGGTTTGGAATCTCTTTGAGAAGTCTATTTTCAAGCCAATATTATTGATACTTATTATTCTGACTTAGTAAAAAAAAATAACGCCTGGAATAGTTAAATACATAACAGTAACAATGCTCCAATGTCAACATTTAAGTTCAATCTGGGGACAATACCGAGGATTCGGAAAGAGGTGGGTGACTTTAATCGCAATTACGAAGGAGTGATAGCGACATTAAGCCTCTGTCCTTTTTCGCACAGGGCTTAACACCTACATCAAAGCCTACATCAAGTGCTTTGATGACGTAATGCTACCTTTGTTCAAGGATGTGGCTGCTGGAAGATCCTATATCTTGCAATAGGATTCTCCACCATGCCACAGAAGAAGTAGAAACCAGACATGGTTGTCAGACAATTTCTACAACCCCATCATCCCTTACATCTGACCACCTAGCTGGTTATTATGAATGGGTTGCAGTTGAGCGAGAAACGAAGAAAACTCTTTGTAACACCTAAGATGAACTGAAGGCAAGGATTTTGGCAGCATTCACCAACTTAAACAAGGAGACCTTCCAGAAGAGTTGCAGGAGATCCCGATGTCGTCTGGTGCCTGTTGTTAAAGCCAGTGGCGATTGTATTGAATAAGTTTAGTCTTTCCTATTTCAAGATATTTTGTGTAATTTTGGTAAATATATCTGTTCAAATGAGATGTCAGTGTTATTTTCATTTTTGCGTAATTTAGACGACAATTAATCCATCGGGTTACCTATATATATATATATATATATATATATATATATATATATATATATATATATATATATATATATATGTATGTATGTATATAAAAGGAAGAGGTTATATTAGTTCCAACGAGAGATAAGTGTGTATATTAAAAAAAAAAGAGAAAAAAAAATCCACATTACAACCAAAAACGCTTGCGGTTTCTTTTTTCTTTTTAATATACACACTTATCTTTCGTTGGAAGTACTATAACCTCTTCCTTTATATATATATATATATATATATATATATATATATATATATATATATATATATATATACAGAGATATTGAAATAGATAGATAGATAAATAGATAGATAGACAGATAGAAAAAGATAGAGAGATCAAAATTAGATAATTATTAAGTGCGATAGATAGATAGATAGATAGATAGATAGATAGATAGATAGATACATACATACATACATACATACATACATACATAAATACGAATGAACCGAGATAGTTACAATGGATCGAGATAGATAGATAGATAGATAGATAGATAGATAGATAGATAGATAGATAGATGGAATAAATATAGAAATATTTCCGGTGCTTGGAACTTAAGACAAATCCTTCTAAAAATACCGATGAAGTCCAATATGACAATGATTGATAACCAAAATATATAATTAAATCTGCGAGTTATTTTCTAGGAAAAATCTGAATGTACGAAATTTGATCGTTTAATTATGTTCCTGATTTCTGTAAAATCTTGTTTGGCACCTGACAGAATATTGAAACTATTATTAAAAGAATACAATTTCTTCTCTTCAAAATTACACGTATGTCTTAATAAAGATCTCCAATCCAATAATACAGGTTTGAAACCAGACAAAATAATGAAACTCTTGTCACACTGATGTCAATTTATTTTTTTCCAAAACTTACGTCGTTGATTGATAATCAATGCCTCCAGTCCTATAAAGCAAGTTCTAGAACGGACATAATATCGAAATCTGTCTCTCTTTCTGAGATGAGGTATTGTAACTATTTACACTATTTCCATTGTTCGGACTGTTGTCCTCATCTTTATTGCCATATTCACCTTCAACATCTCTCTATATTTTTGATATGAGGTATTGTAACTATTTACACTATTTCCATTGTTTGGACTGTTGTCGTCATCTTTTTGCCATATTCACCTTCAACATCTGTCTATATTTATGAGATGAGGTATTGTAACTATTTACACTATTTCCATTGTTTGGACTGTTGTCCTCATCTTTATTGCCATATTCACCTTCAACATCTGTCTATATTTCTGAGATGAGGTATTGTAACTATTTACACTATTTCCATTGTTTGGACTGTTGTCCTCATCTTTATTGCCATATTCACCTTCAACATCTGTCTATATTTCTGAGATGAGGTATTGTAACTATTTACACTATTTCCATTGTTTGGACTGTTGTCCTCATCTTTATTGCCATATTCACCTTCAACATCTGTCTATATTTCTGAGATGAGGTATTGTAACTATTTACACTATTTCCATTGTTTGGACTGTTGTCCTCATCTTTATTGCCATATTCACCTTCAACATCTGTCTATATTTATGAGATGAGGTATTGTAACTATTTACACTATTTCCATTGTTTGGACTGTTGTCCTCATCTTTATTGCCATCTTCACCTTCAACATCTGTCTATATTTATGAGATGAGGTATTGTAACTATTTACACTATTTCCATTGTTTGGACTGTTGTCCTCATCTTTATTGCCATATTCACCTTCAACATCTGTCTATATTTCTGAGATGAGGTATTGTAACTATTTACACTATTTCCATTGTTTGGACTGTTGTCCTCATCTTTATTGCCATATTCACCTTCAACATCTGTCTATATTTCTGAGATGAGGTATTGTAACTATTTACACTATTTCCATTGTTTGGACTGTTGTCCTCATCTTTATTGCCATATTCACCTTCAACATCTGTCTATATTTCTGAGATGAGGTATTGTAACTATTTACACTATTTCCATTGTTTGGACTGTTGTCCTCATCTTTATTGCCATATTCACCTTCAACATCTGTCTATATTTCTGAGATGAGGTATTGTAACTATTTACACTATTTCCATTGTTCGGACTGTTGTCCTCATCTTTATTGCCATATTCACCTTCAACATCTGTCTATATTTCTTAGATGAAGTATTGTAAATATTTACACTATTTCCATTGTTCGCACTATTGTCCCCATCTCCATTGCCATATTTCCGACGTTTCGGCCGTTGTACGCTCCGGCCTTCTTCAGTTGTTTGGAATTTCGACCTTAACTTTTATTTTGTCCGCAGGGTATATTCATTCATATTTGTAATTGTTATTTTAATTATTTTTATTTGTAACTTAAAATATATTTAATTAATTTTTTTGCTAATTAAAAATGTATTTATTTAGAAATCTAGGCAATTATTGGATTTTCATCTGACTCATTTTTTTGTTATTTTAGTGGATACGTATGTTTGTACATAAGGAGGGATCTCTACTCAAACACACGTCCCCACTATAACACATTTTTTTAAAACTTCGTCTTAAAATTTATATATTTTTATTTCTAGTTTAAAGACTATTTATATTGTTCTTATTTCCAGCTTAAAATGTATTAATTTATTTTTAATTTCTAAATACACATTTATTTTTATTTTTTAAAATTAAATTTATTTACTATTTTAAATTTTCGAATTAAAATTAATTAAATTATTTTTTATTTCTAAATTCAAATTGAGGTATTGTTAATTTTTTAATTCAAATTTAGTTATTTTTAATTTCTAATTTCAAATTTATTTTTTTAAATTTTTAAATTTTTAATTTCCCAATTATTGATTTATTTTTAACTACTAAATTAAAAATTTTATTATTTATTTTTAATTTCTAAAATCAAATTCATTTTTAATTTCTAAATTCAAATTTATGTATTTTTACTTCCTAAATTAAAATTTGTTTATTTTTAATTTCTAAATTTGCATTCATTCTTTTTTAATTTTTAGATTCAAATTAATCTATTTTTAATTTGTAAATTTAAATTCATTTATTTATTTTTAATTTCTAAATTAAAATTTGTCGATTTTTACTTATAAATTAATTTTTAATTTTTAGTTTATAAATTCAAATTTATTCATTTTTAAATTCAAATTTATCTATTTCTGATTTCTAAATTCAAATTTTTCTATTTTTAGATTATAAATTTACGTTTATTGATTTTTAATTTATAAATTTACATTTATTCATTTTTAAATTCAAATTAATCTATTTCTGATTTCTGAATTCAAATCTGTTTATTTTCAATTTGTATACATACATCCATTTATTTATTCTTAATTTATAAATTGAAATTTATTTTTTTGTTTGTAAGTTAAATTTTATTTAATTTTATTTATAACTTAAATTTTGTTTATTTTTCATTTCTAACTATAACTATATTTTTTTTTTATTTGCATCTAAAAGTTATATATGTATTTTGCGATTCTATCGTTAAACATTTTGAAGAGTTTTGCTTTGTTTTCTTAAGTTTTAACTTAAAAATGATGGTGCATGTTACATACGTTGGTCGACTTACTATACGGTGTGGAATGGTATTTTCAACTTCGCCTCAGAGACTGCCATTTGTCTGGAATTCCTGGAACTTTTTATAAGACGTTTATCGATTTTATTCAGTTTTGAAGATCGCCGAAAATTATTTTAGTATTTAAGATTCTAAAAGCTAAACATTTCTTGACTGAGAGAATCATCTATTTAGACAATTTTCGGTCGGGATAAGAAGCAAAAAAAAAAAATATATATATATATACCGGAAGAAGAGAGAAATGTCTGGATGGAGAGTAAGGAGAGACAGGGCGCGTTTAAAGAGAGCAGCTATAGTAAGGGAAATGACATACTCTTGCAAAAAGATCGGTGTTAAAGAATAGCTGTCAGATCAGCAAAGCTATTTATTTTATTTTCCAAAGAAAATTCAGAATGAATTAGTTTGCGAAATAAAAATTAAAATTAAAGAAAAAAAAAACAAACTTGGAAGGTGAATGTCTGATTCGGATTCTGAATATTTAAAGACAATTCAGCCCACTTCTGATAATAATTTTTCCGAGAAAACCATCTTGAGATTTCGCTGACACAGACAAGACTATTTTATTCTTTTTGGTTTTACTTTTTTTATGTATGTTTTTTTTCAAGAAATTTGGATATTAAAACTTGATTTAAGATTTAATTTCATGTGTTATATATAAGTACAAATTTTTCCTTACTTTTTAAAAGTTTCCTAATTGCTTATCATCCAAGCTTTAAAATTTACAGCAAACAAGAAATGGAATATCTTGATTTGGGGCAGTGGTTGGAAATCTCGTCTATTCGTTCAATACATGCCAATGGGAACTGCACACTTGCGGCCTTGTGTCAGACTATATTAAGCTTAATAAAGACATCAAGTCTACTCGATCAATACTTATGAGTAGTTTAGGTCTTAAAAGGCACTGCACACTTGCGGCCTTGTATCAGATTAGACTATGTTTTACAAAGAAGTAATTTTTATTCAGTCATTACTTCTGTATAGTTTAGTTCACAATGGACGCTGTACACTTGAGGCCTCGTACGAATCTATACTAAGCTTAATAAAGTCATCACATCTATTTGACCATTAATCGCGTGTAGTTTAGTTCTCAGTGGGCGCTATACACTTGCGACCTTGTGTCAGATGAGACTAAGTTTAGCAAAGAAATCTTGTCTATCCGATCATTACTTGCGTGTAGTTTAGTTCTTCGTGGGTGCTATACAATTGCGGCCTTGTGCCAGACTATATTAATAAAGGCACCACATCTATTCGATCATTATTTGCGTTTAGTTTACTTATCAGTGAGCGCTGTACACTTGCTGACTTGTGTCAGACTAGACTGCGCTTAGTAAAGACATCTCGTCTATTCCAAAATCACTTGTGTGTAGGTTAGCTCTCAATGGGTGCTGTACACTTTCGCCTTGTGTCAGACTAGACTTTTTAAGCTTTGTAAGGACGGCTCATCTATTCGATTATTAATTGTTTGCAATTTAGTTCCCAATGGGCGCTTTTTAACTGGGTGCTAAAATTGTTTTGGTTTGTTAAAATCTCTTAACTCCAGGATACGAAGTGAATTTTGACATTAACAAGGAGGAGATGGTCTACGATACGAAACTGATAACAACCACTCCGGGACTGACTCGATTGATTTGTTTTTACAGCTTATTAAGCGTTTGTAGGTTATTTAAATTTGATATATATTCCAGATTGTACGAGGTAGCTGACAGTGTCCAATATGCCCAAGAGGTTCCCCATCTAAGTACTGACCGGGCTCGACGCTGTTTAACTTAGGGGTTCGAAAACGAGAACCGGTATTTTTAAGCGTGATTTGACCGTAGGCCTGTGGGAACATTGTTATTATTATAAATAAAAATGAAATATAAAATAATAATAATAATAATAATAATAATAATAATAATAATAATAATAATAATAATAATAATGAAAATTATACATAGAATAAAATAAAATTTAAACCTAGTTTAAAATAAATTAAATAAATAAAAAATAAAAATAATAAAATTATTTCCAGCATACAACAGGATCTTTTTCTGCTAGAACTATAGATATCTCGTAAAAATATGTAAGATTCAATCTCTTCGTCCAAGAACTGTCGGGATGACAACACGTGTGCAACTTCCCTCTGTGATAGGACTTGTGATATTAATGAGTGACTTACCCCTTTTATAACATGAACATTATCACAATTGTAATGCAAAACATGCATAATAGTACACACACAGACATAAATAAAATTGTACGAAATTACCAGACAATTTACCATGTTTTTTATTGTTATTGTGTAGTTTTATTTGTACTATTTCCTCGTGAACACAAGACCACATTTATGACTCCTATGTCATGGGTGAATACCTCCACAATATCATAGACTAGATTTATTATATATATATATATATATATATTCAAAACATTCATTCATTCATCATATAAACTTTTTTTACTTTACTACTTTTAAAGATGTTAGTCTTTAACAAATGTTTGTCTTGATTGATTTTTTTCTAGAACACACTCATCTGAGATTAATGTATTTTATGAAGGATGGATGGTTAGTATAAAAATCGTTATACTTGTATATATATATATATATATATATATATATATATATATATATATATATATATATATTTATTTATTTTTTTATTTTTGGCTCAGTGGTTAAAACCCACCGAAATTGTGAAGGATCCATTTCAAGTTTAAGGAAGAAATGTTTTTTGTATTTTGTGGCCAATGAGAGCTGTGAAAAATTTGTTGTAGCCTAAACTTCCAAATAATTAAGACCTCAGGCAGGATTTATAATATATGATATTGTAGGAACAATGTTATTATAAATAAATATAAAATAATAATAATAATTAAAATTATAAATAAAATAAAATAAAATTTAAACCTCATTTAAAATAAATAAAATAAATGAAAAATAAAAATAAAATTACTCCTAGCATGCAACAGGGACTGTTCCTGCTGGAAGCATGGACATCCTGCCAAAAGTCGTGAGATTTAATCTCTTCGTCAAAGAACTGTCGGGATGACAACATGTGTGCAATTTCCCTCCGTGATAGGACTTGTGATATTACAGAGTGACTTACTTCCTTTTATAACATAAAATTATCACAATTGTAATGTAAAACACACACACACACACATACACACACACACACAAAAACACACACACACACCAATACACACAAATGCATAAATAAAATTACCATGTTTTATTTATTGTTATTGTGTACGTTTATTTGTACTGTTTTTCCTCGTGAACACAAGCCCAAATTTATGACTCCTGTGGTGTGAGTGAAGACACACCACAGGCCTATTACCCCCGTTGTTCATGGAGGACATCGTTTTCGTATTGTAGAGGTTATTTCTCTTCTGTATTCTTTGTTGGTATAAATTGTTCTGATGTTTCTGGTTTTGTGTTTGGGTGGGACGGGATCCCAACCGTTATATTTGACAGAATGATAAGGAAAACTGAGAATTTCTTTCCCCACAAATTTTCTTATTCTATCTATATAACGCTCGTCGTCTGCCTCTATCTCTTTTTCCCCGGCTATCAAGTCCTGCGTATACTGAGCTCCTCTCCCCAACCCGCGTCTTGGTGACAGTCTATTTCCGCCTCTTTGCTGTCAGTAACGACAAAGTCCATCTTCGCAGCTCGGACAAATTGGATTCATTAAAACAATCTTACGAGGTTTTAGTTTCATGGTCAATTTTAGAAGGGGGATAATATCATTCATTTGTGAGCACATATGCACACAAACATTGGACGATAGGCACTGTCAAGACTGGAAATGGGTTAAGCAGCTTTGTATAGAGATAACTAACCGGAGGATCATTCACTGAAAGCGATTCAATCAGGTGCTAACTCATTATTTTTTACTGAAAATTGTCACTGTTGACTATGGTTGTAACAGACTTTTGTCATGATTACCTGGACAAGAAAGATGTGTAATATCATTTTGCGTAAGTGTTTGGCGCTTTTTAACGAAACCCTGCACAATTGGCTATGGGGGTAACAGGCTTTTGTTGTGATTACCTGGGCACGTAAGTTAGTTATGGAAGAATAGTTTCAAAATGTCTTCATTTCTTTTTAATGGAACAATTCACAGTTACCTACGGGAATAATATACTGTTGTTATCCGAGCAGATAATTATTTTTGAAATGGTTACACATCAAATCACTTGACCGCACCTTGTCAAGGTTAGCAATAATGTAAAGAATTTTCTATTGCTAGTACCAGTACCATTATGGTAATGGTTTTTCAAAAGACTCAAACGCTAAAACTTTCTGCTCTAAACCATCTTAGTGAGCTAGTGTAGATTAGTAGAAGCTCTAAATAAACCTATCAACAACAGCTCTCGAATATAAAAAAAAGTGAATCCTAAAGTAACTGTATCTCTTTCGGGTTTGTTTCCTCTTTCGAGCTGTTAAGAACATTCTACGCCGAAGCTAAAAGAGCTGTGAATGCTTCATTATTAAATTACACAAAGTTGTCACTATAACATATATTGTGCATAAAATTTACGTTTGGCAAAAGCTAAAAACTCTTGTTTTTAAGTTACCTTTTGATAATTTCTCTAATAAATGTTATGTTGCATTCCAAATCAATTGGTTTGTTATTTTGTATAATCGTTTTCCATACCATTATTTTAAGTACTACAAAATTTTCCCATAAGAAACCTTACGCATTTAACTATTGAAAAAGCTTATCAGTAAACCAGGAATAAAGTCGAAATAACAAACGATAGAATAGAACACAGGGAGAATTGTGAGTATGCTTTTTTTACAAAGACATTGATGCTAAAAACACAAATAGCAATATTTAAACTTAGATGAGTAATTCCTTATTCCGTTCTAATATTTTTTGATATCTCATTCTTTCGGGTGCGTCTGTAAAGTTGTAAGGTGAAATTTATTTAATGATAATGCATGCCTTTCTGGTTCATTTAATGTCGAAATCACGAGTTTAAAGTTAAAAATTGTTATGATTTATATTTGTATTTGTAAAAATCAAGTCGGTAGCTCAAACTGCGAGGGTCTTCCCCCTCTGTAGAAGACCCAATTGATTTATTCTAGACTCAGCAGGAATATCGCTTTATATATATATATATATATATATATATATATATATATATATATATATATATATATATATTTATGTTATAAAATCACTACAAAAATAGCCATTTTGTTTCAACATAATACTCAATGTAAATTTACAGAGAATTAATATTATAAATTAAGCGGAAAAAACATATTTTAAATTAATTAATTTATAATATATATATATATATATTATATTATATATTTCATAATATATATATATATTATATTATATATTATATTATATTTCATAATATTATATATATTATATTATATATTTCATAATATATATATATATATATATATATATATTATATTATATTATATATTTCATAATATATATATATTATATTATATATTATATTATATTTCATAATATTATATATATTATATTATATATTTCATAATATATATATATATATATATATATATATATATTATGAAATGAATTCTCCGACAATTATTTAATATATTTTCGGTTTATACGTTATTTTTTTGGATACAATTTTTTTTGGTAAATTTAACGGCCTGAATATTCAGGAATTACGTAGAAAATATGCGTTCTCCGACAGGAATCGAACCTGTGTCGAAGATTTGTGGTTTATAAACAGTAACTGGACTTTACTAACCAGACGCTTTCTCTGTAGCCAAGTGATATAGCACGTCAGATCAATTAACGGTTCCGTATAGGACGCATTTCAGTTCCTGTCGGAAAATCTCATACTCACAGGTCAGACTGAAGGCAAGATGGACAGAGGAAAACAGCGCATAACATGCTTAGTGATCTTGAGTTAATGGATGACGGAACAAGGTTAATAAGAAATAAGAAAGATAGTAAGGCTGAGCAGTTCGACAAGATCAAAATGGCAGCCGATGTCCAAAACGGACTCAACTGGAGCAAAACTAAACTTTTCACTATTATTCATCTGAGAGACCCCTCTCAGCCTATTACCAGCATAGCTGATGATGCTAACCTCCACGTCAGTCTCTCGATACGCCTTCTTGACCTTCTCAGCTGATATGGCGTGGAAACGCTATACTGATTCCATTGGTAGGTCTGCTGCTATCAAAGTTGGTTCATGTATCGGTCAAGACAGTTTTTCTCTCCAGAATCTATCTTGCATATCTATAAATCTACCATTCGTCCATGCTTGCAATATTACTGTCAACTATGGTCCTACGCCCCTGTTATTTACCCAGTGTGCTCCTCGAGAAAAGACAAAGAAGAATCAGCAATAATATTGGTCCTGATCTGGTGGCTCGGCTTGTCACTTTCTCACCGCCGTAAGGTTGCCTCTCTGTTTCTTTTCTATAAATACTTTCATGGTAATGGTTCAGATGAGCTCTTCGCTATGTTTTGCTATTGTTGCTTTTATTCCCCACCCCTCCCCACAGACAATGAATTCTAAATATGGGGACTAGTTAGTATTTTCATAGAGACAAAGAGGTATTATGGTGATTGTAGTAAGAAAGGTACGTATGAATGTGTTGTTTTGGTGTAAGGAATATTGTTTCGTACGATTGGGTCAGTGCTTGCGGCTAGCTAAGTTAAGATAGAAGAAAACCGTCCTTTCCCCAATCCCCTTTTCGGCCATGTGCCACATTTCTGTATAAAACATAATAAATATCGCTCTTCGCTATGGTACCTTGACTCGACGAATTTAGGTGCAGTACTAGACTGGAGTCTAGATTTCATCAGTTTACAGTTCAGCTGGATAGATGCAGCCGTAAGTTCTATACTAAAAGATTCTTTTCTCGCACTTCTCGCTCGTGGAACTCCCTTCCGGTTCCATGCTTTTCTAACCAACTTGAAATTGCAAAAAATCTAAATGCTATCTACTGACCTCCTGGTTACTCTTTTTTTCTTCCCGCCCATTAGTAATTCTTATGTTCCTAACTCTTGCACACGCTGTATCTTAGTGGCTTCACGGCCTTGCACGGGGTGATACTGATTTTTTTTTTAATTGTAAAAACTGCTATGAAATCTAAGGAGGGAATTCTGATCAGCTAAGTTTTGAAGGGACACGGCGCATAGAAGAAGATCTTTGCAGGCTCGATTTGTACTACATATTCTGAGCGCTCTGAGGTAAAAAATATAATTAGTCCTGATTTAATTTGTGGCTGAGGTGGGATGAGATATTGATTACATTCTTTTTGTATGTGAATTTGCGGTAAACTTTATAATCTAATTTGTGATTGTTTCGTATAAATACGATGTCGAAGAAATGTGTGTGTGTGTGTGTGTGTGTGCCTGTGCGTATATATATATATATATATATATATATATATATATATATATATATATATATATATATATATATATATATATATATCCAGGTAAAATGAGAACAAATGGAGTATGATTCCACTGTGCATAACATTTAATTTAAAAGAGGGCTCAATCCATAGGAGAGCTATATATATATATATATATATATATATATATATATATATATATATATATATATAATTATTTATTTAAAAATTATAACATAAATATGTTATAAAATCACTACAAAAATAACCATTTTGTTTCAACACGCCCGGTGTTTTATTATTTTATTCCGTATACACCAATCATATACTTATATATATATATATATATATATATATAAGTATGCATAAACATAAAAATGTTTATATATATATATATATATATATATATATATATATATATATATATATATATATATATATATATATATATATAACATAGAATTTTTTCCCTCTATGTTGTAATGGATGATTTTTCACATTCTAATGAACACTCAGCTTATTGTCAACCGTTTTGCATTTAAAAGCATAATGAAAAAGTTACGGCAATGGATAACAACTCACGACTTTGTATAAATACTTATACTAATGAACAACATATAGTTTTGTACTACTTGCACCCCTGAAGATGATCCTGGAAGAAGATTGAAAGTACTTGGGAAATGAAAATAAAATAAATTTAAACAGCTTTAGCCAATTTCTCTCATCCTTCAGCATCAACACATGGAAAGTTATTCGTAACTATGAACGGGTTTTGTTAAAAATTAGCAGACAGTCTCTAATTTATTCAATCCGACATGCCTAAAAAAGAATTTGTTGCTTGAATATATATATATATATATATATATATATATATATATATATATATATATATAACTTTTTAAGCTTAGGCAACGATAAGACAATACTTAATAACAAAATTTGGTCAAATAATAGATAAGTTTACCTATCGTCTGGTTCGCACTTTTCCCTAGTCTTTTGAACAGGAGTAAGGGTTTGTCCTTTGTTTCCTGTTTGGGATTAGGTTTTCGGTTCCTTCTAAAGTAGGTACGTCCACTAGGTCACGTAAAAAAGCGGCCTATCACGATCAAAAATGACTCATAAATCAACGAAAACAAAGTTTTGTCTCAATATGTTTATGTTGTTATGAAAGAGGAAAGACCAAAGTATTTTTTAAATATTTTTTGAAATTTTTTACTCCTTTCTAACACGTAGAAAATTTTGGTTAAAAATTATGTTTTTTTTTACGACAGCGCGATAAGACTAAAAAAAGGTTTGTTTTATTTTGCGCTTTTCCCGAGGAAAACACACGTTAATTAGGAAATTCTTGCAAAAATCAAATAATTGTTGGATTTTAATGAAACTTTCAGGACTTATTCAGAAATGAATGAAATTATTTAAAAAAATTTTTTTTCAGAAAATCTTGTTAAAAAGAGATTTTTTTTTAACATGTTTCCACCCACTTACATATTTTCATGAAATTTCGAGAAATGAAATCAGAGTTCCCGGGAGATTTTTTATTAGTTATAAACAGGAATCATTGTAGAAAGTAAATCACCAATTTTTTTTGTCAAACATTTGCTACTTTATAGAAAATCAGATTTGAATTGTAAAAAAAAAAAAAAAATGTAAAAAGTATCTAATTTAATTAATTAGAAAAGCTTCCACCTGTTTTTGTAGATACGTTATACTAAGGACATTATTTTGTGAAGAAATAAAAATTTTTCGATGAATAATGTATTTTTTGCAAATTTTTTCCAGATTTTAAAAATTTATTCATTAACGTCTTAATACTTCAAAAATCGTTTAAAATTATTTATTTCAATCGTGCACGCAATGTAATGATAACGTTAATGAAAATTTAAATTTACGAATCGAACTTTGAAAAGCACATAACACTCGTTTAAGCAGAAATAATTTTAAAATAATTTTAAAAATAAATTTTTATTGAAAAACGTTCATAATTTCTATGTATGAAAATGTATACGCGACATAATCCTTAAAAAGGTCACTTGATTTGTGTCGTCTGGCACCGCAGTTATTTCTCTTCTCTGTCCAGTTCAGATCCACATCGTTAACGTGTTTGCAGAAATTCTTTTCAAATTTTAAAAGTTGTAATTATTTTTAATTACGTTTTATTAAATATTTTTCTTTAAAGTATTTTCTTTTATTTTGGATAATATTTCATTGAAATAATTTTTTTCTTATTAATTAATTTAACATAAGATTGAGAAAGTAAGAGAAACGGAAACCAAGACAATAACATTACCTGAATAATAAAAAAAAGTTTAAAGAATTACCTGAATAATAAAAAAAAAGTTTAAAGAATTACCTGAATAATAAAAAAAAAGTTTAAAGAATTACGTGAATAATAAAAAAAAAGTTTAAAGAATTACCTAAATAATAAAAAAAGGTTTAAAGAATTACCTAAATAATAAAAAAGTTTAAAGAATTATGCATTTAAAAAATTTAAACAATTATATAATTAAAAAAATAAAGAATTAGTATCTAATAAAAACTTCAAACAATTATCTAAAAAAAAAAAGGTTAAAAAATTATTATCTAATGAAAAAGTTTGAATAAGAAAAGTTTATATACAATTATCTAATTAATAAGAAAAGTTTAAACAATTATGTAATGATTTAAAAAATTGTCTAATTAAGAAAGTATGAAATAAAAAAAATAAAAAAATAGTACATAATTGCTGAATAAAAATGTTTATATTTAAAAAGTACTAGTTAAAAACGAAAAACCGCGTTCGCCTATTTTAAAAATTTGTCAATTTTGATCATCCATAGCTGTCTGTCATCGCCTCGTCAATTGCGAAATCGATGAAGACATGCAAAAATTTCAGACACATCGTTAAGAAATGTTTGGATATAATTTTTTTAAGCTATAAGTAAGTACTGTTTGTTTCATATCAGATTATTTTAACTTTAAATTTTCTAATTTTACTCAAATAACGTGTCAAAAATATATAAATTTATTTTAGGAAGAAGTTTAAATTCAAAATTTTGTTTGTTTACAAATTTCTTAAAATTTAAGAAAATGTCCGCTTTTAAGAAAATTAAACAAAAATCGAGCATATATTTGACATTCCAATCTATATAATTTCTATCTAAAAGACTTCAGAATATTTTACTTAGTGTAAATAATAAATTTAATGCTTTAGCTTTCAATTAAATAACAACATATTTAAACAAAACTTTGTTTTCGTTGATTTATGAGTCATTTTTAATCGTGATATGCCGCTTTTTTACGTGACCTAGTGGACGTACCTATTCTAAAGTCTACTTTAACTCTATGCTTCTAATGTCTTCGCATAAAACTGTGAATTTTTAGTTAATATTTATTTACATTTTTTCTTCAGTAGCAGTAGATAGGTTTGTCTATCGTCTGGTTCACACTCTTCTCCAGTCTTTTGAGCAGGAGTAGATGTTTATCCCTTGCTTCCTGTTTAGTATCTGGTTTCCGGTTCTCTCTAAGTATTTTTCTTCTTTTTCACTTCTAGTGTCTGTAAGTCTTCGTGGCATTTTTATCATTGTTAAAATTTTGTTTTTTTTGCGTCAGTAAGTCGCCCAAAGATTAGTATGGGAAATTTGACGTCTTTTTGCGTTAGAGAAAAAACGCATTGTTTTGGAAATTCTTGCAAAATTCAAATAATCTTATTCACATATGAATTAAATTATTTTTCAAAGATTTTCTTCTTGAAAATCTTTATAATAATATTTTTCTCCCGTCTGTTACCTTCACTTACATAATTTTATGAAATTTCGAGAAATTAAAATTTCAAAATCTCCTCAGTTTGTTTTTCGCAAAACAGAAACACCACTTACCGAAAATCCATTCTGAATCGTAAAATAAAAATGCGATAAAACTATGAAATTATGTAAATAGAAAAGCCTTTAATTGCTAAGTTAATTAGCACCTGTAGACATAATATAAAATAACTGTTTGTCAACTGTTTATTGGTGATGTTTCTTCTCTGAACCCAACCCTACAGTACAAGCTTTAGTAACTTAGCCCCCATACAGATTTTTTTCTTTGCCTACGTTCTTTTTCCTCTGTGTAGGTGTGATGATCCACGGTTTTTTTTATGGCCACGGGTTATATAAAGCTTCCCCTCTCTTCTTTCATTTTCGTTCAAGTCGTTTTAATATCGCGTTTTTTTTCTCGGTCTAGGCAGTCTAAGCTTCGCGCACTTTACTGAGTAGAGAGGTTTGCTTTTGGGACTTTTCCCTTTTTTCAGTATTGTCGTTTTTGCTCGGACTTTATCTCAATACTATTTTACGTTTAGGTAACTTGTCCGTTGTTGTCATCAACGACTTGTTTTTCTTTATGATATATATATATATATATATATATATATATATATATATATATATATATATATAGTCAACCACACACACACACATACGCACACACACACACACACACACACATATATATATATATATATATATTATAGATAGGGTGGTTAATAAAACAAGGTCAAGCGAAAGAGTACCAATATAATCAGTATGATAAACATTTATTAAATATTAACCATATGACAGAAATGTAGGACGGATAGAAAGGTTTTATGTTCGGAATTTTCGGACACCACAGCAAGGAAATGGGAATTATTCACCGACAGATGTTTTTGTAAATAGTGGAAATCGTATTATTAGCAAAAAACAATATCTCTGTCTAATTCTCTTCAATATGCGAAACTTTTTATGAAAATAAACTTAAATTTAAAATATTGATCGCTGTAAAAGTGTTAGGTAGGTCTCTTGTTATTAATGTGTGTCATGAGGGGTAGTGAAGAGAGTTACGTTTCAGAATTATATAAAAATGTAATTAATTACGCAGAAACTCAGAAATTAACTGATTTTCTTACTTGGCCCGTGTACAAAAAATTTTTTAAATTTAAAATTTTTTTAAAAACTTTGAATATTTGTATTCATATATATTAACAAATAAGCAAGGACATATGTGACGCGCGGTATTCTTTGAAATTGCAGACAATTAAGATTTGTTGTTAGCTACGAAATTTTGGAGGATTACTTCAAAATATAATCAGCAATATTTTTTCTAGTTAAAATGGATTTTTTAAAAATTGGGAATATATTTATTAACTGATAAACTTGAGATTAATAAATCTAATTTTTTTTTCTGGGGCCAATGTTACCTTATAAAAATGATCAATTTTTGTTTGCTAATTAGTTTTTTCTTCTGTTAACCTTGGATCAGGGAAGACTTCGTTTTTATATAAAACTGAAATTCTCACATTTAATTAATTACTCACATTTTCGCATATTTATTCGAGTATATTATATTACAAAAATGTTTAGCTATATTGACACATAAAAAACATGCAGACTAAGCTTGTTTACGAGCGCCAACACTAGTAAGAGAGCTCCTTGCTTATTCATACTGACGACTGGTGCAATTTATACGCATATATAAAACAATATACATCCGTGTCTCACAGATTTTCACGTATAGACGCATTCTGTTTCTTCGATACAATCGCAATTGGTCCGGTTGTACTGTAAAAATACATACACAATATTTTTTTGGTGAAGTTGTTTCGCAAAGAATCTTTGTAATTTATTTATTTCACTTTGAAAGAAAAATAATAATGAAATAAAAAAATACTTAAATTTCTAGACAAGTATTGCTTATTTCTCCATTTTATCTACGCATATTTCGCTAAAAATGATTGTTGGCTGCCGACGTAAAACAATCTAAAAATTATTTGGGAGACATCGACATAGAAAACCTAAAAATGTAAACATAAAAATCAATGATTTAAAATTGATTGGTGACGAATCGAATGCATTTACAAATGATTGGTGACATCAACAAATATTGTAAACTGGCTGACATTTCTATAACAGCACAAATAATTCGTGAAAACCTGACTACATTCCGAGCGGATTGTCTCCCAAGTGGAATTTAAAGTTTGAAGACAAATTGAGTCTTCTGACTTTAATAGTGGAAACCTCGTGTTTGAAATAGACGTCTAAATATATATTTATTAGGCAATGGGTATTACGTCTATCAGCCTCAGCATATATATATATATATATATATATATATATATATATATATATATATATATACCAGGTGTAACAGAAAAATTGTCCATCCCACAAAGTGTTTAATATCTAAAAAAAATACAAAATTCTACCGAGTTTCTTTTTTCCAGATTTTCAGATAAGACATTTGGCCATCTTGTTACCGTTTGTCATAAGAATCACTGAAAAGCCCTTCAAGTTCTTCAGCTAGAAAGATAACAGGTTAAAATCGTTTTTTGTCAGCCTCGCTGTTTTCTCAAATGAGCAATAGTGAGAGGTAAAAATCATTCAGCCCTTCAGTAATAGCACCAACATTCATACTCTGGCTTCCATCTTCAAAGTTCATTCAAGAACCATCAAGAGAACGGTGAATAAAAAGAGGAAACAGTAGAGAAGGAAACGGGATGTGGAAGTCGCCACCAGAAGAGGGATCATGATTTCAACTTAGAGCTAAAGCGATCAATTAGAAACGATTCATAAGATGTTTGGCAGGTGAGAGAAAAGTTTCAGCAATGACAGTCCAAAGAGCTGTGAAAAAAGATTTGAAAATGAAATCGTACGTGGAATATGTGAGGCACCTTGTTACTCCAGGATAGAAAGTTAGAGAGATCGAAGGTCATCTTGAACAAGTTGGAAAATGTTCTTGGAATATATATATATATATATATATATATATATATATATATATATATATATATATATATATATTGAAATGGACAAAGTCCGACAATTATTTTAAGACATTTTTGTGTATATACATTCTTTTTATAGATACAAATATTTAAGTAAATGCTCTGTTTATAATAAACAGTATTAACAACATATACCGGCCTGACGTGTCTTAACCGATCGAGCCACGGAGGAGCGTTTGATTAGCAAGGTCGATTTTACTGCTTTTAAACTTCAATCTTCCATGAATCTCTCCCGTACATTCATATATGCTCAAATGTTAACAAATGACGTCACACATTATGAAATGGACATAGTCCGACAATTATCTAAAAAAAAATTTATGTGTATACATTTTTTTTATAGTTACAAATATTTAAGTAAATACTCTATTTTATAATAAACAGTATTAATAACATTTACCGGACTGAATGTCCGAGAAATTTTCCTAGCAATGCCGCGTAAAAAAAAGAAAAGGCAAATAAAATGATTAAATGCAATATTTTTCTGTACATTTATCGCACTGAAGTAAATAAATATAGACTATAACAGTGAAACATCAGAAAAGGTTGCGTTTTTTATTATTTTAAATATTATATATATATATATATATATATATATATATATATATATATATATATACATGCATATATATACATACATAAATATACATACATACATACAAGATAAATTCACACGGCAGAAAAAATAGTTGACTTATTATTTTTAATGAGTCACGGTTTGAAAGGAGAGTATCGTAATTTGAGGGGATGATTCCATAGTTAATTTTAACGTATATATATATATATATATATATATATATATATATATATATATATATATATATATATATAAAGAAAAATAGACTTTTGCAATCACAAACTAAGCAAGCATAGGTAATGAAAAGTCTAAAAATACCACGATGTCTTCCATATACAATTGGTAGACAAAAAAAGCGGGAAAGGCAGACCCCACAATAGAGTGTGAAATTAAATAAACTGAAATATAAGTATCTTTTATATATAGTATTTTGTAGACAGTTATATATATATATATATATATATATATATATATATATATATATATATAAACTTAATTTCAATATTTCATGAGCTTCCAATCCTTAGCTATGATTAATGGATGATGAGCACGTCATTTTCGTTTGTGATCGATTTCATCACGATTCTTCTGTAAAGCTTGGAGAGTAATTATACATTCTTATTGCTTAAGGTAGAGTCCAATAGTGTTATAAAAAAAAAACCTCGGAGAATTCCAGTAAGATATCTTTAATCATTTCTAAGATACAACGGTTCAGAGCTTAATCTAACAATTGGACAATTTTATTGTTACACGCTTTGGAAAATTTTGCTGTTACGCCAATATATATATATATATATATATATATATATATATATATATATATATATATATATATATATTGAAATGGACAAAGTCCGACAATTATTTTAAGACATTTTTGTGTATATACATTCTTTTTATAGATACAAATATTTAAGTAAATGCTCTGTTTATAAACAACATATACCGGCCTGACGTGTCTTAACCGATCGAGCCACGGAGGAGCGTTTGATTAGCAAGGTCGATTTTACTGCTTTTAAACTTCAATCTTCCATGAATCTCTCCCGTACATTCATATATGCTCAAATGTTAACAAATGACGTCACACATTATGAAATGGACATAGTCCGACAATTATTTTAAAAAAATGTATATATATGTATATATATGTATATTAAAACATTTTTATGTTTATACATTTGTTTTTACATTTTTTTATAGATAGAAATATTAAACTAAATGCTCTGTTTATAATAAAAAATGTCTTAAAAATAATTGTCGGATTTTGTCCATTTCATAATGTGTGAAGTCATTATTTTACATTTGGATACGCCTTGAGCAGATATGAATGTACGTGAGAGAATCATGGAAGATGGAAGTTTAAAGGCAGTAAATTCGACCATGTTAATCAAACGATTCTCTGTGGCTCGATCGGTTAAGAGCACGTCAGGCTAAATGACGGTTCGTATAAGATACGGGTTCGATTACTGTCGGAGGACAAATATTTTCTATGAAAATTTCTCGGGTATTCAGGCCGGTAAATGTTGTTTAATTCTGTTTATTATAAACAGCATTCACATAAATATTTCTATCTCTAAAAAGAATACCCGCTCGGCCCGGTGGCTAGGATCAAAGTGTAGTATCTGTGCTTTGTGAGCTGCCGGGTCGGGTGTCTGTCGAACTCTCTGCTTGCAGAGAGGAACTCTGACGTAGCTCCGCCGAAGGGTAGTGTTGCGTTGGGGGAGGTTGACGGAACTGGCCCCCCTCGGGGGGTTTGATGGTTATTTATTTTTGGCTGAGCCTACGGGCTCGGAGATACCCACTTTAAAAAGGCCTTGTGCCACATTCAGTCCTCGTGGGTGGATTGATAAATACCATCTATAAAAAGAATACCCGCCCGGCCCGGTGGCTAGGATCAAAGTGTAGTATCTGTGCTTTGTCAGCTGCCGGGTTGGGTGTCTGTCGAACTCTCTGCTTGCAGGGAGGAACCCTGACGAAGCTCCGCCGAAGGGTAGAGTTTCGTTGGGGGAGGTTGACGGAACTGGCCCCCCTCGGGGGGTTTGGATGGTTATTTATTTTTGGCTGGGCCTACGGGCTCGGAGATACCCACAGTAAAAAGGCCTTGTGCCACATTCAATCCTCGTGGGTGGATTGATAAATACCATCTATAAAAAGAATGTATAAACATAAAAATGTCTTAAAATAATTGTTGGACATTGTCCATTTCATAATCTCTCTCTCTCTCTATATATATATATATATATATATATATATATATATATATAATAATAATAAAAAAACAACCTTTTCTGATGTTTCACTGTTATAGTGTGTATTTATTTACTTCAGTGCGATATATCTGCAGAAAGATATTACATTTAATCCTTTTATTTGCCTATTTTTTTTTTTTACTCGGTATTAATTTTTTCCTCTTTTTCAATGTTTTAATTGAAGTGAACTTATTCTACCTATTTTTTGAAAACTTTGAATATTAAATCTTTGATTTTTCTAGTTCATGCAAATATTGGGCATTATTTTTATTCATGACGCACAGACGTGTAGTATCGTCTTCGACGAGAAGTTCGTGACTTCACGAGAGCGTCACTTTGCGCTTTCTTGGTACCACAGTTTTTCTCCGACCTGAGGTGGAACAACTACATTGAATCAATGTCTACGTCTAGCGCAAGCACTTTTCGTTCTTTTTGTCGCGCCAGAATGGTTTTCTTGTCTGAGTCTATCATTCAAATCTACACGCATACATTTAATGAGGTTCAAGTACGTCTATATATATACAATTTAATACGTATAGGTTATGTAGGGTGTAGTTAAAATACAAGGTTATAAAGTGAATTACGCTTCTCTCCCGATTTCAGTAGTGCACATTAAAATGGTGTTTTTTAACTGCACATTTCAGAATTCACATTTTGGTAATGTTTTGTTCAAGAAATTTCGACCATCGCAGCCATTTTCAAGAAAAAAATCTGGTGTCTTTGTGGTACTCAGAATCCCTTTATCTACATCCTGGTATTTTTGGAAAGCTAGAAAGAGTCCTCGCTGACATCATGTGTAACGGTTATTGGGATCAAGAATGCACATGACGTCACCAGAGACAACTTCAAATTTCTAGCTTCCTGGGGGTCGAATTAAAAGAAAAGATTCTATGAGAATATGCGAGAGAAAAAAAAACCATTAAAGAGAGACAACAATAAAAGAACGAGAATGAAAAAAATAAATAAATAAAACGATTGACATCGCATTTAAATTTTGAAGATCAAATTTTACTGGAATGCAAGAAGGTGAAAGTTCCAAAAGCCGGAAGTGCGAGAGGAGAATCTGTTAGCATAGAACTTCCGGTTAAATCTAGCCTGGGCTTGAATTCATTAAGTTTAGGTGCCAAATATTTATATAAGTGTGTCTTTTAATAGATTAAATCTATCTATCTATCTATCTATCTATCTATCTATCTATCTATCTATATATATATATATATATATATATATAGAGAGAGAGAGAGAGGGAGAGGGAGAGAGTTTACTTCAACGCAATCGTCAGGCCATTGACTTGTCTCTGGTTGTTGACTTCAATGTCCACTTTTATATTTACATACGCTCTATCCCTGATATTGAGCATTTTAACCCATAAATGTAGCATGCCTTAAAAATTTATTTTGCCATATATATATATATATATATATATATATATATATATATATATATGTACAAACTTACATACCTCTAGATGCAAATATATAAGTATAATTTATCAATTATAGCTCTGTTGCTATATATTGTGTACTATTTTATTAGCACCAGAACACAACGTATATATATATATATATATATATATATATATATATATATATATATATATATATATATATATATATATATAAGGATCTGATGATCGGTTTATTGACATGAAACTTTTAGTTATGCAAGTGCTTGACATGTTTCCAATAAGATTAAATATTTTATGTATTGTAATATTTACATTAGATAGATAGATAGATAGATAGATATGTACAGACTGAAATAGATAGATAGATAGATAGATAGATAGATAGATAGATAGAAGATAGAGAGAAAGAAACAAGATAGACAAAGTGAGATTGCGACAGAGGCAGAAAAAAGGAACGATGGAAAGAAAAGAAAGAAAGAGACAGACAGATAGACAGACTGAGATTGAGGCCGAAAAAGAGAAAAGAAAGCAGATAGACAGATTAATACTGATACAGAGGAAGAAAAAGAAAGATTTTCCAAGCGTAACTCAGATGTGGCACAAGGCCGAAATTATGGGGCATTTAGTGAGATTCGAACTTACTTTTCAGTAGTAACTGATCTAACAAGACAAGCTTTTTAACCAGTACACCACGTCGAGGTGCGCGAAGTGTATGAAAGTAACTGACAGGAAAGTGAGATTGAGACAGAGGAACAAGCAGAACGTACCGGAGGAAGAAAAAGAAATAGTGATATATATATATATATATATATATATATATATATATATATATATATATATATATATATATATATATATATATATATATATATATATCGGAACTGTACCCCATACAGAAACAGTAATTTAGACTGACGTGCAGTTAACCATTCAGCCACAGAAAACTCCCAACCTTAATCCTCACATTACAGTCTATAAATAACATTACTAACTAGAAGGCTTCTAGTGCTGAATGGTTAACCAATAACGGCTTTCATATGGTATACAGGTTCGATTCCAGTCGATGTACGTGTATTTTCTATGTGAACATAGAGGCCTCTAAGTGTTAACTCCAATGTTCACTTTTATATTTACACACGCTCTATCTCTGATATTCACACTTTGTCCCATAAATATAGCACACCTTAAGAGTATATTTCTTCATATATATATATATATATATATATATATATATATATATATATATATATATATATATATCAGTGTGTGACATGGATAAATTGTTGTCTAAATTATACAAAAATAAAAATAACTCATGTTAACAGATATATTTACTGAAATATTAAAGAGTAAATTTATTCACTAAGATCCCCAAGACGTCTTCGGAATCTCCTACAACTCTACCGAACGGTTTCTTTGTTTATATATATATATATATATTTGTGTGTATCGTATAAATTGTATCCATGTTAAAATAATTGTCGGATTTATTCCATTTCTCATATATATATATATATATATATATATATATATGTATGTATGTATGTGGTGGGGGTTGTGTACGTAAAACAGGAAAATAATTGAATGTAATGCATTTGACGAGATGTCCGAACACATTGGCTACCACCTGACTTACGTTTGGATATAAATACACAAAAAACTATAGAAAAAAAAAAACAATGGTCGTTAAAACTTTGGAAAATATTTCAAGAATAGAAAAAAAAAATACCTTCCTCATTATAGCAAGTTCTTTGTTAAGAGTTAGTGTTCATAATCGAATTATAGTTGATCAAATTATTCTGAACGTCGAGACATTCAAATTTGAAATTCTTTCTTTTTCATTACCAAAAAGAACGACGCGTACAAAGTATAAATAAATAGAAAACTAAAATGTCCAGTCGAGTGAAAAGGGCAATCATGTTTTTTTTTTTTCGTAGGTATTAATGAAATTCCTTTTAATCTTTCTACAGGGGATAATCAATTTTAAGAATATGTATGTGGCATGTAAATATTAGTATTTTTAATACACCGAATACAGTTATTACCAAGTTTTACAGGTACAAACAACATGGCCCGGCGTTGCCTGTGCTTGATTAAAAAATCGTACGACTCATACAGCAATCGCTATCACTTGACTTAAAATATTTTTGCCCTTCCTTGCCTTTAAAGGAGTGCTCTTCGCCGTGCTGATGTTGCTACATGCCTTACTTCTTGCCTATCTCACACTGCGATTTTTTCTAAGCTCTATACTAAACATTAAATCTGTTACGAAAAAAGATGAACACAAAACCATTAGCTTTAAAAAAAGAAGTCGTAACTAGAAAAACCGAATGAAAAAAGAATGTTAACACCAAATACTTTTTCACACCCATCCCAGTTCTGCGGAATCAGAATCAACGTTGAGTTTAAGCAAGCGAATGAGACAATCGGAGTAAAGTGCCATGCAGATTTAAATTTTTCCCACTTGTGATGAATTCAGCTATCGATTTTGTTGGCATGCTAGTTAACATTCGTGTCAGTCAGCTGTTGGCTCTCACGCTGACTAATAAAATCTTCCTGCCTATTTGTGGCAGCCAGCTATTTGATCTCACCCTGGCCAGTAGAAAATGGCCGCAAACTACATGGAAACTGCTGTAGAAGCATGAAAAAATCGATTATTTCCAATATCGATGGAAGTTGGGAAATGCAATGTCGGTCTTGGCCTTCCCGCTATCTTGGAGCATGTGCATGTTAATTTTAGTGCAAATCCGTCGATAATCGCGGGCGTGCATTCGTTACACACACACATCCAGCCTTTTATAGATAGAGATCACCGATTTTTCCAATACTTGATTGTCCATCATCTCTTTTAACGTGGAAAAATTAATAGGATATGGAATGTCGCTATCCTTGGTTTTATACCCTGACTTCGTGTGAAAAATACTTGAGGTCTAAAAGTGACAGTCACCCTGCAGTGTCGATTCCTATGTCCACATTGGAATAAACACATTGTAATGAATATTTTAAATTTATAAACACAATCCCATTTGATACGCAAAATTCACCTTGCACTAATTTGTTTCCACATTTCTTCATTTATCTTTAGGCGTCTTTTACAATTAACATTTCTTAGAATTGCAAGGTTATCTTCTTTTTTGTTTTTAATAATTTTCACCCCATGCAAGTTAGTAAAGCCACTAAGACATACGTGGTTACTGAGTGTGAAAGAATAAAACAAGATTATTATTAATGATCGAGAAAAATAGAAGTGTAGCTGTCTATATTTCTGAGATGAGGTATTATGTACACTATTTACATTATTCGGACTATTCTCCTCATCTTTGTCGCCATATTTATCACAACGTTTCGGCCGTTTTACGCTCCAGCCTTCTCCAGGTGGTTGGAATGTCGAACTGAACCCTTTATTTCGCTCACTGGGGTAGACTGTTCTAGTTCCACGTGCCATGTCTAATGGATGGATGCCTTTATCCACTAAGCCATGTGTCTTTGAGGACACACGGCACTGTGGATAAAGGCGTTAGTTAGGTTCAGTGACAGGACCCAAAGAGTGTGAGTTCAATACCCGGTTAAGGCAGTGGAGAACCTGGAGAGGGGAATTAACAGGAGATAGCTGATAACTGACATCCATTAAACATGGCCCGTGGAACTAGAACAGTCTATCCCAGTGAGTGAAATGAAGGGTTCAGTTCGACATTCCAACCACCTGAAGAAGGTCGGAGCGTACAATGGCTGAAACGTTGTAATAAATATGGTGACAAAAATAAGGACAATAGTCCGAATAATGCAAATAATAGAAAGTTAATCAAGAAGACGGTAGATAACGACTGACAATAGAGAATGAACTCTTTTCAATTAAAACTGTCAAATAGGATGCTAATTTGTTTATGTTTTCAAAACTTTATTTTCAGGATAGGAGTGCGTCTTATATTTCGAAAAACTGTGTAGTCTTCTCAAAGAACTCTTCAAAGTTCCTGAATATCTTTTATTTTCTGTAATAGTAATGTTTTATGTTCAAGAATATTAATCATTCCGAACCAATTTTCTCATTAGTGTTCTTGTTCCGTACATACCAAATCCTTGCAAATGACTCAACTTGTTGTTCTTGGTCTTACCATCATTTTACACACACACACACACACACACACACACACACACACACACACACACACACACACACACACACACACACACAAAATATATATACATGTATATATAGTTTATGCAAACTTAGGTAATCCGTATGGGTAGACCCGAGGAGGATGATATCCGGAGAGCTCAATGTAAAATTCAGAGCAGATATACTTTTCAATTTTTGGAAGTAAAGTCTGATGATCCAGAGCCCTGTTAAAGGGGTTATGGTGAAATAATTTATTACATGGAACCTTAACGTGGTCTGTTTTTATTCAAATATATATATATATATATATATATATATATATATATATATATATATATATATTAGGTTGGTGCAAAAATAATGTCGTTTTCTCACATAGTAACATATGTGAGAAAACGACATTATTTTTGCACCAACCTAATATATATATATATATATATATATATATATATATATATATATTATAATTATTTTATTTTAAAAATATGATTTCATAGCGACACATTGAATTTTCATGTTTCAAAACTACAACTGAATTTATATATTTAATTATTAAAATTAAACTTAAAATTAAATTTATAAATTTAGTTTCAGTTTTGAAACATGGAAATTTACTGTGTCGCGATGAAATCATATTTTTATAAGAAAATAATTATAATATTTTGCTCTACTGTTTTGTATCGAGCACAGTTTTTTTTTAAATAAAAATAACTGCTAAGAACACTAGATTATATATCCTACTGTTTTTCTTATTATCTTAATATATATATATATATATATATATATATATATATATATATATATATATATATATATATATATGTATTGAAATGGATTAAGTCTGACAATTATTTAATATTTTTTCTGTTTATACTTTATTTTTATAGATACAGTTTGTTTAAGTAAATGTTCTGTCGAACTCTGTCTGATATTATAAACACGGCATTTACTTAAATAAAAGTATCTATAAAAATAACGCATTGATAGAAAATATGAAGCAGATTATAACACACAAAGAAAATCGACCCTGCATTAAAAATTTCTTGCTGATTAATCATTGACTTTCTCAAGCCAACCAAAGTAGATTACCTCTACTGACATCAGAAGAGGCCGCTCCCACCTTGAAAAGTTGAAGCCGAAAACTGACCCTCGTTACCCATTACATGACTGTGAACCAAGGATAAAGAGGATCATGTAAAGATACACATTTTTACATTCAGTTAAACCACAGCGTCTGTCCTTGTGGTACAGCGACCGTACCAACGTGGAACACAGGCCCGCTCTCTCTTTCTCAGTCCTACATAATTCCCCCTGTCTCCAGTAATAACTGGCTCGAAGACTAGGCCCAGAATGTTCAGTAATTCGCTGCAATGTCAAGTGGGCGTGGTATTCTGACAATGATGGATTGACTTTGTGTGGGGTTTGGATATAAGTCCAAAACGTCACGAATTCGACAAAGGGCTGCAAGAATTCTGAGGCGTCGATATACCTCCCACACCCAAGTTAGCGACAACACGCGAAGGGACGCTGAGTCAACGTGTGACATGCCATTGTGTGATGTCATTAGAATGCAAGCTGCCACTACTTATTCCTAATAAAACGAATACCAGAAAGAAATGCTTCTTTTCGTTAATACCCTTTTATGTAGTAGCATAGGGACCCAGAAACGACACAGAACACAACAAGTGGCAGCCATCAGAAATGGCGTTATGTCACCGACCTTGAGCCTAATTGCCAATACGGTCGATTACAAATTATGGAGCAGCTTCTCTTTTGCCCAAATCTTGAAGATTCATGCAGATTTAACGACCTTGAAACAGCCCAGGGAACACTGGGTGGGTGTAGTGTAGCGATATATATATATATATATATATATATATATATATATATATATATATATATTGTGTAAATTTAGGAGAGAAATTTGTCATTAATGCATGTTTCGTTAAATAATATAAACACGTTTTGTCTATTTATTTTAAGTAAGTTCCTTCCATAATGTCTGATAAGCTTAATAACATTATCATTGAAAGACAAAAGGAAATCACCATATTGATACATGTTTAAATCCAATCTAAGCTTTCGGCTTACATAAGCCATTATCAAAGATGACAATTACTTTTCAATATATCAACCAATACACGGACGAAACAATAATGATAGTCTATTTTTGTTGTATGAAAAATTTCAAAGCAACGACTAACTCGTGTATACGAGACGCGGAAGCGAGCATCGCGTCGCAGATCGTGATGTCATATATACAATCTCCCAAAGGGCACTTGAATTTGTAAACTATGTTGTTTTTTGCAAATCGCTAACGTGGAGGGGGGAGAATCATTGCGAATAATTGAGTTGGATATACTAGATTTAGTGTCGTATATGATTAATTTAATTTTTTTCCTTGGATCTGTTGTAGTTATATTAGTATTTACTAATTTTTAGTATATTTTCATCTTGTTTATAATTAGTATACATTTGATTACGATATAGGAGATTAATATGTTTGGGATTAGTTGAAGCAGTGTTCTATTTGCTTAGTATTGAGACTTCTAAGAAAACATCTTATTTGTTCATCAACTGTATAGTTTGGAAAGCTATTATTAACAAGTGTTTGTTTTATATTCTTTAGTTCACTGTAAAAATCTGTTTTGTAGACGAATTAGTTTCTGCGCGATGTATTAGATTTTTTATAATTGCTATTTTATGTATATATATATATATATATATATATATATATATATATATATTTCAGAGTTACAAACTCATATCCATACAACTGAATTGACACACACACACACACACACACACACACACACACACACACACACACACACACACATATATATATATATATACATGTATATATAGTTTATGCAAACTTAGGTAATCCGTATGGGTAGACCCGAGGAGGATGATATCCGGAGAGTTCAATGTAAAATTCAGAGCAGATATACTTTTCAATTTTTGGAAGTAAAGTCTGATGATCCAGAGCCCTGTTAAAGGGGTTATGGTGAAATAATTTATTACATGGAACCTTAACGTGGTCTGTTTTTATTCAATATATATATATATATATATATATATATATATATATATATATATATATATATATATATTAGGTTGGTGCAAAAATAATGTCGTTTTCTCACATAGTAACATATGTGAGAAAACGACATTATTTTTGCACTAACCTAATATATATATATATATATATATATATATATATATATATATATATATATTATAATTATTTTATTTTAAAAATATGATTTCATAGCGACACATTGAATTTTCATGTTTCAAAACTACAACTGAATTTATATTTTTAATTATTAAAATTAAACTTAAAATTAAATTTATAAATTTAGTTTCAGTTTTGAAACATGGAAATTTACTGTGTCGCGATGAAATCATATTTTTATAAGAAAATAATTATAATATTTTGCTCTACTGTTTTGTATCGAGCACAGTTTTTTTTTAAATAAAAATAACTGCTAAGAACACTAGATTATATATCCTACTGTTTTTCTTATTATCTTAATATATATATATATATATATATATATATATATATATATATATATATATATATATATATATATATATATATATATATATATATGTATTGAAATGGATTAAGTCTGACAATTATTTAATATTTTTTCTGTTTATACTTTATTTTTATAGATACAGTTTGTTTAAGTAAATGTTCTGTCGAACTCTGTCTGACTTATATTATAAACACGGCATTTACTTAAATAATAGTATCTATAAAAATAACGCATTGATAGAAAATATGAAGCAGATTATAACACGCAAAGAAAATCGACCCTGCATTAAAAATTTCTTGCTGATTAATCATTGGCTTTCTCAAGCCAACCAAAGTAGATTACCTCTACTGACATCAGAAGAGGCCGCTCCCACCTTGAAAAGTTGAAGCCGAAAACTGACCCTCGTTACCCATTACATGACTGTGAACCAAGGATAAAGAGGATCATGTAAAGATACACATTTTTACATTCAGTTAAACCACAGCGTCTGTCCTTGTGGTACAGCGACCGTACCAACGTGGAACACAGGCCCGCTCTCTCTTTCTCAGTCCTACATAATTCCCCCTGTCTCCAGTAATAACTGGCTCGAAGACTAGGCCCAGAATGTTCAGTAATTCGCTGCAATGTCAAGTGGGCGTGGTATTCTGACAATGATGGATTGACTTTGTGTGGGGTTTGGATATAAGTCCAAAACGTCACGAATTCGACAAAGGGCTGCAAGAATTCTGAGGCGTCGATATACCTCCCACACCCAAGTTAGCGACAACACGCGAAGGGACGCTGAGTCAACGTGTGACATGCCATTGTGTGATGTCATTAGAATGCAAGCTGCCACTACTTATTCCTAATAAAACGAATACCAGAAAGAAATGCTTCTTTTCGTTAATACCCTTTTATGTAGTAGCATAGGGACCCAGAAACGACACAGAACACAACAAGTGGCAGCCATCAGAAATGGCGTTATGTCACCGACCTTGAGCCTAATTGCCAATACGGTCGATTACAAATTATGGAGCAGCTTCTCTTTTGCCCAAATCTTGAAGATTCATGCAGATTTAACGACCTTGAAACAGCCCAGGGAACACTGGGTGGGTGTAGTGTAGCGATATATATATATATATATATATATATATATATATATATATATATATTGTGTAAATTTAGGAGAGCAATTTGTCATTAATGCATGTTTCGTTAAATAATATAAACACGTTTTGTCTATTTATTTTAAGTAAGTTCCTTTCATATTGTCTGATCAGCTTAATAACATTATCCTTGAAAGACAAAAGGAAATCACCATATTGATACATGTTTAAATCCAATCTAAGCTTTCTGCTTATATAAGCCATTATCAAAGATGACAATTACTTTTCAATATATCAACCAATACACGGACGAAACAATAATGATAGTCTATTTTTGTTGTATGAAAAATTTCAAAGCAACGACTAACTCGTGTATACGAGACGCGGAAGCGAGCATCGCGTCGCAGATCGTGATGTCATATATACAATCTCCCAAAGGTCACTTGAATTTGTAAACTATGTTGTTTTTTGCAAATCGCTAACGTGGAGGGGGGGAGAATCATTGCGAATAATTGAGTTGGATATACTAGATTTAGTGTAGTATATGATTAATTTAATTTTTTTCCTTGGATCTGTTGTAGTTATATTAGTATTTACTAATTTTTAGTATATTTTCATCTTGTTTATAATTAGTATACATTTGATTACGATATAGGAGATTAATATGTTTCGGATTAGTTGAAGCAGTGTTCTATTTGCTTAGTATTGAGACTTCTAAGAAAACATCTTATTTGTTCATCAAATGTATAGTTTGGAAAGCTATTATTAACAAGTGTTTGTTTTATATTCTTTAGTTCACTGTAAAAATCTGTTTTGTAGACGAATTAGTTTCTGCACGATGTATTAGATTTTTTATGATTGCTATTTTGTGTGTGTATATATATATATATATATATTTCAGAGTTACAAACTCATATCCATACAACTGAATTGATACACACACACACACACACACACATATATATATATATATATATATATATATATATGTATGCGTGTGTGTACATATATATATATATATATATATATATATATATATATATATATATATACATATGTGTGTGTGTGTGTGTATGTGTGTGTTACAAACTCATATTCATACAACTGAATTGAGTAGTGTATAGCGGCTCGGAATGAGAAATCGGAGAGCTGAATTCGAATTTCAGTCGAATCCATTACATTCACTTGCTTACTAATACCCTTGGGAAAGGTATTAATCTTCTTCTTCTCCCTCCAGCTATGGGTAAATAATAGGACAGACTGGGTTCTAGGAAACTGGTCTAGGAGAATGACAACTCTCAATTCTTGAAGCGTTGTTTAGCGACCTTCTGACACTTAGTGCACCAGGTCTCTGTATTTGGCCCTTCAAAAAGTGTGGTTGGGTCTGCAGAAAGCCTTCACCACTATAATCAAATCATACGTGCTGGTGTTTGGCCTGTCCGATCACTTTTTTTTTTTTGGATCGCGCGCGATTCGTACATTGTTAGCTAAAATCCAGATGTAATGCATCAGCTCTCATAGTCGGAAACATTCAATCTGATGCCAGCTCAAATATCAAACCTTCTTCGTCGCCCGAATCCATCAGTCGAAACGTTTGTAAATCGTGAAATAAAATAAATAAATAAATAAATAAAAAAGTAAAACTGAGATAGCGATAAAAACAGTGCGGATCGAAACCCAAATCAGAACGCATTATAATCGTGGTACAACGACTTTACAACGAAGGTCATAAAAAAATAGAGAACAGGAGTGTGCACCTGTCGAGACGAGTGTGTATACCAGATTCATTGACGGGTCGGCTTCGTAGCGACCAAGTGCAGATCCTCATCCCATCGTATGTCAAAGGCTAACCTGCTCAGAACCACGTAACCGTTTCGCAAGTGATTAAAATTTGCGTGCTTGGAGACCCCCACCCACGAAAAAAAGTATGACAGGTCAATATATGAAACACCCATCCCAAAAGGAGGAGAGGAGTTTCTTACATCTACCCGAATATGCAGAGGAAGAACCCAGTGCCAAAACTGGCCGACGGTGATTGACTGTAATGTACAGCGTATAACAGATTTTCTGGTCTTTTCATTTGCAATATAAACATTACAAAATAAGGAAAGAGAAAATCTTTCCAAATGTCGCTGAAGAGAATGTCCTAACGTCTGACAGCCTGTATTCTTAAAGCGCAAATACATCTGGATCTGCGATAGCAAAACATTATCATCAATTGACAATGCCTCTTTATTTTGTCATGGGGCTATATTTTCCGTTTTGAGACACTCGCATTCGGATTTTCATTTGAACAGTTTTGAGACTATATTTATTAAGCCTGTACGGCCTTCTCTGTTTATATATACAGTGTGTCCATAAAGTCTTTTTACAATTAAAAATATATATTACAAAGGCAATAGATGAGATAACTTATTCAGATTTGTTCTATTTACTCAGTAGTTATCAAAGGTCGTAATCACATTGCATTTATTTATATATTTCAGGAATCCTGTCGATGAAACAGACCTCTAAAAATGGCTACTCCTCAAGAAAATGCATAATGTCTGCCATGGTTTATTGAAATTAAATCGGAAACGGAGACTCATTGAATCTAAAGAACTAAGGATGGGAGAGATCCACAGACATGTCCGTTAATTCGTGCATGGCACAAGCAATTTATGGAGACAGAGAGAGCGTTGGATAAAGGGTGATGGGACGACCACGAACATCTGACGAAATCATCTATCGTGTAAGACAAAACTTTCAGAGTTCTCTTAAAAGGCTCTTCCGTTGCGGTGCCAGACAGTTACAGATGCAACGTTCAACTGTACAAAATGTCTTACACAATAATCTGCGATTGTACTCTTACAAAGTGCAAATCTTACAAACACTCAAGCCATATTATAAACCATTGATGAGACTATGCTACAACGAACATGGCAAAAAATCGATACCTTTTTGATATGCTTCGAGCAACTAATGGTACCCATATTGATGTGGTTAGGGCAACTAATGGTACCCATATTGATATGCTTCGAGCAACTAATGGTACCCATATTGATGTGGTTAGGGCAACTAATGGTACCCATATTGATATGCTTCGTGCAACTAATGGTACCCATATAGATGTGGTTAGGGCAACTAATGGTACCCATATTGATATGCTTCGTGCAACTAATGGTACCCATATTGTTGTGGTTAGGGCAACTAATGGTACCCATATTGATATGCTTCGAGCAACTAATGGTACCCATATTGATGTGGTTAGGGCAACTAATGGTACCCATATTGATATGCTTCGAACAACTAATGGTACCCATATTGATGTGGTTAGGGCAACTAATGGTACCCATATTGATATGCTTCGTGCAGCTAATGGTACCCATATTGATGTGGTTAGGGCAACTAATGGTACCCATATTGATATGCTTCGTGCAACTAATGGTACCCATATTGATGTGGTTAGGGCAACTAATGGTACCCATATTGATATGCTTCGTGCAACTAATGGTACCCATATTGATGTGGTTAGGGCAACTAATGGTACCCATATTGATATGCTTCGTGCAACTAATGGTGCCCATATTGATGTGGTTAGGGCAACTAATGGTACCCATATTGATATGCTTCGTGCAACTAATGGTACCCATATTGATGTGGTTAGGGCAACTAATGGTACCCATATTGATATGCTTCATGCAACTAATGGTACCCATATTGATGTGCTTCATGCAGATAAAGGTACGCATATAGTTAAAAAAAACTTCAATATCTACTCCTCATTTTGTAACAATTTCCCCATATTTTTCTGTTTAATTTATTTTTGTTATAATTTTCTTTTAAATTGTAACGACACATTATTGACATACTGTATATCGATATATCTATCTATCTATCTATCTATCTATCTATCTATATATATATATATATATATATATATATATATATATATAAAGTTGTAGCCTCTGTCTGTTATCGAACTCCTCCTAGCGTTCTAGAGATAGACGGTGCCGTAACCATATAAGTTCTGAAACTATATTACCCAGGCTACTTGGATAAATATCATTTCATCTTGATCAAAATGGTCCCCGGCAGCACCCCCTACACACACAGAAATGTTTTCCCTTTGATATAACTTAAAATTAAATTTGAGCAAAGGAATGACTGCTAAGTTACTTGGATAAGTTTATTTTATTTTGATCAAAGGCGGTCCCCTGTAGTACCCCCACCACATTGAATTCTTTTCCATTTTATTGAAATTAAACTTAAATTTGAACACGGGAATGGCTCCTATCCAAAATATAGAAGGAGAAACCCAGAAGATGGAGGTCACATCGGTAACATCAAAATGAGAAAATATGGATGTCAAGTTGAGCAAGAAATCAACAATCAGTGGATAGTGCCTTCTAATACATGGGTTGCGACTATTCAACTGTCATATCAATGTTGAAATCTGTTCATTAGTTCATTAAATCAAGTATGCATCAAATTCATATTAAAGGGGTCAGATCAAGTTGTTTTTGTATGAATTCCCAATGAATTTTCTGCCGTTTGATTTAAATTAAATTTAAATGCGAACAAGGGAATGAATCCCATCCAAAATATAGAAGGAGAAAGCCAGAAGATGGAGGTCATATCGACAAGATCATTGAGTAACATTGAAATGCATTATTTTCCTCCACAAATTATAAAAATGTTTTAAAATCAATCATTTTCTTACAAAAAATGTGACACGTAGCAAGGCGCGGGTAATTCGTCTAGTTATTAATATATGTGGATTTCTTACACACTGTACGGAAATTTATTGATCTGGGTCGTGGGACACGGCAGTTTACTTTCTTCGACCGAGCGAATGATTTTTTTACCTTTCCTCCTTTATTTTTTTTGAATTGCTAATTGTGATGCTTTCTCTCCATATCGTTTTATTCAGTATGTCACTGTTTTAATAGCCATTATTTAATTTTGTACACCTTCTCAAATCTTTAACATATAAAATTACTTGCTATGGTAACTTCTAAATAGAAAAGAAAGAAAGAAAGAAAGAAAGAAAGAAAAGGGACAGGATGACATATTTGCGAAAACCATTTTGGAGAAGAGACGACATCTTCGAAATGAATTTCTGGCATGAAGGTTGTCTTCGATCAAAAAGAGTATTTCCACCCGGTTGCCAAGTCTTGGTTCCGATCCAAAATCACTTGAAACATATGGAATCGTTTCATATCTGTCGTTGTTAGCCATTTTCAAAAACTGATGCGACAAGAGGAAATCTTCGACTAGCCTGGTGGCGAAAGGAAAAGAAAAAAGCATTGCTAGAAGCAGAAAATTGACATTGACGTTTCAAAACCCTCCGATAATTTCCCCTGTGACACGATTATTGCGCATCTGCGAGTTGACGGGAAGGTCAGAAAACCTTTCTGTTTTCTGTTTGTCAATGACGGCGTTGATTGAGAACTGTGACGAGAAGAGGCTGAAAACTTCCCAAATAAATTTCTAACCAAACCTAGTATTTTGCATGTAAATATTAACTTCTGTATATACATGGTTCAACAAATATAGTGTACAATGTGTCTATAAATGAAATTTATTTTCTAAAGTTTATTGTGGCCATTAAAATTAAGATTAATCAAAACACGTCTTTAGCCGCTCCATATTAAACTGTAAATTTGTATATAAAGGGTGTTTCAATAATTTGGACCGATTTTAAATGTGAATTAAGTTTAGGCGTCTAATGATTTTTTTTTCTTTTTCTTTCAGATTTAACAACTTAAGACTGCCAATTTCAACCTTGGAAAGATTAACAATCAAACAACGTGTTAATGCTATCGAAGCCTATTACGAAAATGGACGTTCAAATTTATAAATATATAGCCCAGTGATTCTGTTAGCAAACAAATGCACACCAAACAGTGGCCTTTTGTGGATGCAGTGGCTTTTTAACAATCTTCTCGGGTTTTCATCAGCCCAAATGCGGCAATTCTAATTATTATTAACGAATCCACCAAGATGAAAATGGGCTTCATCACTAAAGAGGATTTTTTGCGAAAAATCTTCATCGGCTTATCTTTGCTCGTGAACCCAATGAATGTACGGCGCTTCAAATGGTCAGCAGGTTTCAGTTCTTGTGTCAATTGAATTTTGTAAACATGTAGAGACAAATATTTTGTCAAAATTCGATGTAACGTTGTGGAGAGGTTCAATTCCTGCGCGCAATGGCTAATAGCGATGTCTGGATTTTCGGCCACATCCTCGTACACTGCAACAATGTTTTCAGCTGAACGGTGTAAACGAGCATTCAATGGTGTTTTCACATGTGCCATCGACTCAATTTGTTTAAATTTATGAACAATTTTTCCAACTGCACTCTTGAAACTTTAACACAGTGTTTGATTGTTAATCTTTCCATGTCTGAAATTGCCAAAGACTTAAGTTGTTAAATCTGAAAGAAAAAAAAAAATCATTAGACGCTTAAACTTAATTCACATTTAAAATCGGTTCAAGTTATTGGAACATCCTTTAATTTTTTTTCTTTTTTTGGTATACGTTTGTTCTCTCTATTCTTCTACTATACGGATTACAATTCTCTTCTGGGCATTATACAGGGTGTTTCAAAAAGAATACGCCAAAATCATTGCGCTGTTTTTTCAGGTCTATAGCATTCTAGTGGACTCAATCAGTGGTTATTTGATAGAGTAGTTATCAAAGTTTGATTGGGTGTCAGTTTCACCGCTGTCGTTAGTATAACTTCCGGTGTAGCTGAATTATGGGAAGATCAATCAAAATTGCGACTCCTCAGCAGAAGGCGTTTTGCGTGCTTGAGTTAGCGAAAACAAACGCCATTGTCACGGTGCAGGCAGATTCGAATAACTTCATTTTTCAGCAAGATGGAGCACCACCCCATTGGCATCTCAGGGTTAGAGCTCATCTGAATGAAAACATGCCTCAGCAATGGATTGGGAGGAGAGGTGCTAAAGACCTTGCTCTCTGTGTTTCGCCTGCCAGATCCCTGGACCTCACTGCCTGTGAATTTTTCTTGTGGGGGTATGTTAAAGACCAAGTATATGTTCCAGCACTTCCAGCAAGTATCGATGACTTGAAAGATCGAATAACAGCTGCAATCAACACGGTGGACCGTGACATGGTGAGGCGCGTTTGGGAGTAATTCTCATATCGGCTTGATGTTGTCCGCGCTGCCAGTGGTGGCCACATTGAGCACTTATAAAACATGAAATGAAACTTGAATGTATATACAACACATGTGTTCATGCTAGAGGTTTGTAAATTTTTTCGTTATTGACACATCACATGATGATTTTGGCGTATTCTTTTTGAAACACCCTGTACTATTAAGCGATTACTACTTGGACAAATATTACTAGTGCCGACATTATTGGAAAGCGTTACTACTTGAACAAGTATTACTAGTGTGGATATTATTGGAAAGCGTTACTACTAGTACCGGCGTTTACTGAAGTCTCGAATATAACGAGCATTTTTTGATGTGATAACGAGATTTCGCTTGACATAGCAAAAGTGACAAGCGAAGCCGTCCAACATTAGCAAAAGAAACATTTGGCATTCTTTGACCAAGCAGCCATTACTGCTTTCGGTTGGAATTTATAAAATCTAGCACTAGGCTATTTTTGATTAAATATTATGGATGGTGGTGAGGTTACTCTGAAAGTAATGGCAATGATAAAAGTAGCCATTTCCCTAGAAGAAAATATTTGGTTGTCATTGATTGAGCCAGTGGTTTCTAAACGGTGCGTCGGAAAAGGATAGACGGTGAGGGGGATTCATTGAAAGGCAATCAGATCTTTAGAAACAGTTTAAACAAATTCATATTTCAAAAATAAATATGATTTCAAATTTTAAAATGTTATTATGGATTAGTTGTGATTGCATGCATGAGTCCAAGTACAAATAGTTATAAATAATTATTGACAGATTTCAAAATTGAGATATGTTTTGCATTATATCAGGTATTCAGAATATATAGTAAGCCAGCTCCGCAAATTGGAGGAGAGAGTTATCAATGATAATGTTCTGACTTCGAATTCGCGGTTTAACTTTAAACATCTCACTGTTTTTTGTTTTTTTTATTATTTTAAAGGTACTTTTTATCACATAAAATTTGGTGACGCGTGAGAAGATTTTCATTCTGAAAATGCGGCCAAGAGGGGCAAAAAAAAGTTTTGAATCCACTCGACTGAGAAGCCAGTCCCGCTTTTGGTTGAAATTTATAAAAACTTTCTCTTAAAACATTGTTTGTTTGTTTGTTTTTTAAGGAATATAGGTTTTTTTCAAGCCCAGTAGCTGTTATCCCTCTTTCCAGGATCATTGATCATATTCTGTAGAAGAACAGATATCAACATTAAGATCTGAATTCTAATTGTAAACTCAAGTGCGTCAAATCAATGTTTATAAACTCAATTGAGTGTATAAGATCAACGGCCGTAACAGACTCGCAGCTGTAGAACCACTAAAAATGGCTTAACATTTATTAACTGCTGGCGAATCAGCCAAAGATTCCTGATTCAATTTCTTTTTTCTAATTCACAAAAAAAGCCGTCTAGGAGCAAAACAGAGATAGATCATACAGCGTAGAGGTTCTCAAGGTGTGAAATCTTTTACTTTTTCTTGTTTTTTTTATTTACAGAATTTGTTATCCATTTTGAGCGTCCAAAAACTCCTCTATGGGAACAATTCATTTAAAAGTATATGTACCAATATGGAAAAGAATGAGAAGTTTCAATAATATATGCATTAGAATAATGATTTTTGTAAAATAATTTCCTGTATCATAATTCAATGAAAGTTTTTCGAAAATAATGAAGAAGGGTTTAATACAGTTTATTTTTAAAATTGTCACCCCAACGCGGAATTTCTAAAATCGTATTTAAGTATATTAATACTATGGCTTTCTGGAACCTTCTAGAACTTTCTCGAGCATTCTATAATTTTACAGAACCATCTAGAATTTGTTTTTGCTTATTTGTAAGCTTGTATGCCTGCTATAAACTGTTAAATAAGCACTGTCCAATTACATCATTTGCAAATTGGAGATTTTTCACGTGAGTTTGTTGAAGGTTTTGTTGAATATTCTGTGAAGTAAGTGTTATTTTGTTTGCCACCATCTTTTTTATCCATTGTTGCCATTATTGTCGTCTATTTTTGTCTAAATTTCCCGTTTTATTGACATTGTTTTAAACTGAAGTTAGTGACGAGTTACGCCAAAATCATGGCGGAGCCCAAATTTCCCAATGACTCACCTACTGAAGTGACTCTTTCACCATTGGGTAAAGGAAAGCCTCCACACACAAAGAGCCAGCGTATTATATAAACCTCAAGGACAAATTTCAACCATTTGTTAAAGTAAACGAGTTGCTACCGGTGCCTTCTCTTTTGGATACACTCGTACTATTTATTTAGTAACAAACGGAACCCCAAACACAGAAGCTAATCACTGTGAATGGAGACGTTATGGAGGAGGCCCTGAAAAGCCTTCAAAAGTCAGTGACAATTTTGGCAAGAAGGAGTAAGGCAATGTGAGACAATTTGTTATCTGCAGAAGATAGAGTTAAATTGTTGTCAGGCTGTATTTTGACTACTACTACACTACAGATCGAATACATGGGAAGAAGAAAAGCGAAGATTACTCTATATAGAGTCTTCCTATTCATATCCGAAGATTATCTCGGCTTTTTCTTTTCACTGTACGGGGACGTCTCGGACGTACCCCCTATTAAAAGTAAGGCAGGAATAGCCACAGGTGATTTTGAAATCGCAATTACGCTAAACATAAAGCACTTCATGGAAATACCTAACACATTAATGCGTGAAGGAAGACTTATTTATGTCGTTGTAGAGGGCCGTCGACCACTTTGGTGGACTTGTGGGGCCGCAGGGCATTTGCCGAAGGCTTGCCTGGGACAAAATTCAGTACCGCAAACCGAAATGAAAAGTGAGAAAAAATCGGCAACAGTACAGACAACAACATAGAAAATAATACAATCTGTGAAGAAAACTGAAGAGTGGGAGGAAGCCGTAAAGAATGGGTCAAAAGTGACCACCATTTCCCTTCAGCAAGCAAAATGAGAAGCCCCAACTTGAGCAGGAGGACCAGCAGATAAACCTGTAGATAAACAGTAGAGGTAGAAATGGAAGAGGTGCCCCCACCTCGGTCGTCATCATTGAAAAGGTGGAGAGAAGTAGAAGAAGAAAAAAAGGGGAAAAAATCACTAAAAATGACAAGCGAACTGGCAAAATTAGGGTCGAAGAAGCAAAAAAAAAAAAAAAAAAAAAAAGAAACAATGAAAACCAACGTTTAATTCGTCCCGGCTTCACCAGTCACGAAACAAGAGGAAATTACCTCAAAGAGCCTCCCTTCTTTCCCCACTGAAAGCATCACTGTCCCCAATTCCCAATACCCCTCCTCCCAAAACACCCCCTCTCAATACCACTGCAGCCGACGACATTTCCTCTCCTCTCAACACCCCCTTTCCACCAACACAACGACCAGCGACTCCCCAAAGCCCAGCACCTCCCGCCAGAGTTCTCATAAGAAGTAATTGCCAAGGTGCGCGGTAAGATCATGTCAAATAGACAGGCGGTTAATAGAAAAGAGAGCGCTGTTAAAACCCCTCCGTCGGCGAAGCAGAGGCTCCAAAGCGTAAAATAGTGGCGACAGTGGGTAACCCTGACAAACCAACCGAGACATCGCAAAAACGGAGACGGAGGGACGGGGCGTGCAGTCCGGTCCTACGTGAAATCGCTGTCCCTGATGGGGATCGAGTGACATTGAGGTGGTGCATAAGGCGCTTGAACGGTAGGAAAAAATAACAGGGGATTAACCATACCAATTCCGGCTTGCAGTTTGGTGCCTGGAAATGGGTCTCCCTTCCGGGAGCCTTTGGTTGAAGTGACGGTCTTGTCTGTATTCTTGGAGTATGGTTGTTGACCTGACATCCAGCTGAAGAAAAATTGGTCAGAAGTATAGACAAAGGTGGGAGCGTTGGTCCGGACTTACTTCCGAAGGAGGTTGTCCTTGATGGATAGAGCTGAGGCCTGTGCCACTTACTACTTTCCTCTCATCTTTTACCGGTTGGCTGTACTTCCTCTTTGCAAGGACCAAAGAAAGGCGATCAAGCAGTTGTTATCCACCCTCTTGTGAGATGAGCGCAAGCAGAAGGTTCGTAAAGAAGCTTGTGTCCAATGTCTGTGTCATGAGGAATTGGGGTTGCCACACTTCGTGAGTCATCGACACGCCTCGAGGTTGGCTTTCCTACGCTCGTTTTGACAGAGGATTCGATTTTGGTGGGTGAGTGTTAGGGATACCTTTCCTAGCCTTAATATCACTCCTCCCATTTCTTGGGTTAAGCGCCGTCGTAGGTCTGAGAAATTGTCGACTTTCCTCAACGAGTGTCCGTTGACCATGAGGGTTTTTGCCCGATCCAGTGACCTTTCACGGCCTCGAAAGGTCTGGTATTGTGAATTAGTGATAGGCGAAGGACCGTCTCTGTTAGTGGCTCGGCTTGTCGCTAGATGAGTTGCGCTCTTTCTGGTCTTGGGCTTCAGCGGCGAATTACCTCAGTAACCCTGAGTTTTCGCTTACCTGGCAATTCATTCGAAACGTGCTATCTCTCAGTGATATAGCCTTCAGATGGGACTGGGTGGAGTTGCCCGACTACTACCGGTATGACCTTGGTTTAGAAAAAAGGGCTTCGCACGCCTTCTACCATTGTTCTTTCTGAGACTATGTCGGCGATTTGATGGCTCGTGGTGCTCCCGATCAACTTGTGCTCATCGATCTCGCATATGCGTTCGACAATGTGTCGCCTCCATATGCTGTTTCTAACGTTGCTAGCCGTGGCAAAAATGGTGATCTGGATGAGGCGAAAGGAGGAAATCTTACGACATGAACCCTATTCTCAGGCTCTGATCGTATTCTTTCAGTGTAAGCTGAAAGTGAAGATCAGAACTAATAGAAAGCGTTTAGTGTCGACAGATTTCAACGAAAGGTGGGTGAAAGTAGCGAGCTTGGTTCGTGTGAAAGGGGCTATCCTTGAGTTCCTTTTTTTAAGTCCTCTTCGTTACAACGAGGCGGTTTCCTGTGAACCCTCACCTGGTTAAGATAGACTCTTTTTTGTATACCTAGTTAATGTGAGTGAATGTCGTCCTTCATTTGGTTATGATCTAAGTTGAGATTCCCAACCTCCCCAGTTTGTTTCTGGCCGCTTTTAATCTCGACTGGTTGAGTGTTTCATTTCCCTACGCCAAAATTTATTTTATCCTTCCCATTCCGTTAGAGAGTTAGCTTCTTGATTCCTTGTAATGACAGTATACAGCAGTAACTCTTATTTTTGTGGGATGGACGGGTCCTACTATTATCTGTTATTTTCTGTTTTACATTTGTTATATTTTGTTCGCAATGCGGATTCATCCCTCTCACCCTAATTTCATATCATCTTCATATATATATATATATATATATATATATATATGTGTGTGTGTGTGTGTGTGTGTGCGCGTGTATGTGTGTGAAAAGTGTGTGTATATAAATATAAATAAATATATATATATATAATTATTTATATATTATATGCGTGGTACTTATTAGAAAGCGCTCAATATCAGAGATAGAGCTAACATATTTGGATAGATCTATCCAACCAAATATATATATATATATATATATATAAATGGTGGTACTCGCTTGGGAAAACCTCGGATAGCTCAACCTGCACTAGAAAAAGTCGGTACCCGAGGAAAAATGGGGGTGGGGGGAAAGAAAGAACATACATTAAAACAAGGCGAAAAAAATTGTCCAGTGTTTAAGTTCCAAGTCCAAAGAAAGAAAAAAAAAACGAGTAAAAAGTAAACTACGTAAAGTGCTCTGTATATTAGGTTGGTGCAAAAAAATGTCGTTTTTTTTTAACGTCAAAAAACGACATTATTTTTGCACCAACCTAATACTAAGTAGAGCGAGCCGAAGATAATCCTTAGGAGCCAGACAGAACTGCCTAGGTTTCACCTAAACGGATCGTCAGGATAATGCCGGCATATATATATATATATATATATATATATATATATATATATATATAAAAGAAAGAGGTTGTAGTGGTTCCAACGAGAGAAAAGTATGTATATTAAAAAGAAGAGAAGAGAGGTGCCGTAAACGTAAACGGTTGTAATATGGATTTATTTAGAAAAAAATATTATGCTTTTGTTTTACATAATGTTACACTACACGTGTTTCTGGTCTCGTGACCGTCTTCAGGTAAAAGCGGAGATTTACACATATTATTAAAAATAATTAATTTTTTCTTTTGTTTTTCACTGTTAAATATTCTCGATATGAGACATTTTCTGTGTTTGCAATCCGAATTTCTTTCTTGAATTGACAATGTGTGTTTGTGTGTAACGAATGCATGGCCGCAATTTTCGACGGATTTGCACCAAAATTTACATGCACATGCTCCAAGATAGCGGGAAGGCCAAGACTGACCTTGCATTTCCCAACTCCCATCGATAGTGGAAATAATCGATTTTTCATGCTTCTACGGCAATTTTCATGTAAATTGCGGCCATTTTCTACTGGCCAGAGTGAGAGCCTATAGCTGGCTGCCACGAATAGGCAGGAAGATTCTACTGGCCAGCGTGAGAGCCAACAGCTGACTGACATGAATGTTAACTAGCATGCTGGCATGCAAAATATCGTCACAAGTGTGAAAAATGTAACTCTGCATGGCACTTTACTCTAATTGGCTCATTCGCTTGCTTAAACTCAACGTTGATTCTGATTCCGCAGAACTGGGTTAGATGTGAAAATGTATTTGTTGTTAACATTCTTTTTTCATTCAGTTTTTCCAGTTACGAGTCCTTTTTTAAAGCTGATCGTTTTGTGTTCATTTTGTTTAGTTCTTTATTCGTAACAGATTTAATGTTTAGTATAGAGCTTAGAAAAAATTCGCAGTGTGAGATAGGCAAGAAGTAAGGCATGTAGCAACATCAGCACGGCAGAGGGCACTCCTTTAAAGGTAAGGAAGGGCAAAAATATTTTAAGTCAAATGATAGCGATTGCTGTATGTCGTACAATTTTTGAATCAAGCACGGACAACGCTGCTAGTATATATATATTAGGAACATTTGTACGTAGGAAATTTTAAATGATGTGGTTTATTTGTAGGTACCCTTTGTGTCTGGGATTTGTCGGGGGGTATATGTAGCAGTAAAAAGGCGAGGGATATCTTCTTTTGGGTGTAAGTAGTATTCGTAATGAATGAATGGGTCGTGAATCGGATTAGCGAGGTATAGGATATACAATGATGACCAGCCTCAACCCACTCCCCACATTTTTGGCTATGTGCCGCAATTATTGCATTTTACAATAATAATAAGTTACATCATTAGGAAATTGGAAAATAAAGCTTTTGAAACATTGTTATTTTTTCTACCTTTATTGCATGTATGGTAAAATCGACTTGTGTGGTGACCATTTCCAAAGATTAAAATAAATAATGTCTTTTTCGTTACTTTTGAACAAAAGTTTATCGATTAAATAACACAGGTATAAAGGCACTATTTACATTAGTCGGATTATTGTCCCCATCTTTGTTGACCATATTTATTACAACGTTTCGCCCGTTGTACGCTCCGGCCTTCTTCAGGTGGTTGGAATGTCGACCTGAACCCTTTATTTCGCTCACTGAGGTAGACTGTTCTAGTTACTCAAGGACACATGGTACAGTGGATAAAGGCGTTAGTTTGATCCAGTGACAAGACCCAAAGAGTGTGAGTTCAATACCCGGTTACGGCAGTGAAAAAATTTCAGAGGGAATTAACTGGAGATAACTGATAACTGACATCCATTAAACATGGCCCGTGGAACTAAAACAGTCTTCCCCAGTGAGCTAAATAAAGGGTTCAGTTCAACATTCCAACCAGCTGAAGAGGGCAGGAGCGTACAACGGCTGAAACGTTGTAATAAATATGGCGACAAAGATGAGGACAATATTCCGAATAATGTAAATAATGTACATAATACCTCACCACAGAAATATAGAGAGATACTGAACAGCCGAAACGTTGTAATAAATATGGCGACAAAGATGAGGACACTAGCCCGAATAATGTAAATAGTGTACATAATACCTCATCTCAGAAATATAGACAGATACTGAAGAGCCGAACGTTGTAATAAATATGGTGAAAAGATGAGGAAACTAGTCCAAATAATGTAAATAGTGTACATAATACCTCACCTCAGAAATATAGACATATACTGAAGGGCCGAAACGTTGGAATAAATATGGCGACAAAGATGAGGACAATTGTCCGAATAATGTAAATAGTGTACATAATACCTCATCTCAGAAATATAGACAGATACTGAAGGGCCGAAACGTTGTAATAAATATGGCGACAAAGATGAGGACAATAGTCCAAATAATGTAAATAGTGTACATAATACCTCATCTCAGAAATATAGACAGATACTGAAGGGCCGAAACGTTGTAATAAATATGGCGACAAAGATGAGGACAATTGTCCGAATAATGTAAATAGTGTACATAATACCTCATCTCAGAAATATAGACAGATACTGAAGGGCCGAAACTTAGTAATAAATATGGTGACACAGATGAGGACAATAGTCCAAATAATGTAAATAGTGTACATAATACCTCATCTCAGAAATATAAACAGATATAGGTATAAAGGGTTACAAAAAATCATAACTCATTGAGTGACATTGAAATATACGGTGAAAGGGGAGTATTTGACACAAATGGGTCCAGCGCGTAAATAGGTTCCAAGTGTTTTGAGAAATTTTTCTCTCGTTACTAACAAAAATCAAAAAATAAAATGAACCAGAGAGACCGATTTTTTTTCACCCATGGTTGAAAATTTGCTATCGCATCAGAGTTTTTGGGACTGTTCTAGGAAAGAAAAAAAATGGAAAAGTTAAGTCTTGCATTCTAATATGTACAACTCGCCAATTATTTTTATAGTTTCAGTTCGGCGCCGATTCTTCTAAATCTGACGCCCTCACCTGTACATTTAAATAGAGTCAATAGCTTAATAGCTATTATTTCGTTTCTCGATAGAGAAAGGCCCATGATTCAAAATTATTTCTTCTTTATTTTACCAAAAAGTCGGCTTGTTGTACTGGAGAAATATATTCATTACACCAACGATTCCTTGACGCTAACTTTTCCTTAAATGCCCAAAACCAGAAATCAAAAAGATTCTTTTAACCAACCTACTTCAAATATCACGGTTTTCCTAATTTGAATTTTCTAATGAATCTTAATTCTTAGATTAATGCAGTGGTTTCCAAACTTTTTTTTTTCTCTGGGACGCATTTTCGAAATGAAAATTAGCTCGAGCCTTTGTTACCGCCATCAGCCACTGGAATAACAGGCAGTCAGTTAGACACCACAGTAGGTCTTTGGGGGAAAAAAAGTTAGATTTTAACTGGTCAAAGGCACTGGTTTTTGTCAATGTTATCAATCTGTGGAATAATGCAAAACTACATCGGTCACAGGTGAACTTAAGCCAATGGGCTCTCAACTTTCGGAATAATTGTGGAACATGTCAAAGTCCTTGTCTCTATTCAAGTTAACAAAAAAATTCTGTTATGTACTGTTTAATTATTGAAAAAAAAAGAAAGAAAAAGCGTTTTATTATTTGATTAGACTGAAATGAAATATCAATAATACCCTCTATGCTAAAAGAAATTTCTCTTATTGACGCTAAATAAGAACTCTCTGCTTGGTGGAGTAATGGGAAGTGACTGGGATTGAGAAAACGAAGACCCGAGTTTGATTTCCAGTCGTTAAATTCACTTACATTCAAATGTAGTTCACGTTGAATCCATCGCTTCACCTATTTCAAGGTCTGTCCTGCCTTGTGTGACAACCTGCCTTAGCAAAAGGACAACCCAAACCTCCAAGTACGGATATATATTAGGACAGACTGGCCTATTCCCCATCGGTTGGCAACCAAGAGAATGATAAATCTAAATTCAAAACCGTATGTAGCCTTGGCGAAGCACAATCTATGCATTTAATGAAAGGGTTATAAAATTTACAATGCCTCTCTGTTCCAACTTCTCTACAATTTCATTTTAAAGACAGACAAATCAACAATTCGCCCTTGCATGGAATATTGCTGCCATATATGGTCTGGAGCTCCTTCTGTTTGCCTCGGGGTTCTTGATAGGCTCCAGAGGCGGATATGCAATATAATTGGCCCTGTTCTGGCATCTCGTCTACAGTCACTCTCTCACAGACGCGCCGTCGCCTCTCTCTGTCTTTTTTTACAAATACTTTCATGGTAATTACTCCGAGGAGCTGCTTTCGCTGGTTCCCAGACTTCATGAATTCAAGCTCTCACCCTTTCACAGTCGAAACTCCTAAATGTAGCCGTCTCTTCTACTCCAATAGCTTCATATCTCGCACCTCTCGCCTGTGGAACTCCCTTCCCTATTCCAGTTTCCCTGAGAGCTATAATCTCCAACTATTCAAGTGTAATGTCAATCGACATCTCCAGTTGCCTTGATCTATCCACTATCCTTCTCCTCATCGTTTCCTCTATCACTCCTATCTGATCTTGCTCCAAATCTTCTGTAACCCCTTGCGTGCTAGTGGCTTCCCGCCTTGCTTGGGGTGAAACGCTTAAAAAAAAAAAAAAAAAGAAAAAAAAAAAGACATATTTTTGTTCGCCAACCTCGGAGAGTCTGTATATAAGCAAACAATTTGATTGGATCAAACGTTAGCCTTAGCATAAATCTGAAGAAATTTTATGTGTCTGTTCTAAAATCACTGTTTGGGATTTCGTTCTTAAATTTAAGAGTTCCTTTAGGTTACATGCATTTTGAATAAAAAAGGAAAAACTGTACTCACAACAGATTACCGTAAATCGTGGCTGGTTTTGAAATAAGAATTAAATGTCCAAAATATAGTGTAATGTCTCTGAAAGAAGAAAAAAGAATATATGTTCAGATAAAAATCGGAATAAACGGTATAATTTGTTAATAGATATTACGAGTATTGCTTTGTTTTACATCATGCTTTTCCAGCTATAACCAACACATCATGGCGTCAGTTCAAACAGACGCATCCTCTTTTTCCATATAGCTAAATTACAATAATGAATAGTAAGTAATTTCAAAATTTCATTGAAATATATTGGAAAATGTGTATGTTTTCATTTGATATTAAAAAAAAAATGCAAACTGTACGCATAAAAATGGCGCCAGCTTAAACCCTATTCTCATAGTGTCAGTTTAAGGAGAAGCCTTTTTTTTCGTTATATCTAAGTTAAATTTTTGTAAAGTGAAAATTTCAGTGAAATATGGTGAAAAACTTCCAAGTTTCCATCTGAAATCCTGAACATATGAACTTTAAACAAAACAGTCGCAACACAGAAATAAGCGTCAGTGCAATCGATAACTTCATAGAGTCGATTTAAATAGAAGCTAAACCATAATTAAAAACTATAATTTTGGTTATTCATTGCAATATGCTGGAAACTTAGAAAGTTTTCATTTGAAGTCAAGAAAATAAAACAAAAAAAAAACGTAAGTATTAGGCTGGTGCAAAAATAATGACGTAATAATGACGTTTTTTTACGTATTTTTTAACGTCAAAAAACGACATTATTACGTCATTATTTTTGCACCAACCTAATAGTATGGACATATGTGGTCTGTTTAATCTGACGACATGATTATATGCGTTAAAGTTATCAACAACAAAAAAATGGCGTCCATATTTAAGTAATTTGATAATTGCATTGTCCAAAATTAATTTGGGGAGAATATACAGGGTGTGACAGAAATACCTCCCATGCATTCCTACCAGAAATACTTTCCTCATAATGGAAAGGCAATGAACTAGATTAAGACACTGTTGTCACTAATGTTTGGCCATTATTTAGGAAGGATTTCTTGGAGGTATATGCGGGAGGTATTTCTGTCGCACCATGTCTATTCTCCGAGAACAAGCTGAACAACTCTTGAACAAGCTGAAGGCCCAATCAAGAGGCCTCCACAGGAGCTAGCTTAATTGCTGCCCAATAGGTTGGCTTTTAAGCTAGTAGACAATAAAAGACAAAACTATGTAGCCGTTGGCAACAAGTGTTTATAAATGATATATTGAAAAGATTTGTACTTTGGGGATCAGCGTCTTTGTACGTCTTTTGTCTGAAAGACAGGAAAGTCATCGAAATTGATCGAAAAAACGAATAAAGGGAATATAAAAGAGCTGTTGTATTTTGATAACATGAATGTTGGAACAAAGCAACCTTTCCATTTTGAAAACGGATATAAGAAGAAACTCCCAATGCTTTATATCTTGTGATATGCAAACAGTTTGCCTAATTAGCATCGCGTAGGCATAGTGCCGAAGTAGTAAAGATAGGGTAGCACTCGGCATGTGAGTATCGTCTGCTGGCCAGCAGAGGGGGTTTACCGAGTGAGGAGTAAACCCCTCTGCTGGCCAGAACACGATACACACATGCGAATGATATTCGTTCATCCCCAGGGAAGTAGCACACATTTGGGACGGGGGCTGGTTTTATTGCCCGGCATCCCCGATTATGGGCAATTCTTGAGGAGATTTGGGAATTTTTACAGAGGTACTGATGTTAAACCCCATTTAAACAGACTTTGCGTCACGTTCGGTAGCGACGTGAGCGCATAGAAAAATCACGCTCTCTCTCATGCGAGATGAACGACTGGCGCTGGACTGGAAAACATACAAAGGAAATTACACTTCATAGCATTTCCATTCTAATGGATAATAGGGGACAATTTAAAATAAATCATTCAATAGGGATGTCTGTACTACGAGGTAGCTTGCCTGTACCTTTTTCTACAAACAGGTTCATTTTAATTGTTCTAAATTGTTTATGAACTTAAGAGTGGTACCAAACTGGCTCGTATCTGGCCGACAAGTGCTTGTAAGAAAGACGTCGAATTTCGGTTCGAATTTCCGCTTGATTCAATACTGTTAGAACAGCAATCATCTTGAGCAAATCCCTCGTCACTGTCATGTCACGATCACTAACGGAAAATGGGGTTGGGGAGAGTACTTAAATAACATCCCGCATTGATTCTGGACAGCAAAAAGTATTTTTAAGACAGGAAAAGATTTACAATAACGAAAGAAAACGGAAATTGTCCATTTATGAATTTAAGTGTAGTACTAGACTGGCTCGTCATTTTGTTGTGGGGTGTTTTGGGGACAACGGTATCGAATCACTCATATGTTGTATCCTCTCTCTCTCTCTCTTTCTCTTTCTTTCTTTCTTTCTTTCTTTCTTTCTCTCTCTCTCTCTTTCTCTCTCTCTCTCTCTCTCTTTCTCTCTTTCTCTCTCTCTCTTTCTCTCCCTCTTTCTTTCTCTCTTTCTCTCTCTCTTTCTCTCTCTCTCTCTCTCGTCTTCTTCCAGCCAGTGATCTTTAGTCGTTTTGATTCGGAGATAAAAAGCATCAACAAAGGGAACTTTAAACTTAACTAATTTAATAAAGTCAACGTGTTCATCTCCTAACTAGCAAATGAGGTTGCTCTTCCGCCCCACTGGGAAGCCGCTTTCAGATACGAAGGAAACACGTCTACATTGTATGACTGTTTAGTCTCAACTCCCTGAAATCCCTTTCTCTATCTATCGTTCTCACGCTGGCTCATCCAATCAAAATCGACTTCCTTGATTTGTCTTCCATCTGACCTCAAAGTTCACTCTGAGGAAGCCGGAGCAGTGATACACGTCTCTAAAAATATAGTCTGCTAAACTATTATTTAACAATTTTAACGTTGAAGTGGCTAGATGTAACCGTAAGTTCTGTGCTAGCAGTTTCTTTTCTCGCACTTCATGCGTGTGGAACTCTCTTCCGACTTCTATCTTACCAGTTAAATTTGATCTTCAAAAATGTAAATGCGATGTTGATCATTATCTTCTGCCTTCTTAACTATTGTCCCTTCATTGTTCCCTATCCTTAATATTGTTTTCTGATATTCTCTCGCGCTCGGTAACATCTTAGCGGCTTCATTGCCTTGCTTGGGGTAAAATGATTACAAAAAGAAAGAAATTTACTTCATTTTGATACCAGATTCATTATTTAGTCTGGTATAACACTTGTTTCATAGGAGTGGAGAGCCTACTTATGAAACAAGCCCTATAAATTTGTTAAATATCTCTAATTTCCTGTATTTTACATAAGAAAAAACGATTAGTTGAAGACACTTTGGACAGCTAATTCTTTACTCTGTTTTAACGTTGATTGTTTTATTAGTCGAAGATCACGTCAACTGAACAGAAAAGACTTTTTTTAAAGTCGAAAAAAAGATCACCCAAGAATTAGTAATAATATTTCTTAATCCTTGACCAATTATTCTTGAAGTGGACGGTGCCGTTACCGGTAAATACGATTTACAGTAGATGAACAGAGCTGAATACAAATTAATGGCGTTTGACGTTTTCCTGGCTGATTAAGTTAAATGGCGAGCGTCTATAAGAGAAAATTAGTTGAAATTGCTCGCATTCATTTTAACCAGTATATATTTAAGTAAGGCTTTAATTGCTTTATCTTCTTGTTGGGGATAAATCAACGGAGAACCGGAAATAACGTGGCATTATTTCCTGGGGTCGTTATAATAATTCATAAAGTTCAATTTCGAGCCGACAAGCCCTTGTAAGATGAGGTGAAAAAAATGAAAGAGAAAGACGTCGAATTTCGGTTCGAATTTCCGGTCGGTTCAATACTGTTAGGACAGCAATCATCTTCAGCAAATCTCTCGTCACTGTCATGTCACGATGGCTAAAGGAAGATAGGGTCGAGGAGAGTATTTAAATAACATTCGGCATTGATTCTGGACAGCAAAAAGTATTTTTTTTAAGACAGGAAAAGACGTACAATAGCGAAAGAAAACGGAAATTGTCCATTTACATATTAATTACATCTTAAATTTAAATTGCTTTTCATCTCCTAGAGTTAGTATAAATAACATCCAGAATTTTTACTCAATGATTCTTTATAAAATTCTTAATTGTCGGGGACACTAAAATCAAGCAGGTGCGGAAGTTTAGATATATGGAAAGTGTTCTGACGGAGGACGGTAAGTGCGACGCTGAAACCCGAAGACGTATTGGGATGGCCAAGGACGCATTCCAAAAGCTGGGTAGAGTATTGCGAGACAGGAGGAGTTCTTTGGTAACAAAGAAAAGAATACTCAGCTGTTACATGGCATCTGTTCTTCATTACGACAGCGAATGTTAGATGGTTTTCTCAAAGATGAAGAAGGGACTCGAGGCAACAGAGATATGGTTCTACAGAAAGATTCTAAGAATCACATGGACCGGTCAACGAGGAGGTTTTGTTGAGGATGCAAACAAGAAGGAAGCTTATACTTAACATCAGAAAGAGGCAGCTGAAATTTCATGGACGCGTAATGAGAAAAGAAGGCTTGGAGAATCTGATGCTCAAATAGAGGGAAAGAGAGACAAGGGAAAGCAGCGCGTGACTTACCTGGCGGCCTTGAGCAATTGGATGACAGAACGTGGCCTGGGGGAGGTGGCAGAGGTGCAAAACTTATTGAGAGCTAGAAGGGATAGGAGGAAGTGGAGAGCCATGGTCGCCTACATCCTGAAGGGGCACGGCACATAGAAAGAAAATGAATCTTATATTTGCTTTTTATCACAACTTTCCAGGTCGACTACTCTCCGACCTTTAATGCAAAGAGCGTGAAGTGAAAATGAAGTAGGGTTATTGTATTTTGTTTCGTCTCTTTTCGTATTACTGTTGGTTTTATCACAACCGGTCGACTAGTCTCCGACCATTAAAGTATAATGTTGGTGCAAAAATAATGTCGTTTTCTCACATAGTAACATATGTGAGAAAACGACATTATTTTTGCATCAACCTAATAAATAGAGGTAAATAAGAATAAAGAATTAGTTGTTTTATTTTATTTTTTTTTTTTTTTTAATAGCATATCTCTTCAGGATGTACAAGATCACCTTGTTCGACACCTTCTTTTTCTATTAATAGGAGCGAATTACCATAATCTTTTCGGAAAGATATTGGAGTAGTTTTCTGTTATCTTTTACCCTTTGAAATTCAGAGTAGCCTTTCTCCTTGACAAGCTGACACCCAACGTTAAATATACCCCTGCGAGCTATAAATGGGAAAATTGAAGAATCCATTTAATTTCGGAGAATTTTTTTTAAATGAATACGGAAAATATAACACCGGAATTCGAAGGCTTTTTTGAATAGCTGAAGATGCCTTCCATAAGATAAGAAAAGTATCAAGAAACAAGAAAATTTCGTTAGAAGCAAACAAAATAGTCAAGAATCTTTACATTGTTCTTCCGATATGTCAGCGAATGATGAAAAAATATCCAAGTAGATTTAGAATTAGAAAGAGACGTTTGAAATTTCTAGAGCAGATAATGAAAACAGTGGGATTGGAGAATGTAACACTCACAGGGCATATTGAAAAAAGGAAGGACAGAAGAAAGTAGAGAGGAAAATAACTAACAATCCCGTGTAAATGGATGGCAAAACAGAGGAAAATATAAACTTTACTAAGAGCTATAAAAGTATGTGGAGAGTCATGATCGCGATAGAGAAAATATAAACTTTATTAAGAGCTATAAAAGTATAGGATGTTGTGGAGAGCCCTGATCGCCGCGTTGAACGCATTAGGGGAGATAAAATTCGAATCAAAGACTCAGTGAATATCATAAATATTAAAAAGTTGTGAGTTCAATCCCTAGCCCCAACAGAGGTGAACAAAAACTCGGAGAGTTGAGTTACGAAAGGGTATTAACTGAAAACCGAGATATCCAGAAGAGACATGGCACGTGGAACTAGATCAACCTACCCAAGTGGACTAAATAGAGGATTCGGTTCGAAATTCCGAAGTATATCACTTGAAGAAGGCCAGACCGTAAAACGGTCGAAACATCGTGAATATGACAGTAAAGATGAGGACAATAGGCTGAACAATGTAAATAGTGTAAATAGTTACAATACCTCATCTCAGAAATATAGATAGAAGTTGAAGGATTTTGAAATTCCAACGTTTATCATCTGAAGAAGGCCGGAATGTACAACGGTCGAAAAGCCGTGATTATGACAATAAAGATGTGGACCAAAGTCCAAACACTGTAAATAGTTACAATATCTAATCTCAGAAATTTTAGCAGAAGTCGAAGGATTTTGAAATTTCAAAGTTTATTAACTGAAGAAGGCCAGAGCGTACAAGGCCGAAACGTCGTGGATATGACTATAATGATGAGGACAACCACCCGAACAACGTAAATAGTTATAATATCTCATCTCAGAAATATAAACAGAAGTTGAAGGATTTTGAAATTCCAACGTTTATCACCTGAAGAGGGCCGGGATGTACAACGGTCGAAACGCCATGATTATGACAATAAAGATGAGGACCAAAGTCCAAACACTGTAAAATAGTGTGAATAGTTATAATACTTCATCTCATAAACATAGACAGAAGTTGAAGGATTTTGAAATTCCAACGTTTATCACTTGAAGAAGGGTCGAAACCTAGTGAATATGACAATAAAAATGAGGACCAAAGTCTGACACTGTAAATAGTGTAAATAGTTACAATATCTCATCTCAGATATATAAACAAATATTTCCTTATGGTTAAAAAAAATTCGATAAAAAATGATAAAGAAAAATGCTATAAATTGATTCACCCGATCTAGTTCAAGAAAGTCCATCTTATGAAAATAAAACTCAAAGTAAAGTCCCCAATTTTTAACACACGAGAGCCAAGTGAACTTTTATGACTTGAAGTCTATCAATCTGATCAAACGAACAATTCTGACCACCTTTTCTGTCATCCATACGTCTACCTATTTCTTGGTTCCGATTCCATCTATGTATTGATTGAGGAAGGTTCTTGTAAGTCCAACGCGTCATATAAGCTGATGCACAAATTCCTGTTTACTTCTCCAGCAAGGTCAGCATCCTTTTTCCACAGATTGTGTCTGCAATCTTTGACCAGTTTCCGTTTAGTTCTTCATTAGGAATATTTTGTTTCCTGCTGACATTTGCCACTACTCCCAATTCTCAAGGGTACATACCATCTAATAAGCGTACTAGTAACTAGCGACAAGTCGAGATTTACTGGTAAAAAAAAATCTTCCGTGAGTTCTTTGCTTTTTTAGCGAGTAAATCGTCTGAAAAAAAGGTCTGACTCATTTTACGCTCTCCGTCACCGACAAGTAGTCGATAACATTCTCCCTGTTGGGGACAACAAAAGTAAACAATACAAACCCACTACTGTGCTCTTATTACAAGTAAAGATTTCGTCTAGTGAACAAACGTTTTTTTTCAGTAAGAATTAAAGAGAGTAAGACTGGGGTATTGGCCTGAATACAGGAATATATACAGAGAAGTAGAAAGTGTTAGTACGAACAATCAGGTTTAGCAGTACTTGTCTGAACACGACTCTGTTTCGGAGTGCCTCTGACTCGACTGACTGACTCGCTCGCTCTGACTGACTGACAGACTCCTGACGGACCTCACTTCAGATTCTCCCTGCTTTCTCTGGAGGAGCTTTATTTATTACCTATGGAATAGTCCATTATGTTATTATGGGTAAGGTTTTCTATAAGTATTTTCATGGCAATTGTTCTGATGAACTTTCCTCTTTGGTATCTCAGTTTTACGATTTTAGTGCAGTAGTTTCGTTTGGTTCGGTATGCTTTTTTTATGCCGTCAGGATTTTTTTTTGGATAGGTCCGTATGAATAGAATATCTATCCTTTGTAAAAAAAAATCAGTTTATAGATCAGATTTCAGTGACGTATTTTTCTGAGATTTTTTTTGTCGCGAGTCAAAGTTATTGATGGCAATATATTTGTTTCTTCAAAAATGTATTGCTGGTTATTAAAAATTATTATTACACTTTCTTTTTTACCCGTAGTTAGGACCCTAACAGGTGCTACCACCCCAGGTCAGGATGGACTAAGGAACACCAGCAATTAAGAGGTGGCTCCACGCTCCTCAAAACCTCCTTCCTGTTCGATGGCGTTTATTGTTTTACCCAGGAAGCGGGTGTACTTTATCATCGTACCCTGGACGGAAGCACAATTGTACATTGGCAACTAAGTTTCGTCATTTTAAAGTTAAAATTGTCACATGTAAGTGTAAGTTCTGAGCTAAGAGTTTCTTCTTTAAACAAATCAATGAAATTACTAAGACGCAGTGGATTACTGAGCGTGAAAAAATATGAGAAGAAGAAAAAAATCATTTTTATGGACAGAGAACAATAAAAGAACAGGAATTAAGAAGACAGAAGATAAATATTTGCAATGAATTTTAATTTTAAGTTCCACAAGCGATAAGTACGCGAGAAAATATAAAATGATTAGACCTCGCTTCGGTGGAAAAGGATCTCAAGCCGAAATGCCAGGTCAAGACCAATAACATTGCAGATTCTTCATTGAATTTTTATCAAGAATATCTAAATATATAGCAGAGACACCAGACCATATGTGGCAGCAATATTCAAGGCATGCACGAATGGAAGACTTTTAAATATCTAAGATAGATTCTGACGGGCAAAATTGTCTGTCACGACAAAATGAACCAACTTTCTTAGCAGCAGATTTAGCAATTGATTCTAACAGAAAACGTTAGTCTAAGTAGATGTAATGAGTTACGTTCCTGGAGGTTAGCATCAGCCATGCTGGATAGAAAACAAAACAATTCTCCAGTATCTGTCTATATTTCTGGGATGAGGTATTTTTTGTACATTATTTACATTATTCGTCCTCATCTTTGTCGCCATATTTATTACAACGTTTCGGCCGTTGTACGCTCCGGCTTTCTTTAGGTGGTTGGAATGTCGAACTGAACCCTTTACGTTGTGATAAATATGGCGACAAAGATGAGGACAATAGCCCGAATAATGAAAACTATTCTCTAAGACGATTAAGGCAGGGGTTTTCAAACATTTTGACTTGCGGACCCCTTTATATTTCAGGCTTTACCTTAGGGAACCCCATATAAACGCATATGAAATTTATATTAGGTTGGTGCAAAAATAATGACGTACTAATGTCGTTTTTTGACGTTAAAAAATACGTCAAAAAACGACTTTAGTACGTCATTATTTTTGCACCAACCTAATACATAAATATTTGCTGAATATAACATATAATTTTGCATTAATGCAAACGCCTAACAGCCAATGAGAAAGCCGGAAATAGCAAAATAGATGCAAAATTCAAATTCTTTGGTTCCTTCTCTGCATGAATAGAATCCATTATCTTTAACAATTTTAGATACAAATTATAATAGTATATCAAATCTATGAAATAGTTTATTGGATCAATTTATTTCAGGATCGGCCTATAAGTTACTTATAAGCGCTTATAAGATGCACGTCACCCATAAGAAGTGTTTGCTGTCCACGGGCCCCTCTATCATGTCCTTGTGGACCTCCTGTGGTCCGCGGACCACAGTTTGAAAACCCCTGGATTAAGGGATAGAAATTTCGTTTTGCGCGTGTTAAAATTAACAGGTTATTTCTTTTCGATCAGCTGCCAGTTTACCCCTTCGAATCGATCAGACACACAATGAAGACAGGCGTAAATGTGTCATCAGCATAGATACCGACTTGTGAACTGATGACATCGGGGACGTCGTTGATAAAGAATAGGAATGCAACATAGAATAGATCCTTGGGTGCACCCCCTCCCCCCATTAATGCAAAATGATCTAGAAGAGTGCGCGTTCAAAATAACTTTCATTTCGCGATTTGATAAGAAAGATAGATAAAAAAAATCGCCTAGAAATACCGTAACTTTTCAACATCCAAACGCCTTCGAGATACCCAAAGCAATTGCCCGAATTTCATTTCACTGTTCATATCTAAAACGTGACTGACTCTTTTAGCAATAACAGTTAGCACATCAGCAATTGATCTTTCTTTTTCCTTGTCATTTCCTTTCGGGACGTAGGCGATCATAGCTTCCTATCTCCCTCTATACCTTGCAGCTCTCAGCAATCTCCTTCTCTCTGCTTCCTCCCCCCAGACCACGTTCTGTCATCCATCTGCTCAACCTCATCAGGTACAACACGCGCTGCTTTTCTTTTGTCTCTCTTTCCCTCTTTTCGACCCGTGCGTATCAGATTCTCCAGACCCTCTTTTCTCATTGTGTGTCCCAGAAACTTCAGCTGCCTCTTCCTGATGTTAAGTATAACCCTTCTCCTTGTTTGTAACCTCTCTAAGACCTCATCGCTGCTCACACGCTCGGTCCACGGTATCCTCAGCATCCTTCTGCAGAACGACATCTCCGTCGCCTCGAGTCTCTTCTTCATCTTTGAGGAAATCGTTCAACATTCGCTGCCGTAAAGAAGGACAGATGTCACGTAACAGCCCAGTATTATTTTCTTTGTTACCAAAGAAATCCTTGTCTTGCAATACTCTGCCCAGCTTTTGGAATGTGTCCTTGGCCATTACAATACGTCTACGGATCTCAGTGTCGCACTTACCGTCCTGTGTCAAAACGCTTACCAAATGTTTAAAATTCTGCCTCTGTTTGATTCTAGTGTTCCTGACCTGCAAATCGGACTCATCATCTTACTGGTGACCATGCATTCTGACTTCTTGTATTTTATACTTAGTCCCTTCTCATACTCCGTCGCTACCTTCTGTAGGAGATTTTATCATTTCTTTTCCGTGTCTGCTATCATCACTGTGTCATCTGCGTATCTTATGTTGTTAAGATTGTGACCGCCAATGCTAAATCCCCTTAGGGTTTCCAATTCTCTCAGAATTGTCTTGCCTTACGCCTCTTTCTATTTTCGTATATTCACTGAACTCATCACCCCATGCGTATCCATGCAGTTTGCTGCCAGTATAGATTCTTGATTATTCTGATATCCTTCCCAAATATATCAAGGTTGCTGAGAATTTCCATCAGACCCTTGTGGCGTATTTTGTCGAAGACATTTCGTAGTCTATGAAACATAGGTACACGTCCTTCTGCATCTGGATCACTCTTTCTGATAACATTCTGAGCATGAATATCGCCTTCCTTGTTCCAGTGTCTTTAACGAACTCTCATGTTCTTGTCCTATGTCTGGTTTGATTCTGCTGCGTGCTAAATTCAACATAATACCGATGATGCGTTTTGTCATGTGGCTTATCAGGCTTATTGTTCGGGGGAGTTTGCATTCGTTTGCGCCTGGTTTCTTAGACATAGCTATGAAGATAGATCTGCTGAGGTCTTCCGGTATATTTCCGATGTTGTAGATTTCATTTGTTATTTCGGTGATCTTGTCTATGCCTAAGTCATCTAAGACTGTCAGCATTTCCGTTACAATCCGTCTGGCCCAGCTGCCTTGTTTCTGTTCAATTTGGCCAGTGGGACATTTACTTCGGTTTTCAGAATTCCAGGTCTGTCAGTAGTTCTGTGTATTGCTGGTTGTTTCCTTACATCATGGTAGAGTTCTCTAATGTACTCATTCAGAGCATCGAATAATTTTTCCTTCTATATTATGCTTGTTCCATCTTTTGATTCTAGTCAGCCTGTTGGCGTCCTGTTATTTCTCTTATTTGTCTGTGCATGTCTCTTTTGTTGGTACTACACACTCTTTCTATTTCTGAATATTTTTTCATTTAGCCATACTTCTTTAGCTTGCCTGCATTTGGTCCGTATTTCATTGTGTAATTTTCTGTACCCCGTTCCTTATCTTGAAAGGGTTTTCTATCTTCTTTCCATCATGTTGAGAATCTCATCAGCCATCCATTCGTTTCTCCATCTTCGTCCTGACTCTTTTGGGATGATATCGTTTTCTGATATCACTAAAGCGTCTCTTAGTGCGTCCCATTTTGAGTTTCCATTAAGTTAAATGTTTATGATTGAATTTGAATTGAAGTTTCAGCTTTGAAACATCGGAATTCCGGTTTTGCGATGATTATATATTAAAAAAAAAAATTATAATATATATATATATATATATATATATATATATACGTATATATACGTATATATACATATATATATATATATATATATATATATATATATATATATGCATTCAAAGTTTTTCAATTATCATTAGCATAATTTGTTTGCATTCCGAATTCAAGGATATTTGACGTGTCCCTTCAAAGTTCGAAGAAATTCATTAATAAATTCCAAGCTTAACTGAACAACTGTAAATGTTGGTTTATGTAAGTGTGGAAAAATTGTCTATGTGTAATTCAGATGATAGTGTATGTATATATCCTTTATGATGCAATAACAGTTTCAGTTGGGCTGGTCATGTCATCAGAATGAGTGATGATCGGATGCCGAAAATCCTCATGGTAAGCGTAATGTAGGCCGTCTTTGGTTATGCTTCAATGACAAACTTAAATACAATTTAAATGCTGCAAATATCCCTCTAGAGGAATTCGAAACCGCTGTTGAAAACCGAGCAAACTGGAGAAACATCGTCTACCGAGGTATAAGTAACTTTGAAAAGTATCGTCTCGGCCATCTGAGAGAATTAAGAATCAACATTAAATCTCAGGCCATACATCAGCCCATGTGACGGTTAATCCTTCAGTATGTCCCTTGTGTGGATTTGTTTGCAAATCCCGTGCAGGATTGTTGTCTCATACGAAGTATAAACATAAAAACTGAACTAAAAGACACTCATACGTCGAAAACGAAAGTCCATCATTATCATTACACACACACACACACACACACACACAGATATATATATATATATATATATATATATATATATATATATATATATATATATATATATATATGACAATGTTCACTTTTATATTTACATACGCTCTATCTCTAATTTTTGGGAACTTTATCCCATAAATATAGCACACCTTTAATTATATTTCTTCATCTATCTATCTATCTATCTATCTATATATATATATATATATATATATATATATATGTATGTATGTATGTGTGTGTGTATGTATATGTGTGTGTGCGCGAATATATAATATCGTACATTGACTGCTGGTGTTAATAAAATAGTGCGCGATGTAATATAACAGAGCTATGAAGTATACATTAATAAATATACATTTTATAGTTACAGAAGATTGAAGATTCCGTTTTGAATAAAACTCCAAGTCGTGATACCTGTGTGGGATATTACATATATATATATATATATATATATATATATATATATATATATATATATATATATATTAAGTCGATCCCTCAAATATACGGTAGGCTACCAGTGAGCAAAAACTTAGACCTATCTATACGATATCCTGTGCCAAAACTAGATATGATCACACCGTACATTCAGACATTAATCATAATATATTTATCTGTGCGTTGTGTAGCAAACAACCTTACAACGTACACCGTATATTGTATCAGTATAACGCACCAAACACTTAAAATCTATCAGCTCTTCTGATAAACATATTAAAGTCAACATCAACTTTTACGAAATACAGTAGACGTTCTCATATCTGAACGTCCTCACATCCAAAACTTCTCAGTGTTGCCATTTAGATGTTGTAGGAATATTGCTACATTCCAATATTTGTCTCTTCTTTGAAGATAATTGTTGGTAACTTGAAATTTCTCAACCCTTAATATCTCGCACAGAAGAAACTTCAAATGGAAGAAAAAGGAAAAGAAATTGTTTCACGTTACGCCAGAAATTATAGATTATTAAAAAAACGGGACAATGGCAGAAGCTCGTCTGACATAATGATAATGTACAACATTGGCAAAATTAATCTGAATGATATAAAGAAATCCAAGGAAATTCTTTTCGGAAAAGCGAAATTAACAGGGAACAAGAGTAAAAGATCTAAGAAAAAAGTGTCTTCATAAGCGAAAATCTGAAGTTCTTGACAAAAATCTTCACGGGTCGTTTCAATCAAAGTATTCAGAAGACATGGCCATTTTTTTTTTGGTGCAAGGATTATTGCCAAAGCTAAATCTATGTATGAATATTTAGATGTAGATACAGAATATTAGTGATGGATGCTTACAGAGCTTCAAAAATCGTTAATGGTATAAGACAAATAAGCACTTCTGGCGAAAGAAAATTAGCTTCCACTGAAGCAGCTTCAAAGTTTCGTGTAGAATTTAAAACCATCTTAAAAGGAAAAGAATGGATTTGTGAAATCTTCCACATGAGCCTTTAACCCCCTTCAGAAAAAAATGTTTTCTTCTCTGAAAAGCCTTTAATCAATCATCATCTCGTTTTTGCAAATCCAATCTTTTTATTGGTTAATAAAAGTGTAGCAAAATTCCACACGCATCCTATCTCCGGCCAAGCTCTTTTGAGCTGATTTCGCTATACAAAAAAAATATACAAATTAACCGCAACTGACTCAGTTCAGACAGTCAGCTACCGGAGTTCAACGAGATGCTACCAAACTTCACTGGCTCACACAAAACATTGAGATCTCAACAAACATTCCTCAGCCATTGTCCGCGTGTTAACTAACATCTTGTTGAGGGGTCCACCCCTTTTTATACAAATGGACTCACCCAGTGTATACATGTACTACGGCTACATGAAGACCTGAAAGAGCAAGACCGTCGCGTCGAGTCGAGTCGAGTCGAGTCGAGTCGAGTCGAGTCGAGTCCAGAGTATCAGAGTAAAAGGTTGTAGGTAACCGGAAGAGTGAGGGTGAGGTAACAGTGTTGTGGGAGTCACAGTGAGCGAGCACGTAGACTCAGTAAGAAGTCATACAGCGATACTTCAATACCAAAGACTGTATATATATATTTTTTCTACTAACCCGTATTCCTGGAACTACTAACCTGCTTTACCAGTTTGTATTATGACGTTAATACATTATTTTTATATATTCATTTCTGGCGTCTGTTATTTATTGGTACCGGTTTTCAACCCGGAATCCACAACACATCTACAGTTGACTTGAAAAATGAAACAATTTAACTACTAAAAAGTAATTGTATATCTCATCAACTTAGCCAACACAGACGAAGGCAAGCAACTCTTGATAACATTTATTCTTACTTGTAAATTACACATGTACACACACTGATAAATGAACGAACACATAATTTCTTTTTCCTTGCATAAACCAAATCATTTTAAATTTCTTAACAATCAAAAAAGTATCAACATTTCTTAAGAACATTTCTGCACAAACATTCCTTCTGACATTGTCTTAATTATCACAACAGCAAACATTGTAATTGTCGTTACATGTATATTTTATTGTTAATATAATATTTCTTTAAATCTTTAACAACAGTATTTAGTAGTTTTCTTGCCATGCAATTTGTTCTTGAATTGTTTGTATATCCAATATTTTGTGGGATACGGACGCTATAAGCACGCATAAACTTCATCTTACTTAATTTTGCCTTCTGTATAGTTCACTCCGTGTACATCCTGTAACAGTTTCATTGCTGATGAAATTTAAAATACTGACAAAACTCGAATATACTGGAAGTGTTGAGAAACCGAACAGAAGAAGAAGAAACACAAGCATTGGTATTTAAATGTAACAAGAAACGCTTGACTGTTCTCGTCTGTGCTGTTGAGATACAAATGGCGATTCTTTCCTTTCTGTTGAGATAATCCCGAAGTTCACGTGACCGCTGGTGAATGACTCCAGGAGATATACTGACGAGGGCAGTTGTGATGTAGAGATCAGAACAGAAAGACGTCCCTAGCCACAGCGGTAGGTATTACAGAAAAAAAAACACATGGCATAACCTGATTCGTAGACAAACCGCCATAACTCCAGTTTTCCCTTCAGGAAATATTACAAGTAAGGTACCCCTTTCTTACACACTGTTTGTTGCTGTATATGTTGTAATTTCTCTGCGTGGGACACGTGTATATGTGTATATATATAATCTGTTGTAGGACGTAGCATTATAAACCTTTCCGAGAACCAAGAATGTTTATTATTCATTTTCAATTCAGCTATTCTGTGTCCGTGAAATTCGGTCTTGCCATATCAATATGAAATAGAAATATTAGTGATTGGAGAATCCTCGCTGCCTGGTGCGTTCAAGTCATTTATCCATCATCTATAAGAACCAAAGAAGTTCTTGGATGGATAAAAAAAATACTTTGTGATCTTTTTTAACACTTTCATTCTATCGGTCTGAAAGAAATTTGGACGTTTGGGAAAACCTGAAAAGAACAAATATGCCTTGCTTCTCAACAATTGCAATGCACATCCTCATGAGTCTGAACTGATTTCCGACTGTGGAAATATTTATGCATGCTATTGCCCACGTAAGGTTTCTTCTGTTACCTAACCAATGGATCAAAGAGTAATAATTTATACGAAATGTCACTATAAAAAAAAAAAAAAACAGCCAGATGATGAAAATGATGGTGAAGCATTTTAATTCTTTTAGACTTTCAATAAAATTTCACCATCAAAGATGCAGTTTATTTGTTCAAGGAAGTAACTGAAGAGGAAAGAAGAGACGAAGCTCCTAATTCGTTGAATTTATAAATTAACAAAGAATAACTTCAGAATCTGAACGAAACACTAAAATATCGGTTTGAAGAGGAACCACTGAATTCTTTCATATCGGATGACTTAAAAGAATAAATAAATGAAGACGCTAGTGAATTGCAAAAGAATTCAAGGATAGAATTATTTCAAAATGATTTGTATTGTCAAGAAATAGAGGAAGAATCAAATTCTTCTGATAATGGTGAAACTATGAAAGATGATAAAGAAGACTGGGACTCAATAGAGAAAGCCATTGATGAGGTCAACAAGTTCATGGAGTGCGGCAAGACAAACAGAATTACCTCCCCTGTCTTATGATTTGTATAAATATTTCACGTCATCTTAGCCAAAACGGTAAAACTCTTCAATTACGTTCAATAAAGGTACATTAAGGCGAACAAGACTCCGAGTTTTCATTATATGGAAAGAAAAAATTGTTCAGTAGTACAAAACGTAAAGGTGCAAAACGTAATTTGCAGAAATTCTTTACTTAAAAAACAAAAAAAAAAAAAACAACAAAAAAAAAAAACAAAAAACAGAACGTAAGCGAAATGAGAAAAGAAATAAGAAAGACAATTGAAAATAAAACTTATTGGGCATTAAACATTGCAAATTAATATTTAATTTCGAGAGACACTTAATTTTTCATATATTGCGCTCAGTTCTTGTCTTTTGTTAAGTTATAGCAATATTACACATGCCACATTATATCTGAACTCGACCTTATGTCCGAACTACTCTGAAGTACGGAGTAATTCTGTTGCATTAATACCGTAGATTGCTCATCACCCAGGTAGTATTTTGACAGTATTGCTACGTATCGTATATTATTGTAAAACACTCATCCGCCATTTGCATCAATGATGTAAACAAGCAATCAATGACACCAACAATTATTGTATCAGCAATTGGACCCGATGTGTGATGTAGCTTTAATAGAATACTGAATTTGTGTTACTGTTTTATTATCTTATATTAATTTCTGTGTTAATATGACATATGTTCATCAAACACAAGTTTTAGTGCGATATATTTGTGATAGTTCTAGGACAGTTGCGTAGTGGATATTTGCATCCCAGACAATTGCGTACATCTGATAATTTTTTAAGCTTTAAAGAAAATTACCATCAAGTTTGAAAAAAGCATAGTCATTAATCATAAATTAGAAAAAGTAGGAATAAAATAAAAAAAATTAAAAGTTTATTTTTTGTTTAAAAATGCAATGTCAGATTAACAGTGTTGCAAGATCGCTCTATACATCGCCAGTGCTTTTCTGTTTCATGGGCGTTTTTCTTATTATAATGGTAGCTGTAATTTTCTTTGTGCACAAGTATTTTTTTCCGCCAGTGTTTGATTTTCGGAACCCTGCCATGGATTCCAAATAAAGATATAATCTTTAACATCCCAAATCTGTTAGATGTTTGTGGTATGCACTACTGGATTGAACTGCTAGCTTAATTTTCTCTTGCTTTAAAAAAGAATTTTCTCTCTTTTTTTATTTATTTATGGTGACTACCTTTCTGTCTGTTTAGAGCAATTAATAGTATTGGTGTGAAAATTTCTATAATAAACAAAATCTTTAATAAAAAAAAATGGTAACTTCAAAAATTATCAGAGGTACAGAATTATCCAGGGACGTATTTGTCTAAGAACGGAAATGTCCAACAACGTAATTATTTGGTACGGAATTGTCCGGGACGCAAATGTGCATTACATAACTGTCCGTCCACCATATGTGGTAGTCTACTGGGGGTAGGGTAAGTGGTGAACAGTAATTGTTAGAAGTGGTGACCCACTTATTTACAACTCTGTGGTAAAGTTTGGCATTTTATACGTGCCATATAAGTCGATAAGTTTTTGGAAGATTGGGGAGGAGGGGGGAATTGAAAAATCGACTTGTACAATTTACGGCATGGTATACTTACTCAGAGCTAAATATTTTTTTTCTAATAATAAAAAATATCTGAGAAACTAAAGTGTGCTCTTCGACAGAAAAAATGAAACTAAAGATTACAGATGTTTTCGAGATGAGAAACCTGTTTAATTTATTTATTTATTTATTTATTTATTTATTTTGAAGAACAAAGAAATCATTCTAAATTCTTTAATTCTAAACCAAGTGGAAAAAGAAAAGAAAAAAGAAAAAGAAATGTAAAAAAAAACAAAAACAAAAAAAAACGAGAAGCGTTGTAAATGGAAATATCCCTAATTTAAAGATAGACATAAAAACAATTTCTCTTGGACGCATTCTTGCTCTGTAATGAGCTAATGTACTGAAAACGCGCCCCCCCCGCACCTCATAATGTCATCAGCATTTAATTTTCTTTAAGTTCTTTGCTGTTAATTATCAATATACGTTTTGTTTCTTTTCTCTCTCGCGTACACGAAAAAATGACTAAGTGACGTTAGAAAGTAAAAAAAAAAAAAAAAAAAAAAATGAAAAAATAATCTCGCCTTTGTTCTTCACGCTTTAAAATAATCTATCTCTCAATTCCAAGACGTGGTTTCAGATAGAGCTTTAAGTTACGATATTGGGCTTCGGATTTAGAGTTATTTTATTTTACAAAAAAAACAAAAACAAAAAAAAACACACACACGCACACAGTATTGAAGCAGTGTGTCATATGCTTACCCCACCGACTATTAACACCTGTTATAAGTCCCATTTTAGAGGTGAAGATGAAAAGAAAACACGTGCGTTTAAATTTCCTGCTAGAAGGTCTAGCTACAAGAAAATGTCGGACTTGAATTAAGTCCAACTGAAGATAGAGAAGACAAACAAGACCGATATATATATATATATATATATATATATATATATATATATATATGTAATTTACATTAACCAGAAAAAAGGCTTAGACAGAAGCGTCTATCTTTTTAAATTTGGATTTTTTAATATAACTATAACAAGAACATTTCGATTTCATTTTTGCCTTGAAAAAGTCGGAAGACGAAACGTGTCGGCAAAATCTAAGATCTTTTTTCCAATTGTCATTTTATTTATACCAATCTGTCTTGTCCACAGAATTGATCTGGGAATCTATCTATCTATCTATCTATCTATCTATCTATCTATCTATCTATCTATATATATATATATATATATATATAGTCGACTCTCCCGTCGAATTCGACGTATGAGGGTCAAGCAAATCAGTTCCCAGGAAACCGACAGGCCGACAACAGCACAAGAGATTTGTTTATAGTGGTGAAGGTTTCGTGCAGGACCATCAACACTTTTTGAAGGGCGAATTACAGAGACCTGGTGCACTATGTGCCACAAATTCCCTAAACGACCCTCTGCAGGTTTTGAATCCAGAGTTGTCCTTCTCCTAGAGCAGTTGCCATCCAAGGCTATAGAACCCAGTCTGTCCTACTATTTACCCATAGCTGGAGGGAGAAGAAGAGGATTCACACCTTTCCCAAGGAAAATTACGTGTAATATCCATTACACGTAAGTGAGTGTAATGAATATATACATATATATATATATATATATATATATATATATATATATATATATATATATATATATATAAACAAATATATGTATTAAACAAAACAATTTTACAATGGACATAGACAGTTAACATTGTGTTTGTGTGTGAAAATTTGTGTTTGTTGTTTGGTGAATGTTCGTATTTTGGTGAAAGTTCGTACGTATGTGTATGTTTGTAATGTTCATAGCGTCTTCCCAGAAATGGGAAACGCTGTCTTTTGTGAGAGCTCACATAGTAGCGGTGTTCGCTGAAATGAAGAAAGAGAAAGAATTACCTCACCTCCACGCGAGGTGAGACGCGGCACGAGGCCTGAGGGGGAAAAAAAGATCGTGGCAAGAAGTCACCCAGTATTTATAGTATGGGTAGAGAGACCCCTGGTGAAGAATTTGGGAGTTAAGGAGGAGGCAACTCCGAAACCATCATTACAGTACAGGGTGGTCCGGAAGTCTTGTCACCCTTACATAAACTAATTCTCTATTTCAGGTAGCTGACACGAGATCCTACACGAAAATGATGGTGTTCATACAGACCTTGTCCACGTGAGACAGCGTTAATGAAATTAAATAAACTGAATCCAGCGCATGTGCTTTGTATTACTGTATTACTTCTGCTATTGTACTCATTACATTTTGGTATGGGTGATAAGACTTTTGGACCATCTGTAAGTTCAAAGAGGGCCGTATAAAAATTGATTGATGGATTAATTTATTTTCTATGGTATACCAACTTTTGACAGGTTATTTAAAGCCAGAAAGTATAGACTTTAGAATGTAAGAATTTTTTTTTTAAATAATAATTTTTTAATGGTACAAATATTTTAATTAACCCATAGCAAGGGGGAGAAGAGGTGGATTCATACGAGTTCCAAAGCTTTTTGCGCGTAAATGAATATAACGAACGGAAATGGAATTGAAACTCGACTATATGTTTAAGAATTTCGAGACATTACCCATTACACCATCCACAAACCCAAGTTTACAACACTTGGTGTTCTCAAGCGGTAAACCATCTTGGTACTGATTAGGCTCGACGTTGCTTAACTTCCGTAATCATAGGGGAATCGGTGTTTCAACGTAATATGGCAGCAAGCCCCTAATGACTTATCGTACTATATAATAATTACCGTTGTGTATTTATTTATTTATCTTTTGTGTCACGTCTATTGTTCGATGACAGGTAAATCAACTTAAGTTAGTAAATTTACGACTGGTTACTTCCCTTAGTCAGTTTAATAACCTATAAACAACATTAGTTCCCGAGCAAAATGAAGTGATTCATTCATCTATTCCCGTATTAGTGCTATTAGTATTATTTATCAGCCGGTCATAGCTTACAGGCTATTTTGTGTTAGAAAGAATAATGTGTTTTAACCTTCCAGTAGTACACCGATACTAATATTAGCATTAACGTCGCCATTGATACACTAACACTGAATGCGAATATAGAAAGACGAGATACCTGGTCATAACAAACTAAACATTTAATAAGGTACACAACTTACATACATATATTAAAAAGATTTACATATGTCCCAAAACAAAAGATTGTTCATATTGTTCCAAAGAAACGAGGATGTTTACAGAACGAAAACAAAGAAATAGCATGACCAACTTTATGGCTTTTGATCGTCCGTAGATAAGTGAATAGAAATTATTTTTTCTTTCGCTAGGCCGTGCACACGTTGACCAGTTTCCACGTGTATGGACTCCCTGGTGGTCAGTAAGGTAAAGAGACTGTTCCTCAAAAAAAAAAAAAATCAAAAAAAAAAAAAAAAACGGAAGCCAAAAACACAAAAAAAGACAGAAGCGTTCTCCTCTCTAAAGGGGCCGAACTCCCATGAGTTCAACTCAAGGGAAAACAAATTTGGTCTTCCTACAGTGCGTTACGTAGATTGCTACTTAGACTAATTAGTCTTAGTCATTACTTACACTGCTACAAGACTAGTTAGTCTTGTTTGTTCAAGACTTTCTTGTGAGGCACTCAGATACCTTTGTCTACTAAGTGATCGTCTTGTTTCAACTTAGTCTTGGGATAGTCTTTAACGTCTCCACATTTGTCGCTCTGTAGCTCATCTGTTTTTCTTTCGAGGAGTGTTCCCATTTCGAGTCCCTGTTATATTAAATATATAAGATTTGTAAGATGAAAAGATATTGAGTAATATTCGTTTTATATAATGCCAAGAGTAATCTATAAATCGGACATAGCAGGAGGTTAACAAAGCAAGAGAAAAGCCAAAAGAAAACCAGGTGAAAGAAAAAACAAACATATTTATATGTGCATATTGTGAGAGAGATAGAGAAAGATTCTGAGTGTGAGAGAAAGAGAAAGAAAAAGGAAAGAGAGAGAAAAAGAGATTGTGTGTATGAGAGTGCTAGAAACAGAGAGAGAGAGAAATAGAAAAAAGAGAGTGTGCGTGCGTGTATGTGTAGAAAAGAATGAATGTGTGGGTAGTATCACGGTTATCGGTGTTTAAGGTGGAATCGTCGTACCGAGTTCGAAATCCGATTCGATTCTGTTTCGTTCACTTCGCGTTTATTCCCTTACAAAAGGCATGAACCCAAATACAGGTTATATAGTTGCTAACACTTAAATAGAAAGAACAACATTGGAAGGGATAAGGGAGAGAATGAAAAGATACAATCAGAAAATGTTGAGACGGGCAGGCAAGAGAAAAGCAGTGATATGTGTAATGGGTCACCTTAGTTGCATTGGGAAGTATAAGGGGAAGAATGAGAAGATACAGGTAAAGGGTGATAGGAAACCATAGGCGTGAGCTTGTGGATTCATTTAGTTGCATTGCAATGGGTAAGGGAGATAATGAGAAGATACAGGCGAAGGATGAGATAAAATCAGAATCCAGAAATAACGAATCATCTTAGTTGTATAGCAGCCGATAAGGAGACAGAGGATGATGATGAAGGGAAAAGGTGAGAGAAATACAGAGGCATCAGGTTTGGTTTGCTTTGCTTTACGGCATGTCAAATTCAATGGATTATTTAATGCCGACAAGATTTTTATTGCTGGTAATATTTTTTTTCAAAAATGTATTGCTGGTGGTAATTTTTTCTTCAAAAATTCATTGCTGGTAATAAGCTTTTACAAAAATGTATTGCTGGCATTAAAACCTATTTTTACATTTTCATAGTGTTTTGACCCAAATTTGGGGGTTAACTATTAGCTCCATAGCTCGGATCCTAAGAGTTGCTACCGCCCCGGGTCAGGGTGGACCTGGGAACACCAGCAATTAAGAGGTAGTTCCATGCTCCTCAAAACCTCCTGATCAGCGACCATGCTGTCGGATGTAGTTTATCGTCTTATCCAGGACGCGGATGTAGTTTATCATCTTACCCAGGGCGCGGATGTAGTTTATCGTCATACCCAGAACGCGGATGTAGTTTATCGTCTCACCCAGGGAGCGGATGTAGTTTTTCGTCTTAACCAGGGCGCGGATATAGTTTATCGTATTACGCACGAGGCGGATGTAGTTTATCGTCTTACCCAGGGCGTGGATGTAGTTTATCGTCATACCCAGGATGCGGATGTAGTTTATCGTCTTACCCAGGACGCAGATGTAGTTTATAGTCATACCCAGGGCGCGGATGTAGGTTATCGTCTTACCCAGGACGCAGATAAAGTTTATCGTCTTACCCACGGCGCGGATGTAGTTTATCGTCATCCCAGGGCGCGGATGTAGTTTATCGTCTTAGCCAGGGCGCGGATATAGTTTATCGTCTTACCCAGGACGCAGATGCAGTTTATCGTCTTACTCAGGGCGCGGATGTAGTTTATCGTCTTACCCACGGCGCGGATGTAGTTTATCGTCATACCCAGGGCGCGGATGTAGTTTATCGTCTTACCCAGGGCGCGGATATAGTTTATCGTCTTACCCAGGACGCAGATGGAGTTTATCGTCTTACTCAGGGCGCGGATGTAGTTTATCGTCATACCCAGGACGTGGATGTAGTTTATCGTCATACCCAGGGCGCGGATGTAGTTTATCGTCTTATCTAGGACGGAGAGTTTTCAGATAATGTGTCATCTTAGTTGTATTCACTGGGGTAAGGGTCAGGATACAAAGATACAGACAAAGTTTGATAGAAGAGAAGAAGCATGAGATAGTTAATCCTAATTATTTTGGAAGTGATAAGGGAGAGAAAGAGAAGATACGGTCGTAGGCCTGAAAAGAAAGAAGAGTAACGAGATAATAGATAACCTTTGTTGTTAATACTTGTTGATTTTTTGGTTCCAGCTAGTAGTTTGGTTTATTTTGTCTTATGGTATATCAACCTCAATGGGTTATTTAATGCGATAGACTTTTAGGATAAGTTCGAATGTATAAAATATGCATTCTTTGTAAAAAGTCAGTGTGCAGATCAAGTTTCGTTGAAGTATTTTTGTGAGAGTTGCTGGTAACATTTTTTTTTCAAAAATATATTGCTGGCATTTTTACTATAAAAATATATTTTTATAATTTTCATAGTACTTTGACTGCAGTTTAGATGTTAACTAGTTTCCCATAGCTGGGACCCTAACAGGTACTATCCACCCTAGGTCAGGGGTGACCTGGAAACAATAGAAATTAAGAGATGGTACCACAGAGCTCACATCCACCTGATCAGAACCCTTGCTGCCAGATGTAGTTTATCGTCATGTCCAGGACCACTCTAGGAACAGGGTGCCAGATAGTAGTTGGTATACAGTGAAATTATGTCAAACCACTCTGTGTCACAGGTTCTCTTTTCTTTTCTTTTACAGTGAGGTAGCCCTTGTACAAAGACAGAGGGGCACTCGGCGTAGAGGGTTGAATTAAGAGACAGTTAATGTGGATAGAAGGGGCAGATAACAGTTAATCCTAGAGATGGCAGTATAGACATGTCCGAACGAGCTGGACACCAAGCAGATGAGAGTCGAAATCTGACGGGGTTATTTTATAACGTGACACGAGTTCTTAAGTGATGGACTTTGTGCCCATATTTAATCTTCGTGTCCGAAAAAAAATGGTAAAAAGCGTGTCAAAAGAATGGTTATTCCCTTGACGCTGCTATTAGTGTATACACTTTTGACTCCCTCGGCAATGTTGGTTTTCAAAGCAATTATTATAATTTGGATGAAACCTAAACATATCAAGAAAGATTTTATTTTTTAATTTTAACAATGATGTTCACCGTATACAAGGTCCAGGAGCCACTCTAGGTAAATGGTTACAGAATAAGAGTTTATGCGGATAGGTGGGTAAGGTAACGGTTAACCCTAGACCAGGTTAAGAATTAAAGTGATCGGGAAAACATCCTCTCGGGAGTCATTTCCATAGAGCAGTAGTTCGCGGAAAGAAGCTGGTCGCGTGGAACTTCTCACCGACCATCTTCTTACCTGGCACAGGGCTCGTCCCTGGGCTGGTGGTATCACGGCTAAGACTAGCTTGGACCGGCTCCGGCCTGGACCAGCTAGGACAAGACAAGACCAGCTATGACTAGCTTAGACCAGCTCTGACCAGCTCTGACTAGCCTAGACCAGCTCTGAACAGCATGGACAAGCTATGACCAGCTAAGACCAGCTTGGACCAGCGGCCCGAGTGAAAACACTCGGGTCCCTACGTTAAAAACCGACCTTGTGCCACAGTCTGACTCAGTGGGGGGGGGTCAAGTAAATACACTTACTTCTCACCGATGGAATACGCAGGTATTGAGGGGGGGGGTTGCTAAAATGTGTGTAGCATGGCCAGTCCTAGCCGTGAAGGTCAGATTTGATGGAACTGTTCGTCCGAGCACTTTTCATGGAAGTAGCGACATAGCAGTGAGAATCTTGCCACATCCCGTCTGTGAGAGAGAGGTTGCAGGGTGGAAAATAATTTGTCACCCACAAGGACTCCGTGGGGGTCTTTTCGTTTTATCACCGGACTTAAGCAGTGTAGATCACGGTCAGTACTTAGATGAGGTACGGCTTGGAATCACCGGGTACTCTAAACGAAAACCAGGTTAAAAAAAATATGGTTGTATATTGGGCTGACATACCATTCTGTAAAAAAAAAAAATTATTCGCTATGAAATCTATAGTTGCAACACCAAGTGTTGTTAAGATCTGTGGCCCCGTACACCCCAGGGACTAAAGCAGATGTTAGCACTTACGATAATTTAATTAGACACAATTTCAAATGAAGTTTCTGTTAAATATAATTTTTCGACGGAATGAGAGTGCATTTTTCTTTGATCACTGCAGTTTGAAATATCCGAATCAATTTGAAAATTTTGGTCATCGATCAGATACAAATTCAGCGACGTCTCGAAAATAAAATAAAATAGAATATATAAGAGAATAAAATAATTGTTATACTTAAGATATCAGGGAAAAACCTTAACGCCAGTCATTTTGTGTTAGAATGCGGTACGTTTTGCTTCTCTTTCGTGTGATATGAAGAAAGGTGAAAAAGAGACAGAAAAAAAAAATCTATATGTTAATTCGACATCAAAGCAGATTCGTTAAAACTACGCTGAAGGACATTTATTATTCGATAAGTCTTTTTATTTTTAATTCTATTTGACAATTTGACAAATAGTATCTTTTAAAAATTCGCAGTTCTTTCTTTAATTTTTGCTTGTTTTTCTTGCCTTTCCCGCTTATTTATTTCGATTTCTTTCTTTCTGTTGCTTTTTTTTTCTTTATTTATATTGCTTTTTGCTTCTTTCTTTTTTTCTTTGTTTGTTTGTTTCTTTCTTTCTTTCTAGTGGTTATTTCTTTTTCCTTTCTTTCTTTCTTTGCTTTTTCTTTGTTTATTTCTTTGCTTCTTTTTCTTTCTTTCTTTCTTTCTTTCTTTCTTTCTAGTGCTTATTTCTTTTTCCTTTCTTTCTTTCTTTGCTTTTTCTTTGTTTATTTCTTTGCTTCTTTTTCTTTCTTTCTTTCTTTCTTTCTTTCTTTCTTTCTAGTGCTTATTTCTTTTTCCTTTCTTTCTTTCTTTGCTTTTTCTTTGTTTATTTCTTTGCTTCTTTTTTTCTTTCTTTCTTTCTTTCTTTCTTTCTTTCTTTCTAGTCCTTATTTCTTTTTTCTTTCTTTCTTTCTTCCTATTGCTTTTTCTTTTTCTTTCATTTTTTCTTTCTGTCTATCTGTCTTTTTTCATTCATTCATTCTTTCTTTCTTTCTTTCTTTTTTTCCCGCGTAATTTTTTCTTTTACTCCGATACTGTTTCTACATGTTTTTTATTGACCAGGAGATTCTTTCTTTCTTTCTTTCTTTCTTTCTTTCTTTCTTTCTTTCTTTCTTTCTATTGTTTTCTTCCTTTTTTATTGCTTTTTCTTTCTTTCCTTCATTCTTTCTTTCCTTCCTTCTATCGCATTTTCTTCATTCTTTCGCTTTCTTATTTGTTTGTTTTCTTGCTTTCTCTTTTTCTTTTTGATTCATGTTAACTCTTTGTTTTGTTTTTTTCATTCTAGTGCTTATTTATTTATTTATTTTCTTACTTTCTTCCAATTGCGTTTTCTTTTTCTTTCATTCTTTCTTTTTTTTCTAATGTTTTTCTTTTTCTTTCATTCTTTCTTTTCTATTGTTTTTCTTTTTCTTTCATTCTTTCTTTCTGTTTAGCATTCTTTCATTCATTCTTTCTTTCAATTGCTTTTTCTTTTTTCCCCTTTTTTCTATTGCTTTTTCTTTCTTTCTATTGCATTTTCTTTCGTTCTTTGTGTTTCTTTTTCTTATTTGTTTGTTTTCTTTGTTTCTCTGTTTTCTGTTGCTTTCTGTTGCCTCTTTCTTTTTTACTTTCTTTATTTCTTTCGTTCTCTTGCTTTTTCTTTTTCTTTCTTCATTTTTCGTTTTATTATTTATTAGCTTTCTTTTTTTAACTTGTTCTCTCTTTGTTTTTTGTTCCTTCACTCTTTCTTTGTTCTTTTAACTTCTTTTTCTTTCTTTCTTTCTTTGTTTCTTACTTTTACATTTTCTCTCTTTCTTTCTTTCTTTCTTTCTTTCTTTCTTTCTTTCTTTCTTTCTTTCTTTCTTTACATTTTCCCGCTACTTCTCGTAGCTCGAAAGCTGGATAAAAAAGAAAATAAAACAATATGGTACAATTAATGCCAGTCACTAAATAACAGATCGATATTATCGAATATCTAAAAAAAAACTTTTTTTTTAAGTGCAAAAAGAAATTGGTGGAGATCAGCTTTCAATCTCTATCGACCTTGAGGAACTTTGCTTTTAATTGATACGAAATATTGATCTCAACTGATTACACTCAAAAACCTCGTCGACCTGGCTGGTATGACTCCTCACCTGTCCCCGCAAAATTATCGTCCAGTTCTTCCTCGTGGCTGTCAACTGCTCACATAGTCGCCATTGACAGCACTGCCCATTGTTCCATCCCTGGAAAAATCCCGTGATTCTAACGTTAACCTCCAAGAGAGGCAGATTGAACCCAGTTCGAAGATTAGCCCACCATAAGTTAAGCTTAATAAGAGTCCATTATTTACATTATTCGGACTATTGTCCTCATCTTTGTCGCCATATTTATTACAACGTTTCGACCGTTGTATGCTCCGGCCTTCTTCAGGTGGTTCGAATGTCGAACTGAACCCTTTATTTCGCTCACTGGGGTAGACAGTTCTAGTTCCACGTGCCATGTTTAATGGATGTCAGTTATCAGTTATCTCCTGCTAATTTTCCCTCTGAAAGTTCTCCACTGCCTTAACCGTGTATTGAACTCACACTCTTTTGGGTCCTGTCACTGGATCTAACTAAAGGCATTAAATTAGGTTTATAATACCCAGAAATTCATACACAGATGTCCTCAAGGACACATGGCACAGTGGATAAAGCGTTAGTTAGAGTGTGAGTTCAATACCCGGTTATGGTAGTGTAGAACTTTCAGCGGGAAAATTAACAGGAGATAACTGACACCCATTAAACACGGCACATGGAACTAGAACAGTCTACCCTAGTAAGCGAAATAAAGGGTTCAGTTCGACATTCCAACCACTTCAAGAAGGCCGGAGAGTACAACGGCCTAAATGTTGTAATAAATATGGAGGCAAAGATGAGCACAATAGTCCGAATAATGTAAATAATGTACATAATACCCCATCTCAGAAATATAGACAGTTAATAAGAGTCATTATTTATAACTGCCTAGTGGCTGAGGCCATGATTTGTGGAGGAATTCTTTCGCAACAAAGAAGAGAATACTGAGTTGTTACGTGGCATCTGTCCTTCTTTACGGCATCAAATGTTGGACGGTCTCCTCACAGATGAAGAAGAGACTCGAGGCGACGGAGATGTGGTTCTACAGAAGGTTGCTAAGGATACCATGGCCCGAGCGTGTGAGCAACGATGAGGTCTTAGAGAGGATGCAAACAAGGAGAAGGCTTATACTTAACATCAGAAAGAAGCGGCTGAAGTTTCTGGGACACATAATGAGGAAGGAGGACCTGGAGAATCTGATACTCACGGGTCAAATAGAGGGAAAGAGAGACAAGGGAAAGCAACGGGTGATATACCTGGCGAGCTTGAAGGTGGATGACAGAAGGTGGTCTGGGGCAGGAAGAAGAGGGAAGGAACTTGCTGAGAATTGCAAGGGATAAAAGGAAGGTGGAGAGCCATGATCGCCGACGTCCTGAAGTGTTATGTCACATAAAAAGAAAAAGAAAAGTGGATGAGGTACTTTCAGATTTGCCTAGCATCGCAAGTACCCGGCATTTGAGCGCAAATAAAATCAGAATTCTGATATTTAAGTGCTGAACAGGCCTTGACTATTTCGAATTTTGGCTTAACATACCCTTCCATCATTTACACTACTTACACGCGGACTATTATCCTTGTCTTTGTTGTTGTTATTACAACGTTTCGACCGTTGTACCCTCAAGTCTTTATCAGGTGTATATCCATCCGGTTAACCTAGAGTGAATTCCTAACGGAAGCCTATATTTAATGTACATGGCTAGACTGCTCTCGTATCACTACCTATGTATAGGGATATCTCGTTTAATTCTTACTTTTAATACTGATAATACTGAGCGGGAACGCACAAGTAGACGCTCTAGACGCAGGCTTGCTTGGTTGTTTTTTTTTTATGGCATATCAACCTCAGTGTGTCATTTAATGCCAACAAAATTTTGAAATAGATTCAGAGCGATAGTTTGGTAAAAAAAATGTGTGTATGTATACATATATATTTAAACCATATTTTTGATTTGGTTTCGTTTTTTCTTTTTTTTTTTTTTGGTTTGGTTTGGCTTCGCTTGTTTTACGGCATATGAACCTCAGTGGGTTATTTAATGCCGACAGTTTTTTCCCTGGTAATATTTTGTTTTGTCAAAAATTTATTTCTGGTAATATTATATCCTCAAAAATGTATAGCTGGTAATATTTTCAAAAACATATTGCTGGTAATAGTTTTTTTTTCGAAAACGTATTGCTGGTAATGTATATTTTTTCAAAATATATTGCTGGTAATATTTTTTTTTCAAAAATATATTGCTGTTAATAATTTTTACAAAGTATTTCTGGAATTAAAACCTATTTTTTACACTTTTATAATGCTTTTTACCTCAGTTTTGGGGTTAACTATTTGCCCATAGCTGGGACCCTAACAAGCGTTGCCACCCCGGGCCAGGGTAGACCCGGGAACACGAGCAATTAAGAGGTTGTTCTATGCTCCTTAAAAACTACTGATCAGAGGCCTCGCTGTTGGACTGTAGACATAGGGATTGAACTCATAATTACTATATCACCAAAGACACCAAGGTTAGTTCACTTTGTCGGGCTAGACAATCTTTCTG
>OZ010606.1:31540499-31560499 GCA_963932145.1 Acanthosepion lycidas
AAATCATTTCCAGTACATTTTTATAGTAAAATCATTTCCAATGCATTTTTATAGTAAAATCGTTTCAAATGAATTTTTATTGTAAAATCATTTCCAATGCATTTTTATAGTAAAATCGTTTCAGATGCATTTTCATAATAAAATCATTTCCAACGAAATTTTATCGTAAATCATTAGCAATGCATTTTAATAGTAAAATCACTTCTAATGTATTTTCATTGTAAAAATCATTGCCAATACATTTTAGTGATAAAATCATTTGCAACACATTTTTATAGTAAAATTATTACCAATCCCCTTTAATAGTAAAATCATTCCCAATGCATTTTTATAACAAAATCAATTTCAATGCATTTTCATAGTAAAACTCACTTGAAATTGCTATGATATTTTATAGTAACATTATTTACAATTTTTTTCATAGTAAAATAATTTCTAATGAATTCTCATAATAAAATCACTTAGTCTGCATTTTTATAGTAAAACATTTTCAATTCATTTTCATTGTAAAATTATTTGCAATGCATTTTCATAGTAAAACTCACAATGCATTTTCATAGTAAATTTGCTTCCAATTCATTTTCATTGTAAAAGCATTTGCAATGTATTTTCGAAGTAAAATCATTTTAGTGCATTTCATAGTAAGATAATGTACAACTCATTTTAATAGTAAAACTTACTTCCAATGTGTTTTCATAGTAAAATTATTTTAAATGCATTTTCATATTAAAATCATTTTTATAATATTTTTTTATAATAAAATAAAATTCCTTCCGGTAAGGATTATTTTTTTTTGGGGGGGTACTTATTTTATCTATAATTTACACGTGTCTTTGTTTTGTTTTTTTGTTTTTTTTTAACTAGTATTTAACATGTAAATGATTAATTTATTTTTAAGCGATTTTTGTTAAATATTTTTCTCTTAGTTTTAAAGTTGTAAATAGTCTGTCATTTTAATCACTCTATTGTAAATTGTATTAAGTGTAGTTTAGAAAAGAAAAGAAAATAAGAATAAAAATAAAAAAGAAAAAGACCAAACAAATAAGTTATTTTATAGAAGTTAAAAGGGGAGGTTTTCTATTCTTCCAAAAAACACCCTATCTTGGTCTACAACCCTGCATACCTAATTTATAAAATCGAATAGCCCAATTGAAGTCTCGATTGGTTGTTGTTTACTGGGGCAACTTATATAATCCACGTCCTAAAGCTAGTGGCAAATTTTTGTTCTAGGTGCGGACCGAATACTGATCATATTCGGTCGGGTCGCCCATCGAAGAAGTCTGTTGTTTATTTAGACCCGAAACTTCTTGTGACATGGGAGCAACAACACTGACGACGCGTCTACATTTGGCATTTAATGGTGTATTTTAATAATAATGATCAATATATTTTCATTGTAAAATAATTTGCAATGCATTTTCATAATAAAACTCACAATGCATTTTCATAGTAAATTTGCTTCCAATGGTTTTCATAGTAAAATCACTTCCATTGCATTCTCATAGCTTTTCATGACCTTGAGTGAGGCGCTGTGTCGTGCTGTTAACAGGCAACACTCTGGTACGTATTTTGCTCCCATATCAGATAGAAGAAAAAAAAAGACGTACTGAACTGTTCTGTCAAATATGAGTCTAATACCTATTTCTATGAATGTAGGAGTGATTTGCATCAGTTTCTCACTATTCTTGCGAAACATCCCCGCTCATAATTAAGCACTCCGGTCGGCCATTTTTTCTGTCTACAGTGGACGCATATGCCTCCCACCACGTTACACAAGTGATATTGTAGATGTAAGGATGTCAAATATTTACTTTTGTGTGATATACATTATACTGTTACCGACTTGAATTCGTCTTGTCTTTTGAATTGAATGCTCTTGTTAATGCCAGTGGTATTGAACAGGGCTGTGTAGTCAAAATGCAACGTCGCCTTTGGATTCTAGTGTTCCACCGGCATTTCCTCAGTAAGGATCCCAACGCTGCATCACAGACTAACAGACAATTTTCTCCATGTTTCTTTTCACCGGTGCATAGTGGACAACGTTTCTTGGCGGAACTGATAGGAAGTTGGAGCTTTCTCATTTCAACATGGTGGTTTAACTCATTCCAATGTGGTTACGGCGCACCGACAAGATATATATTACTAGACTACCCGTGACTCGTTGGGTCACTGACGGTTCAAGTTATAAAGCACTGAAGTTGATTTCAACATTCCATTGAAATGAAAGTTAATTTCATTATGATTCAGTTAAATATTTCAATTCACTCGTGTCATCATTGGTCTGGTTTACAAGTTTATGTTTAAAGTTTTACTGTCTCCTTACGCCCGTGGGCTTGAAATGACGTCTAAGCGCCTTAGCAACTAGTACCAGCAACTGATTTGGCGAGACATGTATTGCCTCTACACGCGCTAAATAGCATCTCGGATTTTGTCATCCCACGAACTCAAGTCACTTACCAGCCGTGACGTACCAAAAGAAGGTAATCTCATCTATAGACATTTATTTTCCTGACATCCAAAATAACGAAAAGTTTCAATTTCTTAGTTGGGTAGTTGTAACATTTGTGTTATTTTCACAATGTCTTAGATTACGTTCTGCTAGGATTGACCGTTTCGTTTTTCTAGCAAGCCTAGGTTTATTTGCATCCATATTTTTGTTGACCCTCAAAATGACCAAACGTTGTCAATTTGTTAGTTGGGTAGTTGTAACATTTGGGTTATTTTCACAATGTCTTAGATTACGTTCTGCTAGGATTGACAGTTTCGTCTTCCCACCATGTATAGGTTTATTTCCATCCATATATTTCTCTTGAATGACCTTTCTAAAAACTTTATAAACGTTATGAACTGAATAGTTATAACACGATTGAAAGCAGCAATCTAGCTTCTTCTGGAAATAAATATATATTATATATTAGGATTTACTGATATTTATCAAATTTACGTGAAAATATGAGTCTGTAATGCTGAAGCAACGTAAAACGGAACTATTCCTGTTCTATGTTGTGTTTTGGCGACTATGTTCTTTGGATTGAATTCCCACCTTAACGTCTCCAAACACCATTCTCTTCGTTATGTCCCCAAAGTTCAATATTTGCTCTCCTATGAAATAGAATATCCCGCCGAATAAGCGAAGCTTAACAATACAGGGTGTTTCAAAACGAATACGCCCAAATCATCACGTGATGTGTCAAAAACGAAAAAAATTACAAACCTCTAGCATGAACACATGTGTTGTATATACATTCAAGTTTCATTTCATGTTTTATAAGTGCTCAATATGGCCACCACCGACATTGCGGACAACATCAAGGCGATATGAGAATTCCTCCCAAACGCGCCTCAGCATGTCACTGTCCACCGTGTTGATTGCAGCTGTTATTCGATCTTTCAAGTCATCAATACTTGCTGGAAGTGCTGGAACATAAACTTGGTTTTTAACATACCCCCACAAGAAAAAGTCACACACAGTGAGGTCCAGGGATCTGGCAGGCCAAGCACAGAGAGCAAGGTCTTTAGCACCTCTCCTCCCAATCCATCGCTGAGGCACATTTTCATTCAGATAAGCTCTAAACTGGAGATGCCAATGGGGCGGTGCTCCATCTTGCTGAAAAGTGAAGTCATTCGAATCTGCTTGCAGTAAAGTGAATATCCAGTTTTGGAGCATTTCGAGATAGGTTTGTCCTGTAACGGTGTTTCCTTCAAAGAAAAAAAGGGACGATAGACCTTGTCTTGAGACACAGTACAGAAGACGTTCAATTTAGGAGAATCTCTTTCGTACTCAACAGTTTCATGTGGGTGCTCTGATCCCCAAATGCGCACATTGTGACGATTGACTGTGCCTCTCAAATGGAAATTCGCTTCGTCACCAAAAACTAAACATGAAAAGAGAGTTTCATCACCTTCCTTCATCACCAGCATTGACTCACAGAATGTCCTCCGCATCACCTTGTCATCATTAGTAAGTGCCTGGATGAGACTTAGTTTGTATGGTTTCATGTGTAATCGTCTCTTTAACACACGCCAGACAGTGGTATGAGGGTTGGCAAGCTGAAGACTTGCTCGACGTACGGATTACGTGGGCTGCTCTAAAATGCATCATGAATCCTCTCCACTTGCTCCTCTGTAACACGTGGTCTTCCAGGACTCTTTCCTTTGCACAAGCACCCACTCTCTTTAAACTGTCTAACCCACCGTCGAATGCTCTGACGATGGGGCGGATCAATGCCGAATTCTGTTCTGAAAGCACGCTGCATCATGACAATGGCGTTTTTTTCGTGAACTCAAGCACGCAAAACGTCTTCTGCTGAGGAGTCGCTATTTTGATTGATCTTCCCACAATTCAGCTTAACCGGAAGCTATACTAACGACACCGGTGAAACTGACACCCAATCAAACTTTGACAACTACTCTATCAAATAACCACTGATTGAGTCCACTACAATGCTATAGACCTGAAAAAACAGCGTAATGATTTTGGCGTATTCTTTTTGAAACACCCTGTATATTGATTTCCAAATACGAAACCAGATTTCAAATAATACGCCTTCAAAAAGGGGTTTTACTGCCCAGTGTGTCAGCTTACACGATGGAAAGATCTCTTCACTTGTTGAAACAGGCCCCCTATATCAAATAAAAATGCAATAAAGAAACAAACGCAGACAACTATTTTAGTAATAAAAAGGAATACGAACTTCGTAAAGACATCGGTACACTATCAGTTACTCAAGTCCAAAGTGAGGAGATATTTTTTCAAACCTAGATTCTTCTGGAAATAAATATATTAGTTTTTATTATGTAGTTATTATTTTATTACGTGAAAAGCCGCCCTGATGGTGTGTCGTCTTGACGTAGTAGGACTGCTTGCGCGCTTCAACGACTCCTCCGCCCCCCGAGATATGTGGACGGGTGATGCTTTGGCCCTTAGCAGGTTCAACCAAGCTCAACAGGTCTGTAGGGTAGAAGCCATACGAAAGACACACCCAGGTCCTCCAGGTTGGAGGCTGTGCAGTAGTCTAACAACCAGCACAATTAAAAACTAGCTTGTTATAGAAACTTCAACGATATCTTCAAACAACAAGATGGCCGAAGAAACGTCCTCCAAAGTGGAGAGTATGACGTGTGTTGGGAAGGTGCATCTAGCCGTCACGACATGGGCCGAGCTCAAGAGAATCCCCCAAAAGCGCGTCCGTTGGGGAGCTGTTGTTGCGCCCCGATGTTCTCCAAGGAATCAAGAGGCATAAGAAAGAAGAAGATCCGTGAAAAGAGGAGTCTGTAATGCTGAACCAACGTGCAACGCTATCATTTCTATTCCATGTTCCGAGCACGAGATTACCGTATTTTGGTCGGGAGGACATATGGCAACATTATTGTAAGGTTGCAATCGACTATTTTCCTGGCCCTAAACTGACCGCCGTTCTGGTTAAGACGATAAACTACATCCGACAGCAAGTACATTCATCATAAGGTTTTGAGGAGCGTGGAACTACCTCTTAATTGCTGGGGTTCTCAGGTCCACTCTGATCCGGAGTGGTAGCACCTGTCAGGGTTTCAGCTATGGGAAAATAATACCCGCAAACTGGGCTCAAAGCACTTAATAGAAAAAGGGACAAAAGGTATAGTAAAAAATATAACAAAAGCGAGGAAGCGTCATGAACTGATAGGTTGTGTTTTTACGACTTATCGTAACACTACTGTGAAACTGGTAGTATGAAATTAGGATCAAAAAGGTTCATGCGAAAACTCCGTATAGTAATTGGAGAATTGGAAAGGTTAAGGTGAAAACGTGAATTGAAATATGAGGCAAAGCAAAAAAAGATATTTTTTTCCTTTATGATAACCAAAAATACAGAATGAAATGTTGAATCCAAAATATAATTTGATAAATGTGGTATGTCGATCGCTTGTAGACCAAGAGGCAGATGGAATTGTTATAAATCGCAAGCCAATAATGTAAACAATCTGGAATACGGTTTTGGAAACAGGCAGAGTGGGTAAATCTTTTAATCGGTCATATTGAAAAGTCGACAACAAAGTTCATTGACGTTATGGACATAGAAAATAATTTATAAACACAAAGTTTGTAATCGGTAAATTATTGTATCGAGTAAGTATTGTCGTGAGAACATAGAAAGGAATGATAAAAAAAAAGTTGTTGTCGAATAATGTATTGCTTTGAAGAAGTGACTACTTAAAGGTCAGTATCGGTTGTCTAAAATTGGAGCGATAAAATAATTAATTGATATGAATATTGATGAGACTTGAGGTGCGATGAGTGTTGAGAGAAATACATAAAAGCAGAGCGCTTAAGAGAGCTAGGAGTTGGAGCGAAAGACGGAAAGAGACGCAGACGAAACGAGACAGCAGCAGACGAAAGAGCTGCTGAACTCCACATCACCTGCTGCCGAGAGAGTTACCGACCTTACCTTGCTGTATTGTTTTTTTTTTTAACCCGTTCCAAGTTTTTGAAGACAAAGGCAAAGTGTAACGATAGAGAGTTTAAAAGAAAGGGTTGATTTTGTTGTATCAACGACTATATAAACCAAATGAAAATTAATCCAGCAATGTTTTTCGTTATTTTATGTTATTTTTTATTTTCGCCAGTTCTGTGTCCTTTTTTAGCACGGTTGTGCCACAGTCTCATCCAGCACTCAAGTACGGGCGAAATTCGATCTTCACTGCTCGTGGGTTAGAAGCAGATGAAGCCCATGATCGAGCCGGGCCGGCCGTATTACATAGCAACCATTTGTAGGTTATTTAAGGCCAGAAAATATTTTTAGATTGCAAGGATTTGGGGGGGGGGCATAATAATGATTTACTGATACAAGTCCTACTAATTAACCCATTGCAGGGGGAGAACAGTTGGATTTATAACTTCTCCAATGATATTTGTGCGTAAGTGAATATATCGACTGGAATTAGAACCCGGCTCTCTGAATTCCAATTCCGAGTCCTTCTCCATTACACCAAGCGCACTTTCAAGCTTACTGCACCTGGTATTCCCAAGCGGTCACCCATCTAGGTACTTACCAGATTTGATGTTGCTTAACTTCGGTGATCGTTCGCGGACCGATGTTTCAATGTAACATGGCTGACATACTACACGCACATTCAAGTTTACAGCACCTTGGATTCTCAAGCGGTCACCCATCTACGTACTGACGAGGATTGAGTTTGCTTAACTTCGGTGATCGTTCGAGAACCGGTGTTACAACGTGATATGGGTGTAAGATATACTATACGCACATCTAAGCTTAAAGCATCTTGGATTCCCAAGCGGTCACCCTTCTAGGTACTTACCTGGCTCGATACTGCTTAACTTTGGTGATCGTTCGAGGACCGGTGTTTCAACATGATATGGCCGTAAGACATACTACACGCCCATCAAAGTTTACAGCACTTTGGATTCTCAAGCGGTCACCCATCTACGTACTGACCAGGTTTGACGTTGCTTAACTTCGCTGATCGTTCGATAACTGTTGTTTCAACGTGATATGGCCGTAAGCCCTCGCTACGTCCTGAAAGGACATAACATATAAAATGATAAAGATTGCTCACATGCTAGACAATGAAACAGAAATTCCTGAAATTTTTAGCGTTCGGCGGGATCGAACACGGGACACTGGAGCTTACTTGTCGATCAACAGCAATATGACAAGCATTGCAAACAGCGGAGGAAGAAAAGTCGTGTTTTCCTCAAAGAAATCAAATTTCGGAAGCAGATTAGACGAAACTAATCGACATTAAAACCGAGGTGCAACGTTCCAGTCTTTGCGGTCATCGCCATTCTGACTGTTTCACTATAAAGCGCGCTTTTGGCCATAACACAATTGGACGTTTTCTTTCAAGCCAGTCGATAATTGAATGAGATTATGAAGCCAACGAGATCTGACCATTACCTTGCAACCTTTGATGCTATACGCCATGACATATTTTTGGCAACTTCTCTGCTCTCTGCTGGACTTTACTGTATGTAGTTTAAGGAAAACGGTTTGCCAGTAATCGGAATAGTGGTTGAAAGACGTGATTTAGTCAGAAGACGCTTGCCTTTACTTTGTTCCAAAAGGAATCTTTTGGTTGCATCATAATTACTTACATAGTTTCCAGCGGAAGTTGCGTGGTGTGTTTCACAAAAGTCTAAAAAGTTTTTCTTTGTTCTCAAACGACCCTAAGTTAATGGATTCCAGGATTTTCGAGATGATGTAGGTTCCTCAGTATGTTCATAAGTACAAAAGAGAGTATTTCCTCTTACTTACTAAACATAGTTTGGGCTGGCTCGAGGCCAACGCAAGAAGAGAAAGCGAATTCGCTACATTAACGAACTGATTTCTAAGACGGCGTTTTTAAGGTCTTACATCCTAAGAGGTGCCTTAGTTCTTTTTAAAGCGTAATCTATCAGAAATCTATGCTAGGAAGGCGTCTAATAGGAAAGCATATCATGTTTCTTAATGACATGTTCCCTCAGGGCGTAATGGCATTTATCTCTACCGCTTACAGCTTTATCTGTGTGACTGTTACCCAGCATTCACTTCTATTAGATTGGTGCAAAAATAATGTTGTTTTCTCACATATGTTACTATGTGAGAAAACGACATAATTTTTGCACCAACCTAATATTAGCCATGCCACATTTCCACCGTTTTTTTTTCTTTGTTTCTAGCGACATTTCTTAATACTTTACTTAGTATCTGGAAAGCATGTCTCGCCCTTCCTATATTAAATTCAACAGTCTGTCTTTCCTCATTATTTGTCCCAGCAAATTCAGATGTTTCGTTCTGATTGTAACTATACATCTCCTTGTAATTCCTATGCTCTTTTCTCATTGTCCGTCCTGGGTATGACGATAAACTAGAACCGCATCCTGGCTAAGACGATAAACTACGTCCAACAGCAAGGCCTCTGATTATATATATATATATATATATATATATATATATATATATATATATATATATATATATATATTTGGTTGGATTGATGTAAGTTTGTGACCCTGGGTTTCACGCTTTTGCGATCGCTATATATATATATATATATATATATATATATATATATATATATATTTGGTTGGATTGATGTGAGTTTGTGACCCTGGGTTTCACGCTTTTGCGATCGCTATATATATATATATATATATATATATATATATATATATATATATATATATATATTTGGTTGGATTGATGTGAGTTTGTGACCCTGGGTTTCACGCTTTTGCGATCGTCACAAACTCACATCAATCCAACCAAATATGTTAGCTCTATCCCTGATATTGAGCGCTTTCTAATAAGTACTGTGAATATAATATATAAATAATTATATATATATATATATATTTATTTATATTTATATACAGACACTTTTCACACACACACACACACACACACACACACACACACACACACACACACACACATATATATATATATATATATATATATATATACTTAAACATGAAAACAATAAACAAAACTAAAAATTCTTGAAGTTATATATATAAAACAGTTGAAACCTAACCTGAACAAAATAAACTATGGAATCTCCATAAATATTCTTACATACCTATAATTTATAACAGAAGCCATTGCTTTATACCAAAGGCTTCCCATACTTAATACTTCTCGTTTTCACTCTCGCGTGGTCATTTGTGACGTCATGAGCTGCGATGCGATTTTTGCTTCCAGCATCTCGTATGCACGATTTTGTCGTTGCTTGAAAATCTTCCATGCAAACATAAACGGATTATCATTATTGTTTTGCCAGTGTATTGTTTAATATATTGTAATATAATTGTCATCTTTATTAATGGCTTATGTAAGCCGAAAGCTTAGATAGGATTAAAAGATATGTATCAATATTGTGATTTTCTTTCTTCGTTTAATGATAATGTTATTAAGCTTATCAGACGATATGAAAAAAATTTACATAAAATGAATAGACAAGAACTTGTCTATATTGTTTAATGGAACATGCATTAATGAAAATTGATACCTAAATACACACACACACACAATATATATATATATATATATATATATATATATATATATATGTACATACACAATTGTACATACTGGGCATTTTAACTCATGCGGTGTTTTTTACATGTAGGTGCCTAGTGTGTATGAGGTATTTTGGTGTATAAAGGAGCGAATGGTGACGGATAAATTCTTATGGTGAATGAGTATATACAAACGAATGAATGGGTCGTGAATCCGATTAGCTAGGCATAAGATTGCTAGTGATAACCAACCTTCACCAGTCTCCCCCATTTTAGGGCCTTGTGTCCCAATTACTGTATCAGTAATAAAATTTAGACTTGTAATAACTTTTGTAGATTTATATATTTTTAAACTTGAAAAAATTATTCAGACTTGAAGAAGACGGACATCCTGTTGAAATAATGTTTAACATTGTCAAACACTGTTTTTTTTTGCCTTTTCTTAATCTTTTCTTAAATTGCGCTCTTCTTTTTAAATAATAATAATAATAATAATAATAATAATAATAATAATAATAATAATAATAAATGGAATTATCAAGTACATATACGAAAATATTGTGTCAGCCCAAAATGCAGATTCTGTGATAAATATCCAGAAACGATTGATCATCTTGTATCAGGTTGCACGATGTTGGCACCCACTGAATATAAAACCCGACATGACAGAGTGGTCCAATATCTGCACTGGAAAATCTGCAACTTCTACGGGAAGGAAACTGAAAGAAACTGGTACCAACACCACCCAGACCCAGTTACGGAGATAGGACCTGTTACAATTCTATGGGACTACACAATTCACACTGACAGAACAATCAAGGCCAACCGACCAGATATTGTTATTAAAGACCACAAACAAAAACGGTGCCTCCTTATTGATATGGCTGTCCCTGCAGACTGCAATGTATCTTTGAAGATATTCAAAAAGCTGTCAAAATACAAGGACCTTGAAATAGAGGTCTCGAAAATGTGGCATATGGGAACATCAACAATCCCTGTTGTAGTTGGAGCCCTAGGACTGGTTGGAAAAGATTGCAGTAGACTAATTGCAGGGATTCCTGGAAGTCCATGCCTCAAGGAGATACAAAAAATTGTTCTCACAAGTACAGCCCACACTTTACGAAGGGCTCTATCTATGTAATTATTTTATTTTATTTTTTTTTTTTTTGTCAGTGAAAAGTGTCATGATGCCATTTCTAACCTTAGGTCCCTGGGTGGGACCCGGAAAGAAATGTGTAAACGCCAGAAATCAAAGAAAATAAAATGATAATAATAATAATAATAATAATAATAATAATAATAATAATAATAATAATAAAAGCAAATGGAATGGACGATGGCAAGTACAGATCGCAACTTATGAAGGGCGTGATCTTTGTGGGTGTACTTTTCTGAGGTTTTGTTTTTATTCAATTGTTTCTTTGGGTTTGTTTTTTTTTTGTTAATAGCTGTCTTTTGTTTAATTAAGTGGCAAGCATCGAGAATTGTCGCTTGCGCGAGGTCATTTGTTATGACTCGACTTGGGATTATGAAAAAAAGTGCACATCAGAAAGGGATTTATTTTTTAGAAAAGTGAAAAAAAAAATAAACGCTTAGGGAAAAGAAAATAGGAATTGAGACCAAGATTGTAAAATGCCACGGAGAATTGCCATCATTTATTCTGAGGATTACCGGGAAAAGTTCTTAGGAGGAGTCTTGTTGATACCATGACTCAAAGACAGAATTTACATTTACTAAGTCAATGTGCAAAACCAACATAATAATAATAATAATAATAATAATAATAATAATAATAATAATAATAATAATAATAATAAACAAAATGATTGACGTAACTCTTCCAATATTTTTTGATAGTTAAGATCCCATTTAAGAAAAGATAAAGAAAAGAAAAACAGTGTTTAACAATGTTAAGCAATATTTCACAATGTAAAGAACATGTTTTTTTATTTTCTTTATCTTTTCTTAAATCGTGCTCTTCTCTAAATTGTTAATAATAATAATAATAATAATAATAAGCCTGGCCTTAAAGTAGACACATTACGAAGAGCTTTATCTACGTAAGAAGTTTGTGATGTTATTTTTTTTCGTTTTTGTTTTTTTACAAAGATGATCAGTGGAAAAAGTCCTGAACGTAGGTCTCTAGTTGGAACCCGGAAGGAAATGTTTCTACAACAGAAATCAAAGAAATAATAATAATAATAATAATAATAATAAGAAGAAGAAGAAGAAGAAGAAGAAGAAGAATGAGCCATGCCTTATATACTGATAACGAAGAGCTTTATCTATGTAAAAAGTGTGTGATACTTGTATTTTTCATTTTTGTTTTGTTTGTTTTTTTTTTACAAGAATGATCAGTGGAAAATGTCCTGAAGCCATTTCTGAACTTAGGTCTCTGGTTGGTACCCGGAAGGAAATGTGTATACAACAAAAATCAAAGGAAATAATAATAATAATAATAATAATAATAATAATAATAATAATAATAAGCCATGCCTTAAAGTTCACACATTACGAAAAGCTTTATCTGTGTAAAAAAGTGTTAGGTGTCACTTTCTTTTTTTCGTTTTTGTTTTTTTCCAAAATTATTAGTGGAAAGAGTCCTAAAGCCATGTCTTTGGCTGTTACCCGGATGGAAATGTGTATACAACAGAAATCAAATAATAATAATAATAATAATAATAATAATAATAATAATAATAATAATACTGCACTGGAAAATCTGCAACTTCTACGGGAAGGAAACTGAAAGAAACTGGTATGAACACCACCCAGACCCGGTTACGGAGATAGGACCTGTTACAATTCTATGGGACTACACAATACACACTGACAGAACAATCAAGGCCAACCGACCAGATATTGTTATTAAAGACCACAAACAAAAACGGTGCCTCCTTATTGATATGGCAATCCCTGCTGACTGCAATGTATCTTTAAAGATATTCAAAAAAACTGTCAAAATACAAGGACCTTGAAATAGAAATCTCGAAAATGTGGCATATGGGAACATCAACAATCCCTGTTGTAGTTGGAGCTTTAGGATTGGTTGGAAAAGATTGCAGTAGACTAATTGAAGGGATTCCTGGAAGTCCATGCCTCAAAGAGATACAAAAAATTGTTCTCACAAGTACAGCCCATAACTTTACGAAGGGCTTTATCTATGTAATTTTTTTTTTTTTTTTTTTTTTTTGTCAGTGGAAAGTGTCATGATGCCATTTCTAACCTTAGGTCCCTGAGCGGGACCCGGAAAGAAATGTGTAAACGCCAGAAATCAAAGAAAATAAATAAATAAATAAATAATAATAATAATAATAATAATAATAATAATAATAATAATAATATGAGTCCATAGGACAAAATAGAAGCATAATGAGAAAATTTGTTAAAAATCGGAATTTTTGAACACGGTTTTATTGTGGAGCTCCTCGTAGCCGAGCGGTTAAGCACACCGGGTAAGACGGTGGTTGCTCTAGCAAAGTAGGACGTATTATTCGCACCGTGTCAGAATTTTAATTTTCTCAAGTACGTTGGCCGGGAGGCGAAATAAATACTATTTAAAATAAACAGAGCGTATTTATACTAGTTACATTGTTAGGACTTTTGTCCTCATCTTTGTTGTCATATTCACGACGTTTCGGCCGCTGTATGCACACGCCTTCTTCAAATGATTGGAATCTCGAACCGAAACGTTTATCTCGTTACTTCGGGATAGATTATTCCAGTTCCACGTGCCATGCCTCTTCCGCATATCTCGGTTACAGTTATATCCTTTATAACTCAATTCTCCAAGTTATGTCGTTTGCAGGAACACCGTAACACGAGGGCAAATAGAAAAATCAGGCATGGCCGACCATATATGGAGGGAAAAGGGAGATCATCGCCATCTGTGGGATGAGGTTGAAATAATAAACGGAGAAAATTACTGGAAAATACGAAAAGTTAAGGAATCAGCGCATATGATGAGCTACAAAAATATGCTAAGCCGGCCAAGTATAGACATGAATACAATATGGGAATCAGTAATGCAGAATGTTAGAGAAACTGAGAAATCTCGAAAGGGCATAGCACGTCGAACTGGAAGCATCTACCTCGGGGGTGGGGCGAAATAAAGGGTTCGGTTCCAATCATCTGACAAAGGTCGGGCCAGAACGTCGTGAATATAATAATAAAGATGAGGAAAACAGTCCGAAAAATGTAAACAGTTACAATACGGCATCTCAGAATTATAGACAAACATTAGACAGAGCGTTGACTCAAATATGAGTATCCACTGAAAATAAGGATTGAATTCGTATATATATATCGATACTTCAAATATACAAATCAACCATTCACCCTTGCATGGAGTATTGCTGCCATATATGGTCTGGTGCACCTTCTGTTTACCTCGGAGTTCTTGACAAGATCCAGTGGCAGATATGTAATATAATTGGCTCTGATCTGGCATCTCGTCTACAGTCGCCCTCTCACAGACGCGCCGTCGCCTCCCTCTGTCTTTTTTACAAATACTTTCATGGTTTTTTTCCCTGATGTGCTGCATTCGCTGGTTCCCAGACTTCATGAATTCAAGCGCCCTACGAGGCTGGCATTCCGCTCTCACCCTTTCACTATAGAAACTTTTAAATGTAGCCGTTTCTTCTACTCCAATAGCTTCATACCTCGCACCTCTCGCTTGTGGAACACCCTTCCCTATTACTGTTTCCCTGAAAGCTATACAAACGGGTACATTATAAAGTACATGCTCTCGAGAAAGCAGTTGAGCAACATGCTCTATAAGTTTTCTATGGGGTTGAGGTCAGGAGATTGGGGCGCCCATGTCATATCACTCACCTGCTTCTCATCAAAGTATTCCTGCATCAGTTTTTATTTGTGACAGGGAGCATTATCCTGCATAAAAATGAGCTTGGTGGAGTTGATTTGCACCCTTTCAGCAGAAGGGAGCAGACAATTCTTTTGTACTGCTCCCTCCTGAGGGTCTTTTCAATAGGTTTTAAGAAACCAGTTCCATGAAAAGAAAAGCACCCCCAGAACATTATACTGAACGGATACTTGACAGTACTTACTGCTAAATTCAAAGAGCTTTCAAAGCTTCTTCTTCAGATTTTAGATCCCTTATCCTTTGAATTTAGCTCAAGAGAACATTTAATAATAAAAAAAAAAAAATCAGGTGAGTCACTTTTATCGAACAGCACTGTATATTTATCATCCAGAAAAGGCAGTCGAAATTTCTTGGGCACATAATGAATGCAACAATTTAAATATTTGAGAAGCGCTTTTCACCCAGGGCAGTTAAGTGCGACATTGAAATCCGAAGGCGCATTGGGATAGCGAGAGAAGCCTTCCAAAAGCTAAGCAAAGTATTAAGTAACAGAAAACTCTCGTCAGAAACGGAGAAACGAGTACTGAACTGTTCTATAAAATCAGTCCTTCTTTGACGGATGACCACTTGAAAATACCAGAAACTCTTAGCGTGGATGTGCGGGTGGAGTAATCGATAATGACTCGGAAATGAAAATTGGAGAGCCGTGTTCAAATTTTAGTCGGGTTCGTTGTATTTGCTTACGCGCAAATACCCTTCGAAAAAGTAGGAATCTATCTCTTCTCCCCCAATTATGGATTAAATAGTAGGTAATCAGTAAATTATTAGTATCCTCTCAAATAATCCTTACAATCTAAAATATTTTCTGGATTTAAATAACCTACAAAAGGTTGATAAACCGTAAAAAACAATCACGGAATATAGATCACGAATATCTAAAAAGATAATAATTAAATGTTTAAAAACTCCATATGACGAATATTTTTTTAATTAAATTTTATGAAAGATAATAGGGGACCAAGTTTTCCTACAAATTCATTGTAAAGTGATTCCTATACGGAAGCCAAAACAAAATCTCCTCCTACAACGTGATTTAAAATATAAAAAATAAAGTATTTTTTTAATTGGTAATCTGGAATTCTTTTTGTATAGATTAATATCGACTACGCACCCTAGATTATACAAATGTTGTTTTTTTTAACCAGTTTCACCTCATGCAAGGCAGAAAAACCACTAAGACACAAGGGGTTACAGGGTGTGGAGGAATTAGGAACAGCAACATTAATAATGAGCGGGAAGAGAAAAAAGTAATCCGGAGGGCAGTAGATAGCGATTGACATTGCATTTAATTTCTTACTGGTTAAAATTGGCTGGCAAGCATGGAGACGGATGGGAGTTCCACAGGTGAGAAGTACGGGAGAAGAAACTGTTAGCATAGAACGTGCGGTTTCATGTAGCTAGCTCAAATGTAGATTGATGAGATCTCGACGCCAGCCTATTACTTCGCTCAAATTTTTAAAAAAAGTCTACTGTGGAAGCGTTTATAGAAAAGACACAGGGAGGCAACCAAACGGCGATAGGAAAGAAACTGAAGCCGAGCTGCCAGATCAGGACCAATGATATTGCTGATTCTTCTTTGGATTTTATCAAGGAGCACAAGGTAAATAGCAGGGGAACCAGACCATATGTGGCAGCAATATTCTAAGCATGGTCAAATGGTAGACTTATAGATATGTAAGATAGATCCTGAAGAAAAAAAATTGTCTCGCACGATACAGTGAACCAGCTTATTTAACGGAAACATTTTTTATGAAATCCCCCCATATTTACTTTTACTTCGATCAAGGAGCATCGATTTTCCACGGCGAACTGAACACCATATTAACCTTTAAGAAAAAAAAATTATTCGTCACCTGTGTTGTTTAATCTATCCTAATACGAAAGTTTCTAATGTAAGAAAAACCTGTATGTTTCGCGAAGAAAATACCTGAAAATAAATTTCTCAGCATTTGTTTTAAATGTTGAATATAGATAGCTCCGATCTCTTCCTCCTTAGGTATGGGTAAAATAACAGAGCAGACTAAACTCTGTAGCAACCAGTCTCTATAGAACAGTGTTTCTCAACATTTTTAAACAACGGAATACCTAAAAGCAAACGAAAATATTATGGAACATTTAGTGATTGCTCCAATGTAAGTATCATGACGGCTTCTATCCGTGTCACTTTTCTGTCAGTCACGGTAGCATATCCGGTAACAATATGACCTTAACTTTTAAATTCAAACTTCTGTAGGCCAATAATTGATTACCTTTTGTTCTTCTTATTCGCTGTTTCTCAACCTTTTTAAACAACGTCACACCTAAAAGCAAATGAAAATATCACGGAACACTTAGCAACATTTGTAAAGGGTACGCATTTAAATGTTATGAAATAAACCATAGATTAAAAAATATACACACAAATATAAACTTTATTTTAATGTTTCTATTCAAATATTTGTGCAGCTTGTTTAGTGTGAAACCTGTGTCAGATTGTTTTTTGCGATATCTTCAATGTTTGATCGAATGTGGGATAAGCAGACCGTCATTTCTTCTTCAGTTGAGTGTAGTCTTTCCCGCTTTTTATTTTTGATGTTATTTAGGGTTGAGAAGCCTAATTCATATAAATAAGAAGTAGAAAATTGCAATAAATCCGATAAAGACTTTTTAGCTAATGAGGAATATTCCTTTTGTATTAAAATTCAAAATATATCAATAGCTACTGTCGAATGTTTTATTTTGAGGTCTCGATCACTAGAAATGACAATATTTCGCGGCACATTTTATTAGGTTCGTGCAAAAATAATGTCGTTTTCTCACATATGTTACTATGTGAGAAAACGACATTATTTTTGCACCAACTTAATACTAGTTGACATTGAGAGTCACTGGACGAGACGATCAATTTTTTTTCTTTAGAAATATTTTTTAGGTCTGTCATTATATAATATACAATATTATATTATATATTCAGTGTAACCGGGATATAAGAGAGTTGTCGGTACCGGAGAAGAAGTCTCTTATATCCGGGTTTCTCTTATATCCGGGATTCGTCTATTTTGTTTAGGTAAGTATGGCTCTAATTTGGGACCAGAGAAAAATCTCTCTTATATCCGGCTTTCTCTTATATCCGGGTCTCTTATATCCGGGTTACACAGTAGTTGTATATAATATAATTCCTCCATTTTGTTTTTCTGTTGAGTTGAGTGGCTAGAACAGTACCTCTCAAACATTTTAAGCAACGTCACACCTAGAAGCAAATGGAAATATTATGACGCACTTAGCAAATTTTTTAAAGTGTATACATTTAAATGTTATGAAATAAAACCACATATTTCTTTTTAAATACACACAGAAATATAAAATTACTTTATTTCAAAGTAATTTTAATGTAATGTGTTTCCATTCAACCATTTGGGATATTTCTTTTATATTGAAATCCGAACAAGGGTACTGTCGAATGTTTTATTTTGAGCCCTCGGTCACTAGAAATGGTGGCCAATTCTGATTCTTCGCATAACGGAATCGAATATTAGAAGGAACATTTATGAAGGGATTTCGAATCCAATCATATTTTTCTGTGCTCAGTGACGAAAGATTATAGTTGATGCTTTCTTCGAGTACTTTCAGTTGGGTAACCTTAAAATTATGAATATTAAAACAAAGTATCAAAAATAACAAAATGGAAGAATACTGAAAAGAATTATTTGGAAAAAGTTTAATTCTAACGGTTTACCATTATTACTTCCACACACTGATATATATATATATATATATATATATATATATATATATATATATATATATATATATATATATATATATATATATATATATATATATATATATATATATAAAAAGACATTTTTATGTTTATACATTCATTTTTATAGATACAAATATTTAAGTAAATGCTCTGTTTATAATAAACAGTATTAACAGCATTTACCAACCTGAATGTCCGAGAAATTGTTACATAAAATATGCGTCCTCCGACAGAAATCGATCCTGTATCCTATACGGAACCGTCATATAGCCTGACGTGCTTTTACCGATTTAGCCACAGAGGAGTGTCTCGTTTAGTAAGGTTGATTTTACTGTTATTAAACTACAATTTTCCATGATTTTCTCACATACATTCATATCTGCTCGATGCGTATCCACATGTAAATAAATGACGTAAATAATGTTAATTGATTCATAAAATCAAAAGAAAATGGTTGAATACATCAACACAATTATAATGACAATATTCTCCACACGTGACAATTACTGACGTTATTTTTCAGTTAAAAATATGAAAATAGCGTTTCTCTACATTCCAGTTGCTAGGTACATTCTGTTTTTGTTTTTATTAGTTACTTTTTTCATTTAATTTCATTTTCGTATTTTGCAGTCCACATTGGACGAAACGCGTCAGCAATTACCAGTTTTCCTATTGTCATTTTTATTCATAAATATATATATATATATATATATATATATATATATATATATATATATATATATATATATATATATATATATATGCCGTGACAATATTTTGTGATACATGGCGGTTGAGAAGCACTGCTCTATAAACTGGGAGCCACTCTAGGAGGAAGGAAGACAACTCTGAAGTCAAAGTCGTTTGTGCTAGCGTTAAATAATTCCAATCAGTAAAAACATGCTAAAAATCTATCAAGCGGGGTAACGCAGTGACCTTATACTCCCCGGGGGGGACGTCTACAAGGTTAATACATTTTTACAGTAATATTCGTCCTGTAGAATGCCTGTGCGCCACTCGAGTTAGAGGGTTACGTTTATATAGATAAAAGGTGAAAAACACGGTTAACTCTAGACTTGAACAAGTTATGAATTTTAGTGATCGGGGAAAGATCTTGACTATTTGTTCCACAGATCAGTGGTTTGCGGGAAGCTGTTCAAGTGAAACTTAAGTCTCACCGATGGAATACGGGGGGAATGTGAGTGATTTACTACGATGTAAGTGGCATGGCGGGTCTTTTTTCTTGTATTTTAGCTGCATATCAACTCCTTAAGTCATTTGATAACGGAATTTAATTTCTTGGGCACAGTAGTAATTTCTTTAAAAAAATGTATTGTTGGTATTTTTACTATAATTTTTTAAAAATATTTTCA
>OZ010606.1:31565499-31575499 GCA_963932145.1 Acanthosepion lycidas
ATGCGTGTTAGTAGCGTATAGAATAGTATGCTAACAAATGTGGTAAAGGTCTTTTAACGATAACGCTTTTCGTGTCCGTGTGCTTCAGGTTGGCCTCTTTGGATTGGAATGAAGGACAAAACTGCGCGTCTTTTGTATTAATGCTGTTAATGTATGTCGGATTTTAAATTAGCCCACTCCGAGTAGAACTCCCTATTATGTCGTATTGCGTACAAAATACTTAGATTTCAGCATTAAAGACATGTTAACATGCTGCTAAACAATAACACCCCCCACAAAGAAAAAAAAGAAAAGAAAAAACTATACTCACTCTTTAAATGACAACGAATGCAGTGTCTATTGCCTTGCAATTACGATTAATACTTGAAATTTTTAAAAAATATTGATGTTTATTGACTTAGAAAGATGGCGAATAGTTTAAATCGATGATTAAATGAAATTAAATGCATGGATCTGAAAAATAAAAAAAATCAAGTTATAGGAAGTCAATAAGTGACTACATTTTTATCTGGGACACCTTGCATATATACTTCAAAAGTTATTACAGTAAATGCTCTTATTCGAAATAACGCCCCATTTTCATTTGTACTTTAAACAGTCTATATTATGTCGATCGGCTTGCGTATTCGAGAAATCTTAAAGGAAATGTGTTTTCCGGCTGGGATCGAACCTGAAAACTCCCTTAAAAGAACACATTTTTTTTTATTTTCTCTGGAAGTTTAGAGTTTCAGATGCATTTTTTAAGTTGTGAGAGCGGATGATGGAATTGAATGTCTTCCGGTAATGGCGCCACCATTAACGGCTTGACTCGCTGAATAAAGACAATACTAATGGCTTCCGCCATTGTCCTTAAATGCATTTCATTGCTAAATGCCTTTGTTTTCCCTTCGCCGTGAGAGACCAGCTTTGGAATAAGGCGTAGACTGTTCAATTTAAAAACTGGGTTTATAGAAATTTGTTTCTTTATATTTTTTTTTTTTTTTTTTTTTTGCCGGGAAGCTCGAGTCGAAATCCTTAAGGCATTTTGGCGGCGTTAAATGTCGTCACGGAACTGTCGTTTGCGTTTTTGGCAGGGATTTTGATTCTAATCATTTTATTTATTTATTTTTGTTTTTGTTTTTGTTTTTTTAATTTCCGTTTTAAAAATATCCATGTCAAAATTTTTAGGAATTAAGTAGGTTTAACTTTTTTCCATTTTAAATCATGGTTTCGTTGCTGTTGTTTTGTTTTTTTAAACATTCTAAACACTGTTTAGTTTCTGTGATAGATTTTAGCCTCACACAGAAAAAATATATCCTGCCAGTTTAAAGACATCTTAGCGCATGAGAGTCTGGTCTGAAATAAATTTTATTAGCAGAGAATTGTTTTCTTTTGATGTAATGGGCATCCAAAATTTGTAATCCTTTTCTTTTTTTTTATATATAGTTGGAGCGACAAAGAACACGATAACTTTGTTCGGAGGTGTGATGGGCCAGTCTTCTAGTGATAAACTATTTGGTATGAACAATGTTAGTTAATTTATTATTATTATTATTATTGTTGTTGTTGTTGTTGTTATCAAGAGGCAAATGTTCTTAAAGAACAAATAGATTGGTATACAGGATATATCTTTTGCAATGTATTTCTTAAGACACAATTTAATAGCCATCCTGGGTAAGACGATAAACTACGTCCAGTAGCAAGGCCTCTGATCAGGAGGTTTTGAGGAGTGTGGAACCACCTCTTACCCGGGGTGGTAGCACCTGTTAGGGTACCAGCTACGGGCAAATAGTTAAACCCCCCCCCCACAAACCCAGATCTCGTCCTGGTTATGATGATAAACTATATCCGCGTCCTGGGTAGGACAATAAACTACGTCCAACAGCAAGGCCTCTAATAATACGGTTTTGAAAAAATAATATTGTCAGCTGTGTGTTTTTGAAAAAATAATATTACCAGCTATACGTTTTTTAAGAAAAATATTACCAGAAATAGATTTTTGACAAAACAAAAATATTACCAGGAAAAAAAAAGTTGTCTGCATTAAATGACCCATTGAGGTTGATACACCGTAAAACAAAACAAAGCAAACCAGTTAAATAGATAACAAAAAATATTATATAGAATTCAACACAAAGACGCAACATTCTAGAACCCATTAAATGAAATAAAAACAACAGTAAATAAAATAGTTTTCGCTATAGAACAGCGGTTCTAAACCAGAGGGTAATGTCCCCATCTTAGGGCAATTTCAGGGAGGCTTCACGGAGGTACTTTTATTTTCTATTTCTTTTTATTTACAGAATTTGAAGTCCATGACAATTTTACAACAGAATAAAAAACGATTTAAATACTCTGACCTTATATTGAACTTTTTGTTTATTGAAGTACAACACACACGTATTTCTTTGAACGTTTTGTTTGTTGATGTAGGGTTCAGGTTATTTAATAATTAATCAAGTAAATAAAATGCTGAACATGTATTTAATTTAAAAATCCATCAACATTTTCTCAATGATCCTCCACATTTGCATCAAAAAAGTAAATATCTTTGCTGATGCGTTTTCTCATCTGGCGTTATCAAAGCAAGTGATATTATTTAATTTTTTACATGGGATCTAATATAAGCAAAAGCTGAATCTTGTTAGTTACTCGAGTTAGTTATTCCACTTTTGTTTATATTAGGCAACATGTACAAAACAAAATAAACGCATTTACCATGATAAAGTCACATGAGGAAACATGTCGGCAAAGATTAAGTGATGTTTTTTTATTGTCTATTTAATTTAATTTTATCTTTTCTACAGATATATGCTGAAAACTTTAACACGCGCAATATTTAGTACATTTTTTACATTAAGGTTCACCCTGTAATATGTATATATATATATATATATATATATATATATATGAATAAATATTATTCATATATATGAATATATATATATATATATGAATAAATATTATTCATATATATGAATATATATATATATATATATATATATATATATGAATAAATATTATTCATATATATGAATATATATATATATATATATATATATATATATATATATATATATATATATATATACATATATATATATGTGTATGTATAATTATCTATATTTTCTGTGTATAAGTTATTTTTAGAGATAGCATTACTAGAAAATATATTACAATAATTGTTGGATTTGTAAAATTCATAATATATATATATATATATATATATATATATATATATATATGTATATATATGTATATATGCATATATATATATATATATATATATATATATATATATATATATATATATATATATATATATACGAATTCATACATACGAATGTGTGTGTGTGTATATATATGAATACATATATTTGGATCTGTATATGTATCTATATATATATGTATATATGTGTATATATATTATATATGTATATATATGCACATGGACGGCCATCATCTGGGACACCTAGCGAATATATAAATATATATATATGTGTGTGTTTGTGTGTATGTATGCGTGTCTATGTATGTCTGTGTATGTACAAGTATGGATACTAGCGAGCTTTCCCAATAGGCGGCCATCCTCGGATACGAGTTGCCTTCACTATATATATATATATATATATATATATATGTATGCATATATATATATATATGTCTATATATATATATATATATATATGTATATATATATATATATATATGTGTGTGTGTATACTTGTATATGTATATACATATGTATATACATATGTATATAGATGTATATGTATATATATGCATATGTATATATATATATATATATATATATATTTGTATATGTATATATATATAGTTGTATATGAATATATATGTATATATTTGTATTTATATGTGTGTATATTTGTATATATGTGTATATATATATATATATATATATCGCATTTCCTGCAACCCATAACAAAGTTAAGTACGCTCGTGCCAATTTGGCTACCATGGCCTGACATTGAAGTGACCTATTCGACAGTGAATTGCGTTTCTGTTTGCGATCAAGTAATCTACAATTCTATATTGATGACCAGTTCAAATTACCCATTGATCACTGCCTGGCAGATGGACTGTTTCAGTGTCTCCTTCGATTAACACAAGTCACAGCAGGACGATGGAAATGAAACTTTTATGACAACATTCAATATGACTCTGTATCCTATATATGTTCCATTTTTTTCTCTGAACGACCTCCACAAGTCTTTCTTGTACACGTTTAAGGAGTATTTTCTATTAGTAATATTATACCAACGATCACAGATTACTATCGATTGTAACTCATAATGAATTTTGTCTTTTCATATCCATCCCTTTCCCTGTACTGCTATTATTTTCCAGAAGTTTGTTTGGTAGATCACTGTTGCCTTCTTCTTGGTCTTTATCAAATTCCTCATTCCTCATTACGTGACGCAGATATTCCGCTGCCTCTTCCTTGTTAACTATAAACTTCCTCCTTCTTTGAATCCACTCCAAAACTTCATCGTTGCTCTCCCGCGTGATATTCTTAGCATTCTTCTGTAGAACCATATCTTCGTTGTTTCGAGCCTCTTCTTAATCTTTGAGGAAACCGTTCAATATTCACTGCCGTAAAGGGGGACAGATGTCGCGTAGCTCTTTTCTTTGTTACCAAAGAAATCCTCCTGTCTCGCAATACTCTGCCCAGATTTTGGAATGCGTTCTTGGCGATCCCAAAACATCTTCAGATATATCTTATCATTATCAATACTTTTCAGTTGTATCTTTTCTTTCTGGCTTCTGGCAGAATCACGTTGAAACATCAGTTCTCGTAAGATCACCGATGTTAAGCAACGTTGAGCCTAGTCAGTATCTAGATTGGTGACCGTCTGAAAATATCAGGTAAGCTTGGATGTGAGGATGACATAATGGGCCTACGGCAGAATCACATTGAAAAATCAGTTCCCATAAGATCACCGATGTTAAGCAACGTTGAGTCTAGTCAGTATCTAGATGGGTGACCGTCTGAAAATAACAGGTAAGCTTGGATGTGCGGATGACATAATGGGCTTACGGCAGAATCACATTGAAACATCAGTTCCCATAAGATCACCGATGTTAAGCAACGTTGAGCCTAGTCAGTATCTAGATGGGTGACCGTCTGAAAATAACAGGTAAGCTTGGATGTGCGGATGACATAATTGGCCTACGGCAGAATCCCATTGAAAAATCAGTTCCCATAAGATCACCGATGTTAAGCAACGTTGAGTCTAGTCAGTATCTAGATGGGTGACCGTCTGAAAATAACAGGTAAGCTTGGATGTGCGGATGACATAATGGGCTTACGGCAGAATCACATTGAAACATCAGTTCCCATAAGATCACCGATGTTAAGAAACGTTGATTTTAGTCAGTAACTTGATGGGTGACCGCTTGGAAATACCAGGTAAGCTTGGATGCACGGATGGCATTATGTGCGCATGGTATAATGGGCTTACGGCAGAATCACATTGAAACTTTATTTCCCGTAATATCACCGATGTTAAGCAACGTTGAGCCTAGTCAGTACTCAGATGGGTGACGCTTGGAAATACCAGGTAAGCTTGGATGTTTGGATGGCTTAATGGGCTTACGGCAGAATTACATTGAAACATTATTTCCCGTAAGATCACCGATATTAAGCAACGTTGAGCCTAGTCAGTAACTAGATGGGTGACCGCCAGGTAAGCTTGGGTGTTCGGATGGGATAATGGGCTTACGCCAGAATTACATTGAGACATTATTTCCCGTACGACTAGCGAAGTTAAGCAACGGCGAGCCTAGTCAGTACCTAGATGGGTGACCGTTTGGGAATACAAGCTGTGTATGTTTGGATATGCTGATGGCGTAAAAGATAATGGCGTGCATTGTTAATCACTGAACTTAATTCCAATTTTCAGATGTTTTAGTTATATTTACTTATACGCAGCTAGACTTTGGAAAGGTATAAATCAACCCCGTTTCCCTCCTATGCATGCGTTAATTAATAAGAATTTTATCACTAAAACCATTATTATCGAAAAAAAATCATACAAAATATTTAGATTTCGGCATTAAATAACCCATAGAGGTTGATATGCCGCTAAACAAAATCAACCAACCAACAATACCTATTTATAGTATATATTTAGTTGAAGCCGTAAAATTGTGTTCAAAATATTTAGATTTCGGCATTAAATAACCCATAGAGGTTGATATGCCGCTAAACAAAATCAACCAACCAACAATACCTATTTATAGTATATATTTAGTTGAAGCCATAAAATTGTATTCAAAATATTTAGATTTCGGCATTAAATAACCCATAGAGGTGTTGATATGCTGGTAAACAAAATCAACCAACCAACAATACCTATTTATAGTATATATTTAGTTGAAGCCATAAAATTGTATTCAAAATATTTAGATTTCGGCATTAAATAACCCATAGAGGTTGATATGCCGCTAAACAAAATCAACCAACCAACAATACCTATTTATAGTATATATTTAGTTGAAGCCATAAAATTGTATTCAAAATATTTAGATTTCGGCATTAAATAACCCATAGAGGTGTTGATATGCCGCTAAACAAAATCAACCAACCAACAATACCTATTTATAGTATATATTTAGTTGAAGCCATAAAATTGTATTCAAAATATTTAGATTTTGGCATTAAATAACCCATAGAGGTGTTGATATGCTGGTAAACAAAATCAACCAACCAACAATACCTATTTATAGTATATATTTAGTTGAAGCCATAAAATTGTATTCAAAATATTTAGATTTCGGCATTAAATAACCCATAGAGGTGTTGATATGCTGGTAAACAAAATCAACCAACCAACAATACCTATTTATAGTATATATTTAGTTGAAGCCATAAAATTTTGTTGAAAATATTTATATTTCGGCCTTAAATAACCCATAGAAGTTGATATGCCGCCAAACAAATCAACCAACCAACAATACCTATTTATAGTATATATTTAGTTAAAGCCGTAAAATTGTGTCCAAAATATTTAGATTTCGGCATTAAATAACCCATAGACGTTGATATGCCACTAAACAAAATCAACCAACCAACAATACCTATTTATAGTATATATTTAGTTGAAGCCATAAAATTGTATTCAAAATATTTATATTTCGGCATTAAATAACCCATAGAGGTTGATATGCCACTAAAAAAAATCAACCAACCAACAATACCTATTTATAGTATATATTTAGTTAAAGCCGTAAAATTGTGTCCAAAATATTTAGATTTCGGCATTAAATAACCCATAGAGGTTGATATGCCACTAAACAAAATCAACCAACCAACAATACCTATTTATAGTATATATTTAGTTGAAGCCATAAAATTGTGTTGAAAATATTGAGATTTCGGCATTAAATAACCCATAGAGGTTGATATGCCACTAAACAAAATCAACCAACCAACAATACCTATTTAGAGTATATATTTAGTTGAAGCCATAAAATTGTATTCAAAATATTTAGATTTCGGCATTAAATAACCCACAGAGGTTGATATACCGCTAAACAAAAAAAAAAAAAATAAAAAAAAAAAAATAAACAATAGAACATAATAAAACCAACCACATAAATTTTTTATTCTTTTTAGGAAAAATTATTGAGATTTGAGGCATTATTTTAAACATAAGTGGGTGGGGTTGGCATCAAATCGACGTTACCAGACAATCATGGAATTTTGCCCCGTGAAGACAATGAGAAAAATTAATGAAAGCTTTCTCAAAGCTTTCTATTAAATAAGCCATTCTATTAAATAACCCATTCTATAGAACCCATTCTATTAGATAACCTATTCTATAGAACCCGTTCTATGAAATAACCCATTATATCGAACACGTTCTATTAAATAACCCATTTCCTAAGTTGAAAATGTGTATATTTTTTTTCAAAAGGAATATATTGATTTTTGGTTGGATATCTTCATAATTCGTTATATCATAATTTGTTTTCAATTATCTGACGCGCATCCAAACACACTCTGCTATCCTTTGATGAAGTTGATTCTGCGCAAGTGTCAAGTGGAGCAACGTCGGCAGAAAAGACATTTCCAAATTTGGAGATGTCACGAATTGAACACCTTTTACACAACTGTAAATTGATGATAACTTGACCACAATCTCGTACTGCACTTAAATTCAAAAAGGCTAGAAACCATAGCGAAGAGCTCATAAGTACAATTACCATGGAAGCATTTATAGAAAAGACACAGGGAGGAAACCAAACGGCGGTGGGAAAGAAACTGAAGCCGAGCTGCCAGATCAGGACCAATAATACTGCTGATTCTTCTTTGGATTTTATCAAGGGGCACAAAGTAAATAGCAGGGTCAACGGACCATATGTGGCAGTAATAGCCTGATCATGGACGAATGGTAGACTTATAGATATGTAAGATAGATTTTGAAGAGAAAAATTGTCTCGCACGATACAGATAGCCAACTTACTTAACAGTAACATTTTTTATGAATTCTCCTCATATTTGTTTTGACTTCGATCAAGAGGGCATCAGTTTGTAACGAATTTACAATGGCGAACTGAACCCACTATTAACCTTTACAAAATTTAAAAAGAAAAAATGTTATTCGTTACCAGGATTGTTTAATCTATCGTAATACGAAAAAACATTAACAAAAGACATGATTACTTCTAACTGCAGTTCCTAATGTAAGAAAAACCTGTATGTTGTGCGAAGAAAATGCCTGAAAATAAATTTCTCAGCATTTGTTTTAAATGTTGAATATAGATAGCTCCGATCTCTTCCTCCTTAGGTATGGGTAAAATAACAGAGCAGACTAAAATCTGTAGCAACCAGTCTCTATAGAACAGTGTTTCTCAACATTTTTAAACAACGGGATACCTAAAAGCAAACGAAAATATCACGGAACACTTAGTGATTGCTCCAATGTAAGTAGCATGACGGCTTCTATCCGTGTCACTTTTCTGTCAGTCACGGTAGCATATCCGGTAACAATATGACCTTAACTTTTAAATTCAAACTTCTGTAGGCCAATAATTGATTACCTTTTGTTCTTCTTATTCACTGTTTCTTAAGCTTTTTAAACAAAGAAATATCTAGAAGCAAACGGAGTACTTAGTGATTGCTACAATGTAAGTAGCATGGCGAGTTCTATCCATGTCACAATAAAAATATTTTTTTAAAAAAAAGACAGAGAGCCAAACTTACGGCCTTGGGAAATTGAATGAAGCCGAGCCGCCAGATCAGGACCAATAATATTGCTGAATCTTTACTGGATTTTATCAAGAAGCTCAAGGTATATAGCATGGGCCCCGGATCATATGTGGCAGCAATATTCTAAGCGAGGACGAATTGTAGACTTATAGATATGTAAGATAGATTCTGGAGAGAATAAATTGTCTCGCCCGACACAGTGTACGCACCTTCTTAGCAGCTGACCTAACAATGGATCCAATATAGTTTTCTCATTTCATGTCAGCTGAGAACTTGAGACCCAGAAGACACAACGAGTCACTTTCCTGGTGGTTAGCGTCAGCCATATTGATTTTTGGCAACACCGCTCTACAATTTTACACGCTTCACAAGAGGTGCTGATCCTTGTCTTGCATATGGAATGTGTGCGTCTCACTCTATTCTTAAATATTATCGAAGACAAACAATTGAATATCTGTGGTGGAACATCCTGTTGAACCCTGAAATATCGAAAACAATTATTCCCATATCGTTCTCTCTCTCTCTCTCTCTCTCAGTATATATATATATATATATATATATATATATATATATATATATATATATATATATATATATATATATATATTAATTTCAGTTGAGCTCTCTAGGGAGTAGGTCAGGGTTTGTAAACAGTGACTATTATAGCTTATATATAGCGAGACTCTTCGCAAAGCGAATTGAGTCACTGTCGGTCACTGGGCGTGTTTCTAAAAAATAAATACGCTAAAAATTCACCTGCCGACAGCTTAGTGGTAGAATCTCCGG
>OZ010606.1:31577999-31612999 GCA_963932145.1 Acanthosepion lycidas
TGAATAATTTAAACAATCTGTCTACTTATTTTCAATTGGATCTTTTCATATTCACGGATAATCTTTTGGGCGTTAATGAAAGATAAAATAAAATCCACGTGTTGATGTATATTTCTTTTATTTCTGAGTACTTTCGACAAAGCACAATATCATCATCAGGGATATTGTTTATTGCAAGACAAATATTGTAGTATCCGATATTATCTGATCGGAGGACGCATATTTTCTATGACACTTTATCGGACATTCAGGCCGGTAAATGTTGTTAATACTGTTTATTATAAACAGAGCATTTACTTAAATATTTGTATCTATAAAAACATATATATATATATATATATATATATATATATATATATATAAATAAATTTAATATGTATATATATATAAATATTATATATATGCATGTACGTGACTGTCTCTATATACTAGCGATCAGCGTGAATAACGTTTCGTCTTGCTCATGCAATTTTTTTATTGAATTAAATTTTTTCTGTTGCCAACTGATCCTCTCCGAAACATATCGAGGAAAAAACATTTCAAAAAATGACTTGCATATTTTCCAACGCTTCATGCTAAATCGTGTGGCAGTTGTCGGCTCTTAATTTTAGGGACTCAAACAAGCGACCATAAATAACAAATTCGTCTGCTCTCACAGGTATTGATTTAATCGCTACGACTTCCATACTGTCTTGCCATTTCAATGTTGTCCTGAAAAGTAGTTGGACACTGTTGCGTCAAAAAATGTCGCCCGATAGGGCGACTTTTAATCTAGTATTAATATAAAAAAAAGCACAGTTTTTAGACAAAAAAAATAAAAAATGATTAAACATCAGCTATCTCAAAAATGAACTACAATTTGGCTAGCTAATTTTAATGCCTTCAAAATTAAAACTGTTCTCGTTTAATCGTCTGTAAAAAGCATGTTTTACCTTCCATCAGAATGGTTGATGCAAACCTCCGGAAGTGTAACTCATTGCGCATGCTCGGGCTAACGTTTTTCGCTGCCGACACTAAGCGGAAAAATTATATCGAAACAAAGTATGCATCTAGGAAAGTTGGTTCAGTACGTCGACCTGGGCAATTTTTTCTTGCAAGAATCTATGTTCCATATTTATAAGTGTACCACCGTCCTTGCTTTGAATATTGCTGCCACATCTGGTCTGATGCTCCTGTTATATATATTATAGATCCTTGATAAATGCAAAGTAGAATCGGCAGTTTTATTGGTCCTGACCTGGCATCTCGACTTCAGTCACTTTCCTACCGCCGTAACGTAGGTTCCTTGTGAATTTTCTATGAATACTTTCATGGTAATAGTTCTGATCAAATCTCCTCTATCGTACCTTTAATGTCTTATCCTTTTATAGTTGAAATGGCTAGATGTAACCGTATGTTCTAGGCTAAAGGTTTATTTCCTCGCTTGTGGAACTCTCTTTCGGCTTCTACCTTTCAGGTCAATTTTGATCTTCATAATTATAAATGCAATGCCAATCGTTATGTTCCGTCTTCTTAATTCTTGTTCTTTCATTGTCTTCTCTCTTTAACAGTATTTTTTTCTCATATTCTTTAATTCGTTACGTCATAGAGGCCTTCTTGTCTAGCTTGGGGTGAAATGAGAAAACGATAATAAACAGTAAAAATATCTCATACGACAAAAAATTATAGAGGAGCCCCAAAAAGATGAGAATGCAAGGATTTGTCCCAGCAGGACTTAAAACCTAATAAAAGACAATACGCAACCCGGGTTACACCTGTTTGAACTGTCACCCTCATCGCGACGTTTTAATTCTAATGGTTCGCGGACAAAGGGTCTAAGGGTCAGCGTGGATCCGGTTTTATAAATAATGCCACAGCGCGCTGATAATATCGAAAATTATATACACATATTAGTTTTCTCTCTTCGACGTTGTACGTGTGTTTTGCTTGTGTGTGTGTATGTGTGTCTGTAGGACAAAAACGTGATGCAATGAATATGCATACACCTAGTTCTTCCGCACAGTAATATGATTGGCTGGTGTCAGCCATATATACAGACTGATGTGGAGGTGCATGGACTGCGCCTGTTGGCTACGCCTATTGACTACCACTACGACGATGGCCAGTCTATTATGGTTACCTGCTAGATTGTGCTCCCCGGTTACAGTAGTTCAAAACCATTTTGCTACTTCGAACAAATATATCCTTTTCCAGGACATATCAAAAAGTGATTGAGAGCTTTTATCTTAGCGTATCATGAACGATATCACATAACTGACAAATTTCAACATATTTTAATACTTTTCCTTTATTTGATGCCGTGAGTGTATGAGTAAGTATGTAAGACAAAAAGACCTTGAGGTACAGCTTTTATCCTTGGTTCCTGCGTAGAATGTTTAATACCGCATAAACGACAAAATTGCAACATATTTTAGAGAATTACTTTTCTCTATTCGATGCTGTATGCGTGTGTGCTGGTGTGCGTGTGTGTCTGGCAGAGTAGGTCTAAACAAAAGAAAGAAAAATATCTGTGCGTGTGCGTATTTGTATGTATTTTTATTTCTGTCTTTTGTCACTGATGAAGCCTTACAAAGGAGAAGGGCATTCTCTACCTTCCCTGAAACAATATTCGATTTGTCATATTCTTCACTCTTTGTCAGGATTCTATATCCTATTTTAGATAGAGAGATAGATAGATAGATAATTAACAGCGAAAAATTCGTATATACACACAGATATATATAAGGTTGGTGCAAAAATAATGACGTAATAATGTCGTTTTTGACGTATCTTTTAACGTCAAAAAACGACAGTATTACGTCATTATTTTTGCACCAACCTAATAGATAGGTAATGAACAGGATTAGATAGATAGATAGATAGATAGATAGATAGATAGATAGATAATGAACAGAATTAGGCAGAGTCTGAGATAAATATATAGATAAGAAGATACAGCGATAGATAGATTGATAAGTGTCAGAATTATATATATATAGAGAGATAGATATATAGATAGATAGTGAGATAGATAGATAGAAAGATAGATAGAAAGATAGATAGATAGATAGATAGATAGATAGATGTCAAAATTATATATATATATATATAGAGATAGATAGATAGATAGATAGATAGATAGATAGATAGATAGATAGATAGATAGAATATTAACAGCGGAAAAATACATATATAGATATATAGATAGGTAATGAACAGAATTAGATAGATGGATAAATAGATAGATAATGAAGAGACTGATATATATATATATATATATATATATATATATATATATATATATATAATTATATATATATATATATATATATATATATATATATATATATATATATATAGAGAGAGAGAGAGGGGAGAGAGAGCGAGAAATAAGAAGATACTGAGATAGATGAGGAGGGACTGAGATAGATAGATAGATAGATAGATAGATAGATAGATAGATAGATAGATAGATAGATAGATAGATAAAGTATTAACAGCAAAAATAGATAGATAGATAGATAGAATATTAACAGCGGAAAAATACATACACAAATATATAGATAGGTAATGAACAGAATTAGATAGATGGATAAATAGATAGATAAAGAAGAGACTGATATATATATATATATATATATATATATATATATATATATATATATATATATACAGAGAGAGAGAAAGAGAGAGAGATAAATAAAAAGATACTGAGATAGATATATAGATGAGGAGGAACTGAGATAGATAGATAGATAGATAGATAGATAGATAGGCTATCGTAAATATTGAGAAATGCATCTGTTGATTGGTCTTAAATCCTTTTTTTGATGTGGGCGAGTGCTGATAAATTCACTAATGTTGCAATCATCTCTCTTCCCTTCTAAAAAAAACCCATCAGAAGTTTGGAAAATGGATCATCTGCAGTTACATGCAAGTTGTTTTGATTTCCTTTTTGTTCTGCTGCTTAAAACAGAGAGAGAGAGAGAGAGAGAGAGAGAGAGAGAGAGACCCTCTCTTGACTCTTCCAACACTCACCTCCTGACGACTTTATTTGTTTGCTGCAAATACAGTCAGCCAATTCGAACGATTCCACTTCGTATCACTAGTCTTTCTCTCTTGCATTTTGTGATTAATTTCTGTGTGTCATTTAAGATAAAACACGTTCAGAGTGTTTGATGTTAATTAGATTGTCGCAGAAATGATACGAAAGTTGCATAGTTGATGGAGGATGTTAATTTAGGCGCAAATGCATTAAAAATAAATGGAAAGAAATAAAAAAAATAAAAAATGACGAGGCTTTTCTGACTGACTGATTACTTCTACGCGAACGGATTATGAAATAAACGATGATTCTTGGTCGGGAAATACTTTGGTGAAAAAAAAAAATGGCTACATCATTTCGAATGTTTCCAAATAAAGGTATTCTGATGTTATTTGATTTCGAATAATATAATTATCACATTTCAAACATTTTTAACCTCTATGCATGCGCCATTGTCAGGGATCATCTATCAGACTGTAAATATTTATTTATTTAGCAAGCTTTCAAGCCAGCTATCTAAGTCTATTCATATCTATCTATCTATCTATCTATCTATCTATCTATCTATCTATCTATCTATCTATTACGTTTCTTTCCCTATCTAGCTATCTATCTATCTATCTATCTATCTCAGTGTGTTAATATCTATCTATTTCTCAATATATTTAGTTTATATAGTAATAGCCACAGAAGTTTTAATCTTTCCGTGCGCTAATAGTCGTATGTAGATAGGAAGTACATTACCGTTGATTTCTGCTCAGATTTCATTTCTGTATAATCTTTGAATTGCTATGTTTTCCTGGGAAAGATAATGGAGTAGATTCCGAATGTCTCCTAAACAGATTCCTTTACTTTGTACTTGCGAATTGCCATCTTTTCTTGGGAAAGATAATGGAGTAGATTCCCGCAGGCTTATACACAGATTTCTTTACGAGGTTACCCCTGTGAATTGCCATGTTTTCTTGAGAAAGATAATGGAGTAGATTTCCGCAGGCTTATACACAGATTTCTTTACGAGATTACTTGTGAAATGCCATGTTTTCTTGGGAAAGGTAATGGAGTAGATTCCCGCTGACTTATACACGAATTTCTTTACGAAATTACCTGTGAAATGCCATGTTTTCTTGGGGAAGATAAAGGAGTAGATTCCCGAAGTCTTATACACACGTTTCTTTATGATATTACCTGTGAATTGCCATGGTTCATTGTGAAGGATGTTGAATTAGATTCCCGCTGTCTTCTATACAGTTTGCTTTACTTTATTACCTGTGAATTGCCATGTTTTCTTCGCAAAAGTAATGGAGTAAATTCCCGCAGTCTTGTACACAGATTTGTTTACGTGTTTACCTGTGAATTGCCATGTTTTCGTGGGAAAGATAATGGAGTAGATTATCGTTGCCTTCAATACAAATTGCTTTTCCTTATTTTCTGTGAGTTGCCATGTTTTCTTTGGGAAAGATAATGGAGTAGATTCCCGCAGTCTTATACACACGTTTCTTTATGATATTACCTGTGAATCGCCATGGTTCCTTGGGAAAGATATTCATGTAGATTCTCACTGTATTCTATACAGTTTGCTTTATTTATTATCTGTGAATTGCCATGTTTTCTTGGCAATGGTAATGGAGTAGATTGCCGTAGTCTTCAATACATATTCCTTTTCTTTATTATGTGTGAATTGCCGCGTTTACATTGGAAAAGATAATGCAGTAGATTCCCGCAGTCTTATAGACATTTTCTTTATGATATTACCTGGGAATTGCCATGGTTTCTTGGGAAATGTAATGGAGTAGATTCCCACAGTCTTATACAAAGATTTATTTACGGGATTACCTGTGAAATGCCATGTTTTCTTGGGGAAGATAAAGGAGTAGATTCCCACAGTCTTATACACATGTTTCTTTCTGATATTACCTGTGAATTGCCATGATTCCTTGTGAAGGATGTTGAAGTAGATTCCCGCTGTCTTCTATACAGTTTGCTTTACTTTATTACCTGTTAACTGCCATGTTTTCTTAGCAAAGGTAATGGAGTAGATTTCCGCTGTCTTATACACACATTTGTTTACGAGATATCCTGTGAATTGCCATGTTTTATTACGAAAGATAATGGAGTAGATTCTCGTGGTCTTTAATACAAATTCCTTTTCTTTATTATCTGTGAATTTCCACGTTTTCTTAGGAAAAGATAATGGAGTAGATTCTCGCAGTCTTATACACATGTTTCTTATGATATTCCTTGTGAATTATCATGGTTCCTTGGGAAAGATATTGAAGTAGATTCCCATTGTCTTCTACACAGATTGCTTTACTTTATTACCTGTGAATAGCCATGTTTTCTTGGCAAAGGTAATTGATCAGATTCCCGCTGTCTTATACACAAATTTCTTTACGAGGTCGCAAGTGAATTGCCATGTTTTCTTGGGAAAGATAATGGAGTAGATTCCCGTGGTTTCAATACAAATTCCTTTCTTTATTATCTGTGAATTGCCACGTTCTACTTGGGAAAGATAATGGAGTAGATTCCCGCAGTCTTATAAACATGTTTCTTTACGAGATTACCTGTGAATTGCCATGGTTCCTTGGGAATGATATTGAATTAGATTCCCACTGTCTTCTGCACAGATTGCTTTACTTTATTAGCTGTGAATAGCCATGTTTTCTTTGCAAAGGTAATGGAGTAGATTCCCGTTGTCTTATACACAGATTTCTTTACGAGATTACCTGTGAATTGACATGTTTTCTTTGCAAAGGTAATGGAGTAGATTCCCGCTGTCTTATACACAGATTTCTTTACGAGATTACCTGTGAATTGTCATGGTTTCTTGTGAATGATATTGAATTAGATTCCCACCGACTTCTACACAGATTGCTTTACTTTATTAGCTGTGAATAGCCATGTTTTCTTTGCAAAGATAATAGAGTAGATTCCCGTTGTCTTATACACAGATTTCTTTACGAGATTACCTGTGAATTGCCATGTTTTCTTTGCAAAGGTAATGGAGTAGATTCCCGCTGTCTTATACACAATTTTTTTCCAAACCAATAAAATAAGCTGGTTCTTAATCTCATCTGACTTAGTCCCTGTCTGTCTTGTCTTGAAGTCAGAACGTTACGTTCGCGTGTCCGAACCTACTTTTGTTCATCAAACCCAATTCCTAATTTGCCTTGCACATATTGTTTGCTTGCTTCATTTTATTTTTTATTTTTGCCCTTTTCTTTTTCTTCTTATTGTTTATTGAAAATGTTGTCAATTCTCTTTGTTAAACAGATCTGTTATTTATTTTACATTTCACCATGGCAACTGAGTCGACATATGATTATAAAAAATCGTTGTTCAAACACATGATGGCAAGCAAGCACTCTTGCGTTGGTACATCCCTAAATCTACTCAAAGCGGCTATAAGAACTCTATACTACAAATGGCAACTCCGAAAACTGGAGTGCGCCGGTGATGGCCGGGCTGTTAACGCCCAGCAGTGGTGTGCGGTAAAAATACCTTTGCGATAAAATCGAAGAGAAGATGTCAGATTTAGATTGATTGATCCTGTTGCCTGGAATTGTTGAGCGGGAAAGTAAAAATACGACAGGGAAACAAATTATAGCGGGATATACAGAAACCGATGAATGACTTTGATTGATCGATCAGTTGACAGATAGATAGATAGGTGGTTGGTGCAAAAATAATGACGCAATAATGTCGTTTTTTGACGTTACGTCAAAAAACGACATTATTACGTCATTATTTTTGCACCAACCTAATAGATAGATAGATAGATATGAGCGAACTGAAATATATATAGATATTAACATACTTAGATATGAACAGACTGAGATAGATAGATAGATAGATAGATAGATAGATAGATAGATAGATAGAAACACACTGGAGTAGATAGATAGATAGATAGATAGATAGATAGATAGATAGATAAGCACACAGATCGTTGCATTTGAATAGACAATTATGAATAGAATTTGTATGACAAAGTGGAAAATGTTTGTGTCGCGTTTCATACTTTAGATCTTCATCGGACTAAATCCCATAATAAAATTTAGTCCGATGAACTCCCGAAGGACTAACAGCCTCACAAGTAAACTTTTACATTTTGTCATATATATATATATATATAGAGAGAGAGAGAGAGAGATAGATAGATAGATACAAACACACTGAAACAGATCGATAAAACATTTAGACAGATTTAAACTGATATATATACATTTATGTGTGCGTATGTAAAGTTAAAATTATCAATAATACATATGTGAATGTATATACAGGGGTGGAACAAAATAATTGGAACAGTTGCAAAATCCACTCCTATATTTCAAAGACCTATTATATTAAGAACTTTAACTAAAATTTCGTAATTGCAGGTTATATCTATTGTAAATACGTTTATTTATCTACTTTACTGTCTTTGTCTTATTTATTTTTAGAATTTAGTAAAATTTAAGCTAAATGAGTAACCTCTCCGAGTTCGAAAAAGTGCAAATTATTGGAGCCCGCATGGCAGGAGCCTTGATCACTAAGGTTGCTGAACTGTTTGGTTTTTCAAGAGCTACTATATCAAGAACACTGATGCAATTCGAGAAAAACGGCAAGACCTCTAGCAACCGTAGCAATTCGGTCCGAACTTGCAAACTTACTGACAGGGACTGACGTGCATCTAAACGCAATGTGGCAAAAAATCATCGGACAAATGTGGCCAAAGTGACTGCTGAGTTGAATAACCATCTGAATAGTTCAGTTTCTATTAAAACTGTTCACCGTGAGCTCCATAAGGCTGCATATCATGGAAGAGCCGCTGTGAGGAAACCTCTTCTCTTCACTCGCAACATTCAAAAGAGATTGAAGTGGTGCAGAGATCACAATGTCTGGTCTGCAGACTAATGGAAGCAAGTCATATTCTCAAGTTATATTCTAGTTTTTCTCTTTTCCCAACTTCAAGGCGAGTTTATGTGTGGAGGCATCCCAAAGAAGTTTACAACACTGACTGCCCTCTTCCAACAGTGTAGCATGGAGGTGGATCAGTGATAGTTTGGGCCGCAATATCATGGAAATGTCTCAGTCGAATAGTTGCCCTGCATGGTAGAATCAACAGCAAAGATTACCTGAACATTTTGGGAGATCATGTTCATTCAATTGCCAAGACTTTATTCCCTGATGGTGAGTGCATCTTCCAAGACGATAATGCTCCAATACATACCGCTCGAGTGCGTAAAAATTGGTATGAAGAGCATGAAAGTGAGCTAGAACACATGGAGTGGCCTCCCCAATCTCAAGATATCAATATTATTGAATATTTGTGGTGCATTTTGGAGAAACAAGTTAGGAGCCGCTATCCTCCACCGTCGTGTCGTAAAGAGCTGGAGATGGTTTTAATGGAAGAATGACTGAAAATTCCTCTGGATGAAGTCAGGAAGCTGTATGACTCCATTCCTAGACGTATTAAAGCTGTCTGTGAGGCTAAAGGAGGACCAACTCCATATTAAATAAATTTTCTTTGAATTTAACAAGTGCTCCAATTATTTTGTCCAACCCCAATATATATATATATATATATATATATATATTGAAAAACACTTTCCTATTAATAGTAGACTTAGTAAAATATTTAATAAAAACACCCTAAAATTAAGTTACAGTTGCACTGAAAATCTAGAAAGTATAATAAAAAAACATAATAATAAAATCCTGAATAAACCACAATCCCAGAATAGTATTAATAAAAACCTTACACTTAAATTAGACAAAAATAGTGAAAAATTATGTGATTGTAGAAACCCAGAAGACTACCCATTGGAAAATATATGCTGCGCAAAATCTGTGGTATACCAATGTACTATCTCATCCATTGAGAGTCCTAATACTAATATGATATACATTGGGTCTTCGAAAAATGAATTTAAAACCAGATGGAGGCAGCATAAGTGCTCCTTCAACAATATAAATAAAAGAAATCAGACATCTCTAAATATTTTTGGTATTTGAAGGAAATGACTAAAACACCTAAAGTAAAATGGAAAATTATAAACAAAACTAGAACTTGTAAAACTTGGGATGACCCATGCCCTGTATGCCTACATGAAAAACTACACATTATCAAGTTTCTAAATAATAAAAATTTATTAAACAATAGACATGAGTGAACGGTTTTTTGCCGACATCATCAAATTTTCGCATTGACTAATTAGCATGAAAAACAAACAATAAAATAATAAATACAAATTTTAAACTCCATACTCTAAATAAAATGTTTAAAAGCCCTTCCCAATAAAAAAAGAAAAAAACCCTTTATGAAGTCGTCAAAAAACAAATGTTATCGAATTATGACAGTTTTTTTTTATATACACAAAACCCTTTCATGAAAAAAATAAAATAAAAAATAAATAAATTTCCATAGACACTTAACCAGATTAGACAATGTCATCTTCCGCTTTAAATTTAGACACCCCAACCTTACCCTGACTTGACCTCTTTGAATGTAACTGAAATTGATACAAATTATTAACCCTTACACCCTTTTTTTTAAATAATTGCTCTAGCCGTTACCATAGTAATTTTTATTTTAATAATGAATATGCTTATAAAACGCGTAAATTTCAGAAATTAGTTATTCAAAAAAAATTTCGCTTGAAGATGGAACAGAGCTTGGTACTTTAATTCAATTTAATTCATATAATTATATTGAAGTTTTCGGCTCTTGTTTTGAAACATGAGAACTCTTATGTAGCGATGGAATCATATTTTTAAATAAATAATTATATATATATATATATATAGAGAGAGAGAGAGAGATAGATAGATAGATAGATAGATAGATAGATAGATAGATAGATAGATAGATAGATAGATAAAAACGTATTTAGATTGATTTATATAACCTACTGGCGAGTGAACGATTAATTAATTGTGATTGTGTAGTGATTTTTAACATGTTTTAATATCCTAAAATAAATAATATTTAGCTCTACTCTGTATTGAGCCCTCTTTTAAATTAACTATTACATACAGTGGAATTATACTGCATTTGTTCTCATTTTACCTATATATATATATATATATATATATATATATATATATATAATGGAATATGCGTACACCTGTGTTCCCCCTCACTGAAATATGATTGGCTGGTGTCCGTCATGAATACCGACGGACGTGTAGGAGGGTCAAGAGCCTTAGTCTCAGAGCTAAGTCTATAACGACGCCCATTGGACTACGCCATTGATCTACACTTCTTACCTACGACTACGACACATACCAGTCGATTAGTGATACCGTATTCTACTTGGTTATAGTAGCCAAAACCACTTAGCTACTTCGTTCAAATATATCCCTTTCCGGGACATATCAATATATATCATATAAATGGCTCAGACACTAATATTCTGTGGTTATAAGTTTTTACATTGGAATCGTAATCACGATCCAATTCATCAGACCTACAAATTTGTAAATCTGATGAATTGAATTACGATTCTTATGTAATAAATCATAACCATGGAATATCAGTGATTTAGCCTTCTATATTATATACTTGCTCTGTCCTGGGCAATCAGCTCTACCGAAATTTATATATATATATATATATATATATATATATATTGACCACTAATATTATCTATCTCTATATCTATCTATCTATCTATTCGTGCGCCAACGACTTAGTGGTAGAATCCCTGACTGACGTCAATTCGGTCGGGTGTCGATCCTAGCTAGAGGCAATTGGACGTCTAGCCACACTGATGAGCTGTGATACAGCGAAACAGTCTGTCTGTGGATGACAATATATATGATCCTGAAAAATTAATTTTGGTTGAGCTCTCTGGTGAGGAAGTGTGAGTTTGTAAACAATGACTATTACGGCTAATAATGCAAGACTCTTTAATAAATCGAATCGAGTTCTCTCAGTCACTGTGTGTTTATCTAAAAAAAAATACGCCTAAATTCACCTTCATCCCTGCCGAGCGCCAACGACTTAGAGGTATAATCCCTGATTGACGTCGAGTTTCGATCCTAGCCACACTGATGAGCTGTGATACAGAGAAACAGTCTGTCTGTGGATGATAATATATATATATATATATATATATATATATATATATGAATGAACAGATCCTTATCTATGGACTGTGTAGTGGAGATTTTTATCCTGTAAGAGATAATGTCATTTCATAAAAAAAATGTTCTATAGGAATTTTTATTGCGCCATCCTTTCCAATTCTCCAATTTTCTCAGCATTCAATTTCTGCCCAGATATCTACGAACACTTTTGGCGGGCACAACCAGACGGCATAATGGACTCTCTCAATCGCATAATCTTCAGAGTCAGATAACGCGGACGGATCAAGCTGAGAAAAAAATGTCTCATTCGAATAACTGAGATCCGTTTTTCGCTTTCTTTTTCTTTAATTTTTTTTTTAACTCTATCTTTCATCCGGGCCTTTCCTTGCGAGAGAGTTGTTTGCAAGATATATTCCTTGGGCAGATCTGTCTGAATACTAAGTTGTAAACGTGAGTTAATTTGCGAGTGCAAAGAGACATCGTAGCATTGTCGCTTACTCGTTCAAACCTATAATGCAATATAAGCAAAATTTCACAGAGAATACCGTTAAATAAAACAGCATGCATTAAAATTGTAGAATGCAGAAAGTCTTTGGGTAAGTAATTAGAAGTATAGACAGCTGAAAATACTTTTTGTATGTCAAGATGATACCAGAAAGTGGGCTTTGGTTTGGTTTGGTTTGTTTTGCTTTTCGGCATATCAGCCTCCGATTATGCAGACAAATTATTTTTAAGGTAGGTTCGTCTGAATAGAATGTATATTAATATTCTTTTTTCAAAAATGTATTGCTGGTAATATTTTTTTTTCTTAAAAAATGTATTGCTGGTATTGTTTATTTTTTTTTTAAATGTATTACTGGTATTTTTAATATAAAACGTCTAGTTTTACACTTTCATGGTGTTTTGACACCAGTTTGGTGTTTAACTATTTGCACAAGGCTGTGACCCTGACAGGTACTACCACCCCGGGTGAGGATGGAACTGGGAACAACAGCAATTGAGAGGTGGTTCCACGCTCCTCACAGCCTCCAAATCTGCTGACAGATGTACTTTATCAACATAGTCAAGATGGAAGAGGGCTTTGCGGTTAGAAGAAACAAAAAGAAAAGATTATTAAAGAAACAAGAAAGTTAGAGGTAAAGAGAAGGCATGGCACTATCCGAACATCATATATGGCTTGACCGGGTGTTTGGGGACTACGGCTGTTGTTCCGTCGGGGGTTGCATTGTGGTTGTGTGTCACTGCGTTAGTTTGCACGGTAAAATCCAGGTCAATACTGCAAAAAGATCGACATCTCTCTAAAAGTAAAATGATGAGACCTAGCTACCAATCTAGGCAGCTTAAAGTGAAACAAGCTGTCTTTTCACGAGGAAGGTTTCTTGTAAAATATAACACAGCGCGTGTGGTCTGTACTGGCTACTTTTATTGTTCCTAGTAGGTAAGTTTTACCGACTACTCGCCAGTGGAGGATAGGGTGGAAGTGAAGGGGAGACTTCTCTATCCCAGCTTTTTGAAGACCATCTGTTTACAAGAATTTTAGAGAAAGAAACATGTTTTTTTGTTTCCAGCAAGATCCTAAGGTAATAAGTGACGTCTGTAGGTATATATTAGGTTGGTGCAAAAATAATGACGTAATAATGTCGTTTTTTGACGTATTTTTAACATCAAAAAACGACATTATTACGTCATTATTTTTGCACCAACCTAATAGCAATAACAAAAGGTGTCTTTCAGAAACTAAGTAAATAATCAAGAGACAGGAAAGAATCAATGGAAGCAAAGAATTCTACACTATAATGTAAGTATCTGCAATGTAAGCAACCCAGCTTCAATCACTTTCCAACCGCCGTTGCTTTGCATCACTGTGCCTCTCCTATGAATATTTTCATGACAATTGTTTAGATATTTCTTTGATATTCGACTTCGGGAATTTAAGCGTAGTACTAGATTGACAATTAGGTCTTATCCTTTTACTGTTCAAGTTGCTGTAGTTAAATTGTAAGTTCTACTCTAATAGTTTCTCATATCCGGCATCTTGCGTCCCTGTTAATTACGAACTTCAAAAATTTATATGCAACATCAATAGTCGTCATCTCTCTCCTTAGACCATGTTCCTTTTATTGTCCTCTCTCTCCTTAAATCTTCTATTTTCCTCTCTTTCCTTCGATCCTGTTCTTTTATTGTCCTCTCTCTCTCTCTCTCTCTCTCACTCACTCTCTGGACTCACTTCTTTTATTCTCCTCTCTTGCGATTTCCAGAAAAAAAAGGGCCGTACCGGTAATTAACGCAGCAAAGCATGTAAGACACAGTCTGAGTGCATGGAATACAAGTAGAACGAGCGTAACATAATGGGGTGCGGGGGTTCATTTGTCATTTGATATTAAGAAAACTGTTTGCTGTAAGCAACTTGGAACTTCTCTGCTACTCTGTTCCTTCCTCTCGGGGTGGAACGTTGGTAATTACCACATGTATTTTTCTTCACCAGGTTTAAGAATTGAGAGGCTGGTGAATTCTGGCTGAACGGTCGGTGGTTTCTGGCTATTATTGTAGCAATGTTACATCAACAGAATGTACGAAACATTTTATCCCAAAAGACTGCGACTTCGACGATCACTTAAGAATTTATATGAGGATAAAAGGAAATTACTGTCCCATGTGGGATGAGATTGAAATAATACACAGAGAACATCACTAGAAAATACAAAAACATAAGGATTCAGCACATATGCTAGGCTGAAAAAAATCTCCTGAGCCGGCCAAGCATAGAAATGAATACAATATAGGAACCAGTAATATGGAGTGCTAGAGAGAAGCAATAATAACAACAAAAATTGTAATATGAACTCCGGAAAATGGTTACTGAGACATTAATTTTATATGTCAAAAAAATTCACACACTGATGTCATCAAGGACACATGGCCCAGTGGATATAAAAGAGTGGGGTCGTTGTATATATTCAGTACCTGGCTACTCCAGAGGTGAACAAAAACTCGGAGAGTTGATTTCAATGGGAGTTAACTGAGACATCCGGAAGAGGTATGGGACATGGAACTAGAATAATTTACCGCAATGGCCGAAATAATGATTTCAGTTTGAAATTACACTCACCCGAAGAAGGCCGAAGCGTACAGCAGCCGGAGCGTCGCTAATATGGCCATAAAGATGAGAACAACAGTCCGAACAATGTAAATAGTGTAAATGATTACAATACCTCATCTCAAAAAATAGACAGATCCTGGAGAACGCCGGTGCGTGCAACAGCAGAAACGTTGCGAATATGACAACAAAGATTAGGGAAACAGTCTAAATGTAAATAGTGTACATAATTACAATGCCTCATCTCAGAAATATAGACAGATCCTGAAGAAGGCCGGAACGTAAAATGGCCGAAACATCGTGAATATGGCAACAAAGATGAGGACAACAGTCCAAACCATGTAAATAGGGTACATAATTACAATACATCATCTCAGAAATATAGACAGATCCTGAAGAAGGCCGGAACGTAAAATGGCCGAAACGTTGTGAATATGGCAACAAAGTTGACAGCAGTCCAAACAATGTAAATATTGTACATAATTACAATACATTATCTCAGAAATATAGACAGGCATTGAATTTATATAAATAAAATCCTGACAATATTTGCATTATGATGGAATAAAAAATTAGCTGAAACTCAAGGAAGAATGCTGAATATTGAGGCCATGAATTTGGGAACAAATCTTTGGAAATTTTGTATCAATACATTATCTTGAAATTGGTGTAAGAAAAGTATAATACTTTTTTTTCTATTTTGACCTTACGCTTTCGTTATAAGATCCTAATTCTTTTGAAATTTTCATTTATCATATCCTCGAAAAACAGAAACCGTTGTACAACGCATAGCTTTACTAGTCTAGACTAAAATCAACCGCCCTGGACGTGACAAGTGTAAAGGAAAACTCTTAAAGAAATTTCTCGTCACGACGTCGTGATGAAAAACTGAAGAAACGTTCGTTTTTCAAAGTTTTTAAACACAACTGATTGTCTTAATCTTCAGACTTTCCAACCCAGCCAAGCATCAAAGATTCGAAAAACGTTCTACAAGATATATTCAAATGAATCGTGTTTTTATAAACTGAGCTATCACTCAAAATACTTAAAACATATATATATTAGGTTGGTGCAAAAATAATGACGTAATAATGTCGTTTTTTGACGTATTTTTTAACGTCAAAAAACGACATTATTACGTCATTATTTTTGAACCAACCTAATACTATGATTTGAGCTTCAGCAATTCATCCCCCACTATTAAGTGAGCTGTTATTATTGACCCTCACGCTACAGAAGTTAAAAGTATCTTGCAGATCATTAGATCAATTAAAGTCAATGGAGAAATCCTTTTTTTTCTTACAATTAAAGCAAATTTGACACGGTTTCATTAAAAGAGTCGACCCAATGTTTTCAATCTCTCGGTCCCTCGCGTTCTTTGGAATATTGCAACCTCTTACCCAAGAGAAAAGGCCCGAGATACAAACTACGAATTCTTCTTCTCTTATGTGCAGTGCCCCTTCAAGACGGATGTGATCATGGCTCTCCACATCTTCCTGTCCCTTGTAGCGCTTAATGAATTTTGTCTTTTTCTTATTTCTCCCAAGCCCTGTTCTGCCATACATTTACTCCCTCTTTCCCTCTCTCTGTACCGTGAGTTTCAAATTTTCCAAGCCCGCAACAGTGGTCTTGCTTTTACGAGTGCTAAATAGCACCTCGGATTTTGTCAGCCCACGAACTCAAGTCACTTACCGCCCGTTACGAGACACCCGTGTTTACGTCATAAACAAAGGGAGATAATCGCATCCATGCCCAACTAATTTTTAACCTCCCCAATACTGACCGCTTATTTTCAACGTTGCCACAATGTTAGGCTAACGTCGCGAATTGCTGCAGCTGAAAAATTTAGCACTGAGTAAATCAGAACATAATATGTTTTCTTCATTTGACAATTTGTACAGATGACATGAAATTTCTTTTCGCATTTTTAAAAATTGAGAATCGCTAATATAGATGATGAATACACATTCTAATATCTTAGAATTTGTTATCTATTTTCTGTTAATGTAATGTTACACGTCATTGTATTTGCAACATTGCAAGGTAAAGTTGCGGGCAGATTTTGATGATCTGTCTATATTTCTAAGATGAGGTATTATGTACACTATTTACATTATTCGGACTATTGTCCTCATCTTTGTCGCCATATTTATTACAACGTTTCAGCCCTTCAGTATCTGTCATTTATTTCTGAGATGAGGTATTATGTACACTATTTACATTATTCGGACTATTGTCCTCATCTTTGTCGCCATATTTATATATATATAATATAGACAGATACTGAAATGCCGAAACTTTGTAATAAATATGGCGACAAAGATTAGGACAATAGTCCGAATAATGTAAATAGTTTAGATTTCGAGGAGTCTACAAGAAAAAAAAAAAAAACGTTTTTGAGTATAAGGTTTTCCAATCCCTTTTTTTGTCATTACGTACCCCGGAAATTTCAACTATCTTCTTGATATTAAGTAAAAGTTTCGTTTTTGTTTCCATTTTCAAGAAAACCTCGTTGTTGCTCACATCTTCGGTCCACGGTATCCTCAGCATCCTTCTGTAAAAACACATTTTGTCTCTTTATCTTTGCGGAGATTGTCCAGCATTCGCTTCCATACAGGAAGACAGATATCACGTAATAGTGAAGTACTCTTTTCCGTTTTTCTAACGAATTTGCGGATGCCAAAAGCAGACACGTTTATATATTTGCTGACCAAATAGAAGTGCTGTCAGATATAAAGTAACATAATTATTTTTTGACATGGTGTCTTTCATAAATATTATTATTATTATTATTATTATTATTATTATTATTATTATTATTATTATTATTATTATTATATTTCCTTTGATTTCTGGTGTGTATACATTTCTTTCAAGGTCTCGCTCATAGACCTAAGTTTAGAGGTGTCATTACGACATTCTTTACCACTGGAAAAATAATTTACATAGCTAAAGCCATTCGTAAGGTGTGGGTTTTACTCGTGAGAACAATGTCTTGCATTTCTTTAAGGCATGGGCTTCCAGGAATCTCTTCAATGAGTCTGCTGGAATCTTTTCCAACCAATCCGACAACACGGATTGTTGATGTTCCCATGTGCCACATTTTTGAGATTTCGATTTCAAGGTCCTTGTATTCTGATAGCTTTTTGATGATCTTCAAAGATACTTTTGAGTGAAGGGACTGCCATTTCAATAAGGAGGCATTTTTTGTTTGTAGTATCTAATAATAAATATTATTATTATTATTATTATTATTATTATTATTATTATTATTATTATTATATTTCCTTTGATTTCTGCTGTGTACTCCTTTCTTTCCGGGTCCCGACTAGAGACCTAAGGTCAGAAATGGCATCATGACATTTTCCACTGAGCATTTTTTTTTTTTTTTTAGGAAATAAAGCAAAAATCACTAAGAACACCCACATTACATTGATAAATCCTTTCTTAAGATGTCGGCTGTACTTGTGAGTACAATTTTTTTTTTATTTCTTTAAGGCCTCGGCAACCAAGTATTCATTCACTGGGGGTATCGGAATCTTTTCCAGTCAATCCGAGGGCTGCAACTACAACAGGATTGTTGATGTCTTCATGTGCCACATTTTTGAGATTTCCATTTCAAGGTCCTTATATTTTGATAGTTTTTGAACATATTCAAAGATACATTGCAGTCCGCAGAGACTACTTTATCAATAAGGAGGCACTTTTTGTTTCTACCGTCTCTAATTACGATGTCTTCGCGATTAGCATTGATTGCTCTGTCAGTGTGTATTGTACAGGTTCCATCACCGTAACCGGGTCTGGGTGGTGTTCATACCAATTTCTTTCAGTATCCTTTCCGTAAAAGTTTCAGATTTTCCAATGCAGATATTGGCTCACTCTCTTATGCAGGGTTTGATATTCAGTGAGTGCCAATACCATGCAATCTGATACAAAATAATCAATTGTTTCAGAATCTGCGTTTTAGGCTAACACAAATTTTCAGTATATTTGCTTGGTAATTTCTAGTTAGCAATAAAGAATAGAACCCTCGGTTTCAGCTTTTAAAGCTGCACTACGTAGTCACTGATGGGTACGAGATTCGTCTACATCAGCTTCTTTGGTACGGGCAGAGAGAAGCCATCGCATCTGTATCTGGTCGGTTGTATTTGACTTTCTTTGCATTATTTACATTATTCGGATTATTGTCCTCATCTTTGTCGCCATATTTATTACTTCTTCAGGTGGTTGGAATGTCGAACTGAACCCTTTATTTTGCTCACTGGGGTAGACTGTGTTTTAATGGATGTCAGTTATCAGTTATCTCCTTTGAAAGTTTTTCCACTGCCTTAGCTGGGTATTGAACTCACACTCTTTGGGTTCTGTCACTGGATCTAACCAACGCCTTCATCCACTGTACCATGTGTCCATGAGGACATCTGTGTATGAATTTCTAGGTATTATCAACCTAATGTCTTCAGCAAACATTTTTACCAGTGCTCATATTGCAATCTTTGCTGTTATCATTGCATGTTTTTTACCAGAGCTCATATTGCAACTTTGTTGTTATTATCGCTTTTCTCTGGCACTCCTTATTACTGGTTCCCATATTGTATTTATTTCTATGCTTGGTCGGCTTTTTTGTGACCTAGCATATGTGAAACGTTGTAATAAATATGGCGGCAAAGATGAAGACAATAGTCCGAATAATGTAAATAATGTACATAATACCTCATCTCAGAAATATAGACAGATATTTGCTTTCTTTTTTAAGTATTTTGCAGCTTCAGTCAGTGTATTGTGTTTTCCTTGTATTGCTGAATATACTTGAAACCTCCATTTTGAAATTGTTGGATTCTTTTATTACGGAACAAAGACGCTGACTAATTTCATGTTCTTTGGCGCCATACAATAAAGCAGCCTCCAAAATGGCTCTAAGGAATCTCGATTTGAGGTTGTCTGATAGAACAAATTTCCAGATGACATCCATTTTATTCAAGACGACCCAGGCTTCAGCTATGCGAATTCTTTTCAGTGGATTTCGCACGAGCAGAGTATTGACCATGAAGCAATTTATTTTGCCATCGATTGTGTATCTGGTCGGCTGCCTTTTCTTTCTTTATTATTTTGCAGCTTGCTACCTACCCTAGTTCTGTTATTAGGTTGGTGCAAAAATAATGACGTAACAATGTCGTTTTTTTGACGTATTTTTTAACGTCAAAAAACGACATTATTACGTCATTATTTTTGCACCAACCTAATATATAAGATCTGCCCACGAACGCACTCATTCCTAACTCAATATATATGCAGATGACACCGCAGTGTATGGAGTGGCGTCCCAATATCATGATGACCTGTGACTAGAAGCTGATCTCCCCTTTGATCTAACGTCCACACGTCAGCGGAGAAAAGACTGCCTAATAAAAGTCAATAATCCAAAGGCCAAATTCGTATTCATTTTGTCAACTCCGAGCAGACCGTATTTAATCGGGCTAGCTAGCTCGGACGTTCATCAGTCTGACACGCCAACCATCACGACCCTGTATCAATGTCGGAAGCTCAATAGAATATCATAACAGAACTGATCAATATAGATGATTGGTGGGCAACCAACCCGTTTTGTTCCATGGCTAGATGTCCAGAGCAAGTAGATCACTCGCAAGTTCTCGTCATCAGCATGTAAGATTGTAGAAATATCACGGATAGGTCCATAGAGCTGTGATTTAGATGTTGTCTCCAAGAAATGTTGAGTGTAGCTGTCAGCATCCGAATGTAGATTCCATCAAGCTTAGATTCAAAGATTTTACTTGATATCCAAGCAGTGGCACCATACATTAAAACCGCCTCTACAGTGGCTCGAAAGAACCTCCGCTTCAGGTTGTCTGGTAGACGAGATTTCCGGATTACATCCATTTTATTCAAGGCGGCCCGGGGTTTAATTATGCCACTATAAAATCCACACTAGCAACAAAGATGGAGAAGTTACATGCAACATGGCTAGAAGATTGGAATCAAGAGTATCTAAAAGTCAGATGACCATTGCAACAAAGTTTTGTATCTTGTACAAGATACTAAAATCCAGACTTATTTTTTTAATTATTTGGTTGAATTAGCTTAGACATTCCTGCATCAAGGTCGGAAGCTCATTAGGAAAGCATTTTGTGTCATAACATAGCTGGTTAATGTAGGTGGTTGCTAGACGACTAACTTGTCTTGCTCCATGGCTAGGTGTCCAGAACAGTCGATCACTTGCGAGTTCTGGTTTTGTTCACCAGCAGTGTCCTGCAAAGTGCATTCAGAGTTCACATAAGCTTATAGACATAGAAGCGATGGCTCCATATAGCTGTGATTTAGTTGGATGTTGTCTCAAGGAGATGTTAAGTATAGCTCTCAGTATCCAAGTGTAGAGTCCAACTGTAGGGTTTTAGTTAATGTCCAGGCAGTGGTACCATACCATTAACACCCATTCTACAGTGGCTTGAGAGAATGTCCGCTCGAAGTTGTCTGGGAGATCAGATTTTCAGATTACATCCATTTTATTCAAAACGGCTCAGGCTTAGCTATTATTGTATCAGCGTATATTGCAGCTTCCTGCACCCGTTATGTTTTATTAGGTTGGTGCAAAAATAATGACGTAATAATGTCGTTTTTTTACGTTAAAAATACGTCAAAAAACGACATTATTACGTCATTATTTTTGCACCAACCTAATATAAGATCTGCCCAGGAACACACTCAGTTCATTACTAAATATATATATATAGATGACACCATTATGTATGTGCGCCGCTCCCAATATCATAATGACCAGTGCCTTATTTCAAGATGGCCCAGGCTATGTGAATTTTCACATCTTTTTCTGTAGAATTTATTACGCTTCCCTAGGTAAGATTCGATAGATTTTATTCATTCTCTTGCGATGTTTGTATTGGCCCTTGCACTTAGAATCTTATGAATTCAGTTTTAGAAGCATTGACTTGGAGTCCAACATCGTTAGCAGGATTTTCTAGATTATCATGGTATTGTTCATTACAAAATAAATATTGTTCATTAATGTCAAAAACAAAATTGATGTGTTCATCTGAATGTTAAATTTCTTACTAGAGGAGTGAGGAACGCTGCGTCAGTGTGTGACCGCTGAAACTGTTCAAGGGGACGTAACTAAGTATAGTGTATTTTAGTTATTAAGTTTAAAGTTTACGGTAGATGCTGTTAAATGTTGTATCCAAGATACAATCCAAAAATACTTTTACAAACTTTATGGGAGGCTTCCTCACAACAAAATAAGGACAATAGTCCAAATAAACATATGTACGTAAACCCTTCGTTTTTGAATTCTTAAGTTTAAAGAAAGTTGACACTAGATGGCACTGTTACCATGTAGACTACGTAACATTTGTCATTCGTGTATATTTGTTGCTTGTCTGTCTTGAACATTTAACGTATGCAAAAGTAAGTTAACAGAGAAGAGTTCCGCTTAACAATGGCAGGATATTCATATCGCGAGCAGACAAATATAATTTTTACATACGGCCACGCGAATGATAATGGACGTGAGGCTGCATGGCTGTAGAATATATTTCGTTTACTAGGTATATAAAAATTCGATAAATTTTATTAATTAATCCGAGACAGTTTGTATTGAGCCTTGCTGTTTGAAGTCTATGAATTCAGTTTTAGAAACATTGATATAGAGTCCAACATCGTTAGCAGCATTTTCTAGATGATGTAGGAGAACTGTGGCATTCGTAATGGTGTCTTCAGTGATAGTTAGGTAATCTGTGTAGTCAATGTCTGTCAATAAGCAACAATATTTTACTATATTTTAATAAATTGTTACTTTCAAGGTTGGGAAAGGAATTGCATCTGAGATTTGTAGTAATGGAAACTAATTATGTATTTCATAGATAACATATAAATAATTTATATTTATTGATTTATAATTCATGCAAGTTGGTTCGTAGTATGGCGCTAGACAATCTTCCTCTATGGAATCTGTTTTGCACCTTTATAAGTCTACTATTCGTATGTGCATCGAATATTGTTGGCACATCTGCTCTAGTTCTCCTACTCTGTACCTCCAGATTCTTGACAAAATAAAAAAAAATATTTGCAACGCTATCGGTCCTGATCTGGCATCTTGGCTTCAATGTTTTCCACCGCCGTAAAGTAGCTTTCATGTTGTTTTTTTTTTTTTGTTTTTTTTCTGTAAATACTTTCTTGGCGATTGCTCTGAAGGGATTCTCCTCTTTACTACCCGGATTTCACGGATTTAAGTGCAGTACTAGATTGGCAGTTAGGTCTCATCATTTTACTGTTGAAATTGCTAGATGTAACCGCAAGTTCTATTCTAGTAGTTTCTTCTCTCGCACTTCTCGTCTGTGGAACACACTTCTGGATTCTTGATTTCCTCTTAACTACGATCTTGAAAATTCAAATGCTGTGTCAATCGTCATCTTGGAGAGTTGAGTTGAATGGAAATAACTAAGACAACGTCTACGGGTTGTTTAATGCCGAAATTGAACTAACACAAAACAATCAACATTATTTCACCGGCATCGTGCGCTCTAGGTGTCAAACCATCTACATTGTTAAACATAACCCTAACCCGGGGTACTAGCACCTGTTAGGGTCCAAGCTATGGGCAAATAGTTAATCTCGAAATAAAAATCAACAGTACATTTTTATAATGAAATGACCAATAATGCCTTTTTTATTGCAAAATGACAAGCAATACATTATTATAGTAAAATTACCAACAATACATTTTATGATCTGTAAACTATATATCTAAAACATACATATCTTTACCCAGAAAATATAAAATTATGTACACAATATCTGTGGTTGAAAGCATAAAATTGTGTTCAAAATATTTAGATTTCGGCATTAAATAACCCATAGAGGTTGATATGCCGCTAAACAAAATCAACCAACCAACAATACATATTTATAGTATATATTTAGTTGAAGCCATAAAATTGTGTTCAAAATATTTAGATTTCGGCATTAAATAACCCATAGAGGTTGATATGCCGCTAAACAAAATCAACCAATCAACAATACCTATTTATAGTATATATTTACTTGAAGCCATAAAATTGTATTCAAAATATTTAGATTTCGGCATTAAATAACCCATAGAGGTTGATATGCCGCTAAACAAAATCAACCAATCAACAATACCTATTTATAGTATATATTTACTTGAAGCCATAAAATTGTATTTCGGCATGACATTACCCATAGATGTTAATATGCTGCTAAACAAAATCAACCAATCAACTAACTTACATGCGTCAGTATATCTTTAACAAGGTATATTCCACGATATAGATTCACGAAATTACGTTACCGGATATGCGTCCATAGAAATATTTACCGAAATTGGTTCCCGATATACATTCATCGATATAAGTCCCAAAATATAAAGTTTCACGTACACTTACCAATATAAGTTCCTCAATATACGTCCCTGGGTATGTACGCTTGAACTCCGTCGGCCCATTAGAAAAACCGTCAGGACATTTAATTAGTGCCGATGTCGTATATACTGAAATCATCGGAAATCCAATTCTACTGATCGATATATATATATATATATATATATATATATATGTGTGTGTGTATATATATATATATATATATATATATATATATATATATATATACATGTGTGTGTGTGAGTAATTTCTGGGCGGTCGGAGGTGCTGGTCGATAAATCGATTTGAGGGATCGAAAAATGTGGTGGTGTCTAATAAGCATGAACTAATCAAATACCAATTGAAAAAAAAAACAAACTTGTCTGGAAAGATTTTACAACGGAAGACAAAACAAATAATAACTTGTGAATTGTTACAAGTCAGTAGCCCTTGTTTTCCTTTGCGACAAAAATGCAATAAGTTTCCTTAAAGCTCCGATAAAGACACCCCCATATATATATATATATATATATATATATATATATATATATATATATATATATATATATATATATCGACGAGCACATCACAGACGACCAAAATACAATTATTGCTATAAGACAAACATTATAGGATAACACCAAAATAGTCTACCTCACCCATTGCAGGGAAAGACGGAAAAGGCTAGAAGGCATTGTTATACAAAACAAACAGTCTACGTTGAATAAAAGTATCTTTAAACGCAGGCGTATCTGGAAGTGCATAGGATATGTTTAATGTGCGAGCCTGATACACACACACGCGTGCGCGCACACACACAAAGACACAAATGCACATACACACATATGAATAAAGAAGAGCGTTTGGTTTTATAAAGTCGCTTGGATGGACGAAACGCTTCGGTTAATATAAATTTTCCTTTTGTCTTTATCCATATTGTCCTTTGACAGATATATATTTTAGTTATATCTGAAATTTTCACACACGCACCCCTATATATATATATATATATATGCGTGTTTTCATTAAAAATGACAGAAAAGGTACTACGGTTAAGCTTTTTATTTTATTTTTTGTGTTCGAACAAGAGCTTTCTTTTTTGGACAAAGAGTGTGTAAAAACTGTCCAAATGTTTTATAATTCCGAACGTTAAGCTTTTTATTTAATTTTTTGCGATCGAACAAGAGCTTTCTTTTTGGGGAAAAGAGTAAGAACTGTCCAAATGTTTTATAATTCCGAACGGTTTCTGCTATACCATTATGAAAGATGATTCAATTTTTCAGCTTAATTGAGTGTGTGTATTATGTGTATGTTTTAGTGTGTTGTAGAGATGTTTTTTTTTAATTTCCGAATACGGTTAGCACATTGTGGCCTTGTTCTTAGTTAATATTGTTAAGAGTTGGCTTTTTCTTTTTTATTATTAAAGCTTCCATTATTTTTAATCTTTTTTTTACAGGTATTTGTGTTTTCTACTAGTATGTTTCTAATGGAGTCTGGTAAATTTGTTTTTGTGTTTAAATGGGTTCTAATAGAGCTATGAACAGACAGGTGTAACATAAGGCCCCTGATTATGAACACAGTTCCTTAAGGGGCATTTGAACTCATAGATAATGTTCTTTCTTTGTAATTTTGACTTAGCTGGTGTGTTATTTTTGAGGATAAGGTTGGCTGTCTTAAATTTTTATAATAGATAATTAATATGATTTTTTTTATTCGGGTCAATTGGGGTAGTTTATTTCTTTATAATATGTCTTAGTGCAGTATCTGAGAATTTAACTATATATATATATATATATATATATATATATATATATATATATATATATATATGTGTGTGTGTGTGTGTGTGTGTGGTTAAATTCCCAGATCAATTCTGTGGACAACACAAATTAGTATGTGATGACAATTGAGAAAAATCTTAGTTTTTTTTTCTTTGACGACGCATTTCGTCATCTGACTTTTTGTAATGTAACTATAAAAAAAATTCGATTTCTTTTTGCATTGAAAAAAGACGGAAGACGAAATGCGTCGGAAAAAAAAAGATTTTTTTCCAATTGTCATCTTATACCATATATATATATATATATATATATATATATATATATATATATATGACCTTTATGTCTACATGAAAAACTGCACATTATTAAGTTTCTAAATAATGAAAATTTATTAAACCATAAACGTGAGTTCGCGGTTTTCTGCGGACATGAACAAATTTTTCCATTAAATAATTAGCATAAAAAAATTAAATTTCATAGTCTAATAAAAGGTTTAAAAGCTTAACCCAATCATAAGATAGAAAAACCCTTTATGAAGTCGTCAAAAAACAAATTGCAGTTCAGTGTCACACGTTTAAGTACGAAACAGCCCTTTAGAAAAAAAAATTAAATTAAATAAATAAATAAATAAATAAAACAAAATTCTCTATCCACTTAACGACATATTATGGTGCCAAAACCTATCTTTCGCTGTCACTGACCAGACGATATAAGCACATGGATGCCATCGTTCACCTTGAAATAGACACTCCGACCCTACCTAGGCTTGACCTCTTGCCGATGGTGACTGATAAGTGGATCAAAATTGACTCTTAGCCCCCTTATCAAAATGGTCGCCCCAGCCATTTCCATAGTAAGTAATTTTGCGAATGAACATGCTTATAAAGATCCGTAAATTTCAAGATTGGTTATTCCTAAATTTTCGCTTGAGGATGAAACAGAGCTTGATACTCAATTTAATTTTAATAATTATATTGAGGTTTTCGGCTCTCGTTTTTAAAACATTAGAACTCTTTTGTAGAGAAGGAATCATATTTTTTTTTAAATAATTATATATATATATATATATATATATATATATATATATATATATATATATATATATATGTGTGTGTGTGTGTGTAGCTATTTTTAATTTATTTTGTTTAAAAGTTATTTTTATGGATACTGATATTCGAGTATAAAGCTCCGTTTTTAATTAAACGGTATTTTTATCCAACTAATTTTACCAACTTGAATAGTTGAGAAATCTATTCAGATAAATATGCTTCTTCGATTTCCTAAATAGATATGTGTGTGTGTGTGTGTGTTATAAATAAATAAATATATTTTGAAGAATGAAATCATTTAGTGTGTTCGTAGACTATTATACACTGCCAGGATATAGACAAAAAATTACACCTCACACGCCCCATTGGTCCCTGAAAATAACTGAGACGGTTAAAAAAACTAGAACAAAACAACTGCATGAATTTTAAGACAGTACTAGTTTGATGACAAGCTCTTAATATTTTCCAGTTGAAATGGCGCGATGTAACCGTAAGTTCTATACCAGCACTTTCTTCTCTCCACTTGTCACTTGTGAAACTATCCTCCTCCGGAGGCAGAGAGTTTGACCAGCACAGCTGGAGACGAATCTCCGACTGCGGGATATCTACCAAGCGTCCCACGCGGTCAGATGTTGGTACAAGGCTGAATTTAATATGGAGTATACGAGCCCGTAAACTCGGCCAAAAATTCCCTGTAGACTCCAGGGTCGGGTAGATGTTTCCCGAGACGAGATACTCTCCTTCGACATAGCTTCGTATGGGGATCTACTCTGCCCGGAGGTAGAGAGTTTAACCAGCGCAGCTGGAGTAGATTCTCCAACGGCAGGATATCGACCAACCGTTCCACTTGGTCAGATGTGGCACAAGACCGAATATAATGTGGGGTATCCGAGACCGTATGCTCGGTCAAAATTTGCCTATAGATCCCAAATGAAACGGGGTTGGGTAGCTGTTTACCGAGATGAGACTTTGTCCTTCGACATAGCCTCGTCTGGGGATCCTCTCTATCCGGAGGCAGAGAGTTTGACCAGCCATCTGGAGACGAATCTCCGACAGAAGGATATTTGCCCCACGCGGTCAGATGTAGTACAAAGCCGAATTTAACGTGGGGTATCCGAGCCCGTAGGCTCGGGCAAAAATTCCCCGTAGACCCCGTAAAAAACGCGGTCGGGTAGCTGTCTACCACCCCAAACGAGACTCTGCACATAGCCTCGTCTGGGGATCTTCTCTGCTCGGAGGCAGAGAGTTTGACCAGCACAGCTGAAGACGAATCTCCGACTTAAGACCAACATACAGTATGTACTCCTGTATTTATGCGAATGGGGACATATCCATTATCGTCCGTAGGTAGGCTACAACGATTTTTATTTACAAATGTCCAAATAAGAGAAAAGGACAGATGGAGTAAAAATCCACAGTTCGTAGTATTTACTTTTAAAAAAATGACATGTATTGCCAGTGCCGTAGCTAGAGTAAACGCCACTCGGGGCGGTCCGCTCAAATGTCACCCCAATGACCCCGATTCACTTTATGCTGAATGGTTAGCTGTAGCTAAATTTTCATACATGCTCTACCTCTACTTTACTCTACTTTACTCTACTGACCGGTACGTTACTGTTTACATGTATGATCCAAGACAAAATCCAATACCACAAAATAATCAGTTCAAATCAAAAGATTTTTAAAATGCAACTGTTCACTTTCAGAACAACTAAATACAAAACACGGCAATACACAAAAGAATGACATTCGATACTATGGTCTTAGAATGAATGGTTTCTTGTTTTCATTGTGGCAAACTGGTCAATGACATCGTCAAAAACTGTTTGTCTTGTAAGCTCGTTTTCAATGGATAGCACAGCCAGATCCGACAGTCTCGACTGGCTCATGGTTGACGTAATTTTCTGTTGCTAATTTTCTGGTGTCCAATTTTCCGTTGCATCATTTTCTGCGTACCATTTAGTTATCAATGATATTTGAAAGTATTTTTCTTGACAAAAATGTTCTATTTAATTTTTAAGCATTTTTCGGGACATTGTAAATCAACTGCATTCTTTTAAAGGTTACCTAGAGAATTTATGCAAAGTTTATTTTTTTGTTTTTCTTTATACAAGTAAAATAAATTTACATCGTATTTTGATGTTATTATGATTTTAGTTTTAGTGATAATTTAAAAACAATAAATATTTATCATTAGTACCAATAATGGAAAATTAAGTTAAAAATTTAAAAGAATCGTTTTTGGAATCGGAAAATATACACAATTTTTTCCGATTCCGATACCGTTTCCGATAGCCTAAAAAGTTCCGATTTTTCCGATTCTCGATTCCGATTAATCGTCCCAACACTAGTAGATATATTCAAAAGTATATTGCTCACTCAATGGAAAATTGTATCTCAGCGAATTGATACACAGGCAAGACTGAAATTGTTGCACTTTTGGCTTCGTATTTCGCTTTGTTGTTATTAATGATGCAGAGTTAAAACACCATATCATCCGATAAAATGTTACAACAATGTCTCTTGTTAGTAACCAAAATTGTAGCAACTGAAACACATGAAAGCTGAAAACATTGCTATTTTTCCTACTCACAAATTTCCCGACAATTTATTAGAAAATTTCTGACGGGGTGGGTAACTGGGGGCGTTGTCATAAATTATTTCTGGGGGGTCATATGCCCGCCTGCGAAACTCTGTGTCTCCACCACTGTTTTCAGCCTATTTTTGGCACCTTAGCTGGTTGAAAATTTTTGTTGGGGGTAACATTGTGTCACCCCTCCTGTGCTGGCACCCGGGGCGGTCCACCCCACCTTAGCTACGCCACTGATGTACTGACATTTCGAACCGCCAGTTGATCGTGATATGAAAAAATAACTCATCCATCTCCACACTTTGACCTTATTTTTTTGTTTAGCGTAGATTTGACATTTAATTGGTTAATCGATATATATATATATATATATATATATATATATATATATATATATATATATATATATATATACCCATAAGTCTATTTTTAATTATGACCTTATGTTCTTCTTCTTTAACTTTCGGAAAAGAGGTAGCGATATGATATTAAATTTCCCTAAAAATCATTTTTATCACCGCTTACCAACCATCGACTGAAGAAGTACAATCATAGTATTGAAACATGAAAGCTTTTGTGTAGCGATGTAAAATGTTTTTTTTTTTATTATAATCTCTTATAATAAAAGTATTATAAGAATATTTACAAATGTCAATTTGAAAACCGTGTTGCATCATTAATAACTGCGTACGATTACGAATTGGGAAAAATGAGATCAGTAGAACACAAGATCAAACAGCTTCTTCCAACAATCACTAGTTTTGGAAGTCTACTCCCTCGTGAATGTTTTCTCGAATATATTATTATTAACTTCTTCAAATTTGAGGTCAATCTTCATCCGTCCTACATATCCCCGTCCTCTGCCAATTATTTTCTCCTCTCACTCCATATAACCACGTTACTCGGTAATTCTTCACCTTCATTGTCTTTGGGACCTTATATTGGTTGCATATTTCGTTTCAAAAAGTTGAAACATTATCAGCGACATTTTGACTGTCCAGGTCATTTTCGTGTCTCCTAACCAGACGTCCATGTTTATTTTCAGATTTATTGCAAGGCAACTCAGATTATTTAGCTAATAGAATATGCTGATATAATAAAAACTCGTGATGCACAGAACATATAAATCATAGCGTCAATTGTTTTGATATAAACCCTGGATTGGTTTGGGGGGGGATAAAATTGCAAAATTATTTAAACTAGCAGTACACGAATATTTCCCGGTTCTCCAATTTTCATTTTCTGATGAGTTATAAATCTTATTTTAATGATTGAATATCTCCTTTGTGCGTTCCTCGACTACAAAATACACGTTGAAATCCACCTTTCGCATCATTAAATATTTAAGCTCAACAACTTTAATACAAAATATTGCAATAAAAATAATAAATATGAATGCAGGTCGTTATTTAACCCTTTGCTTATCCAGGTCATTTTCGTGTCTACTAACCAGACGCCCATGTTTGTTTTTAGATTTATAACTACTGCAAGGCAACTCGGTTTATTTGGCAAATAGAATGCGTTGATATCTAGCGTTTGACATAATAATAAAAAACTGCGCATCACGTGATGCACAGGGCAAATAACTTATTAATTGTACGTTTTTATTAAAGAGTTTACTATTGAGGATGACTTCTGTAGAAAGGTTTGATTTAATATTCTGTTCATCATATATGACCACAGAGCGCTTGCCTGTTTTCAGATTTATAACTACTGCAAGGCAACTCGGTTTATTTGACGAATAGAATGCGCTGATATCTAGCGTTTCACATTAAAAAAAAACTGCGCATCATCAGATGCATAGAACGTTCAAATCATAATCTTTGGGCATCACAGGTTATAAAATGAAAAAATAGATGTCTTTCCTTTGAGGCCTTACATTACCAGTCAAGCGTTCTTTGGTCATATATTTTCGGTTTCCTATCTACTGATTATTGTGACCAAGGATGTTCGGGGATATGTACAATCGAAATCAAATTTCGACTGTCAATTGAAAAGGATATTCGTCACCTTAAAATCATTCCCAGGATTGATTTACTTGTTAAAAAAAAAGCCAAGATCACCCATCTTCATTAAATGCATAATAAAGTATTGAATATACGGATTGATTTGTTTTTTACGGTTCCTCATCTCCTTTTATGTTATTTAAACTTTAACCTACCCAAGTCATTTTCGTGTCTACTAACCAAACGTCGAGGCTTTTTTTTAGATTTATAACTATTGCAAGGCAATTCAGTTTATTTGGCAAATAGAATGCGTTGATATATAACGTTTCACATAATAAAAACCTGTGCTTCACGTGATGCACAGAGCAAATAACTTATTAATTGTACGTTTTTATTAAAAGCGTTTACTATAGAGGATCACATCTGTAGAAAGGCTTGATCTAATATTCTGTTCATATATGACCACAGATCGCTTGACAGTTTTCAGATTTATAACTATTGCAAGGCAAATCAGTTTATTTGGCAAATAGTATACGCTGATATTTAGCGTTTCACATAAAAAAAAGAATGTACAAATAATGCGTCATTTACACAATACTCTGTGCATCACATGTGATTACACAGGTTTTTATTATGTGAAACACTATGCCAGCTGTAACAGAAAAATTGTCCAAATCGTGTAACAGCATAAGTGTCCATCCCGCAAAAAGTTTAATATCTTAAAAAAAAACAAAAAAAAAAAAAACATCAAACTAATTAAGTTTCTTTTTTCCAGGTTTTCAGATAAGACGTTTAACCATCTTGATGCCATTTGTCGTAAGAATCATTGAAAATCCCATTGAGTTATTCAGCTAGAAAGAGAACAGGTTGAAATCATTTTGTGTCTTCCCAACTGAGTATTTGTGAGAGGAAAAAGATCATTCAGGCCTTCAGTAATGGTACCAACATTCACACTCTGGCTTCCCTCTTCGAAGTCCGTTCAAGAACTATCAAGCGAACGCTGGATATGTTCAGAAAAGAGGGTACAGTAGAAAGAAAAACTGGATCAGGATCTCAAATAAGAAGAGGGAACATCATTAAAGAGATTCAATTAGAAAAGATCCAACTCAGTCCATAAGACGCTTGGCACGTGAGAGAAGAGTTTCCCCCATGACAGTCCAAAGAACAGGAAAAAAAACACTTGTAAATGAGATCGTACGTGAAACCTGTGAGGCTCCTTGTTACCCCAGGACAGAAGGTTAGAAAGTTAGAGAGTGAAGGTCATATTGAATAATTTGTAAAATAATCCTGGAATATATATATATATATATATATATATATATGTATATATATATATATATATATATATAAATATGTTGTGGATTCCGAGATGAAATTCGGTCTCCAATGAATGGCAAACGCAAGAAATAAAGACAAGAAATTAAATGTATTTACACAATAATACAATTGGTAATTCTGTTAGTAAATCCAAGAACGCGGTTAGTCGTAATAAATATATATATATATATATATATATACAGTCTCGAAGTAGGACTTCCTTAGAGTCTACGTGCTTGTAACTGTGACTTCTACAAGCGGTTACTCTACCTCCAACTTAATCACAATCTCTGTCCACTCTCTATATTCTGACTGACTTTGGGTATTTAACGTCAGCAGTCCAAGTAACACTCTGGTCGAGTCCACTTATATGAAAAAGGAGAGGATATATATATATATATATATATATATATATATATATATATATATATATATATATATATATATATATATAAACTTTATTTCAGTCCTTCATGAGCTTCCGATCTTTAGCTATGATTAATTAATAATGATATAATAATATGATATAATATATATATATATAATTATTTATTTAAAAATATGATTTCAATGAAATGAAAACTTGAAGATGGAACAGAGCCTACTTTAACTCAAGTTAATTCAAATATTATTTTGAAGTTTTCGGCTCTCGTTTTGAAACATGAGACCTCTTATGTAGCGAGTTGGAATCATATTTTTAAATAAATAATTATATTTATGCTCTACTTTCGTATCGAGCACTATTTTTAAAAAATAAAAACAAAAATACTAAGGAACTTTGGATTATTTACCAAACCAGTTTCTTTCCTATTTTCTACAATATTTTCATATATATATATATATATATATATATATATATATATATATATATATATATATATATATATATATAAACTTTATTTCAGTCCTTCATGAACTTCCGATCCTTAGCTATGATTAATTAATAATGAAGATATCATTTTCGTTTATGATCGATTTCATCACGATTCTTCTTTCAAGCTTGGAGAATAATTATACATTCTTATTGCTCAAGGTAGAGTCCAATAGTGTTATAAAAAAAAATCTCGGAGAATTCCCGTAAGTTATCTTTAATCATTTCTAAGATACAACGTTTCAGAGCTTAATCTAACAATTGGACAATTTTGCTGTTACACGATTTGGACAATTTTGCTGTTACACGATTTGGACAATTTTGCTGTTACACCCGGTATATCAGCAAATTCTATTTGCCAAATAAGCTGAGGTGACTTGCAGCAGTTATAAATATGAAAACAGGCAAGCGTCCCGTGGTCATATATGACGCACAGAATATTAGAATAGTCCTTTCATCAGAATGCTTTGCTCAATCATAGACTTTTTTCTTAAGCGTCCTTTGTTTAACCACTCTCTTATAATCATGGCTCGTGTGCACCACATATTATGTCCGGACGTGTGAATATACAATGTGCTGGACCGGCAAAGGTATAAAGAGGTTATATGCATCAATGCACTGCAGACAATTCAGCACCTCAAGGATAACACCTAAACATGGATCACATCCATAGAATGTAAAAATCATAAGTTATTTAGACTATGCTCTGTGTGTCACATGTGATGCAAAGGTTATAAAATGGAAAAAATAGATGTCTTTCATTTGAGACCTTATATTACCAGTCAAGTATCCTGTGGTCATATATGATGTAGAAAATATTAATTTAGGCCTTTCCTCAGACGTCCTGC
>OZ010606.1:31617999-31662999 GCA_963932145.1 Acanthosepion lycidas
GTGGGAAGATCAATCAAAATGGCGACTCCTCAGCAGAAGGCGATTTGCTTGCTTGAGTTCGCGAAAACAAACGCCATTGTCACGGTGCAGCGTGCTTTCAGAACAGAATTCGGCATTGATCCGCCCCATCGTGAGAGCATTCGACGGTGGGTTAGACAGTTTAAAGAGAGTGGGTGCCTGTGCAAAGGAAAGAGTCCTCGGAGACCATTTGTTACAGAGGAGCAAGTGGAGAGGATTCATGATGCATTTGAGAGCAGCCCACATAAGTCCGTATGTCGAGCAAGTCTTCAGCTTGCCATCCCTCATACCACTGTCTGGCGTGTGTTAAAGAGACGATTAAACATGAAACCATACAAACTAAACCTCGTCCAAGCACTTACTAATGATGACAAGTTGATGCGGAGGACATTCTGTGAGTCAATGCTAGAGATGGGGGAAGGTGATGAGACTCTCTTTTCACGTTTAGCTTTTGGTGACGAAGCGAATTTCAATTTGAGAAGCACAATCAATCGTCACAATGTGCGCATTTAGGGAACAGAGAACTCACAGGAAACTGTTGAGCATGAAAGAGATTCCCCAAAAGTGAACGTCTTCTGTGCTGTGTCTCAAGACAAGGTCTATGGTCCCTTTTTCTTTGAAGGAAACACCGTTACAGGACAAACCTATCTCGAAATGCTCCAAAACTTGCTATTCACTTTACTGCAAGCAGATTCGAATGACTTCATTTATCAGCAAGATGGAGCACCACCCCATTGGCATCTCGGGGTTAGAGCTTATCTGAATGAAAATGTGCGTCAGCGATGAATTGGGAGGAGAGGTGCTAAAGACCTTGCTCTCTGTGCTTGGCCTGCCAGATCCCCGCACGTCACTGTGACTTTTTCTTGTGGGAGTATGTTAAAGACCAAGTTTATGTTCCAGCACTTCCAGCAAGTATCGATGACTTGAAAGATCGAATAACAGCTGCAATCAAAACGGTGGACCGTTACATGCTGAGGCGCATTTGGGAGGAATTCTCATATCGGCTTGATGTTGTCCGCGCTGCCATTGGTGGCCACATTTAGCACTTATAAAACATGAAATGAAACTTGAATGTATATACAACATGTGTGTTCATGCAAGAGGTTTGTAAATTTTTTCGTTTTTGACACATCACGTGATGATTTTGGCGTATTCTTTTTGAAACACCCTGTAAATATGTGGCCAAAAAGAAAACAGTATGCCCACCAAAATCAAATGGGAAATTATAAAAAGAGAAGCCATAGAGTATTAATAGTAAAAGTTGTAAATTATGCTTAGGGAAAAATGAGCAATAATTAGTTTTAAAAACCAACATAAATTCTTAAACAAGAAAACTGAAATAATGAGTAAATGCCTGATATCTGCTCAACGCGTATCTTAACGAACACAAATGACATATTATGAAATAGACAAAGTCCGGTAATTATTTTAATATATTTTTTGCTTATAAGCTGTTTTTATAGATACAAATATTTAAGTACATGCTCTGTTTATAACAAGCAGTATTAACAACATACGCCAACATTTACCGGCCTGAATGTTCAAGAAGTCTCAAAGAAAAAATTGTGTCACTCGACAGGAATCGAACCTATATATTTTCTTTGGGATTTTTTCTGATATTCAGGTCGGTAAATGTTGTTAATAATATTTATTACAAACAGAGCATTTACTTAAATATTTGTATCTGTAAAAAAAAAAAAAAAAAAACTAAAAAAAAAAACGTATAAGCAAAAAAATATATATATGTATGTTTGTAATATATATTTAGGCAGTTAGCTTTCGTTCAAACAGATTTCATTGAATATGACAGACGACGAAGATTTGATGAATTTTTTTATTAGCGTTTTCTAATATTTTTATCTTTTCCCGTTTGGTGAGAGTAATGGAGTATAAAATTTGTCCGCAATGTCTATTGCCCAAGCGCTTTTCGACACTTCTTTTGTTATATTAAGCGTCTATCAAATTTCTCCAATAGTCAGGACGGCAGACGAAAGTAAATATACTGTTTAAAATAAACGGAGTGTCTACTCAAATACGAGGTAATATATATATATATATATATATATATATATATATATATATATATATATATGCCCTCACACACAATTCCGTAAAACACTTGTCGAAAACACAATTATACTTCGACATGAAAACAATAGACAAAAACTACAAATCGTTGAAGCATTATACATCAAACAGTTGAAACCCAACCTAAACAAAATCAACTATGGAATCTCTACAAATATCCTTAAATGTCTATAATGGGTAACAGAAGCCATTGGTTTATACCAACGGTTTCCATACTTCATACTTCTCCAATTCACTTTCGCGTGGTCATGTGTGACGTCATGAGATGCGGTGCGATTTTCGCTTCTAGCGTCTTATATGCACGTATTTATCGTTGCTTAGAAATCATCTATGTAAACAATGACAGACTATCATCAATGTCTTGTCCGTATATTGCTTAATACGTTGTAATTGACATCTTTGATAATGGCTTATGTAAGCCGAAAGCTTAGATTGTATTAAAAAATATGGATCAATATTGTGAATTTCTTTCTTCGTTCAACGATAATGTTATTAAACTTATCAGATGTTACGAAAAAAATTTACATAAAATAAATAAACAACACTTGTCTATATTATTTAATGAAACGTGTATGAATGAAAAGATGCTGCCTAAATACACACAATATATATATATATATATATATATATATATATATATATATATATATATATATATAAAAAGAAGAGAGAAACTTGCAAAGGTTTTGGTTGTAATATATATATATTTTTAAATATTATGCGTTATTTTCCATAATTTTGCTGCGAAAACCGGCTGGACCCGGGCTCGGCGTTCATCGGCGATTTTTACTGGTTTCTTTCTTATTTTCCGTTGATCTTGGTTGGTTTTTAATGAAAATACTTTAAAGTAATTGAAGAAGATCGACTCTGTTACATCTAAACATGATGCTGTTTTTGCTCCATTCTAATTAAACGCTTTTTCTGATCGACCAGCTGGGTATGGCTGCTAGTAATTAAATAAACTAAACCAAATCAAGAACAAAACTACAAATAATTCAAATCTTCCTAGAAAAATAAAACCAGCAGTAGAGGTTTATCCCTTGTCTATAATTAGCTTTCTGATTTGTTCTAAATTCTTCTTTCTCTATCTCTATCTCTCTCTCTCTCTCCTAGTTACCCAATGCGCCTTAGTGGCTTTGTCGCCTTACTTGCGATGAAATGATTAAAACAAAAATAATACTGATAATAAACTCACCTGCATCTAAAGGAATCTGGATTTAAAACACGTTCATAAATTCTTTCGAAACAAATATTTGGCTGACTCATAATCCATATATATATATATATATATATATATATATATATATATATATATATATATATATATATATATATATGTATGTATGTATGTATGTATCAACATAGGGAAATATATTTATAAATATGAATTGGAAATTAAAAAAAGCAGTTAGAAATATCGAAAAAAATGTCACAAAGGAACTTTCGGAGATAAAGTATAAACTATTGGCCAAATACACCATATATATATATATTAGGTTGGTGCAAAAATAATATAATAAAATAATAATAATATTTTTTGACGTTAAAAAATACGTCAAAAACGATATTATTTTTGCACCAACCTAATATATATATATATATATATATATATATATATATATATATATATATATATATATATATGAATAAAAAATGACAATAGGAAAACTGGTAATTGCTGACCCGTTTCGTCCAATGTGGACTTTATCTCTACTGGTTAAATCGGAGAAATTTTCATATGTATATATATATATATATATATATATATATATATATATATATATATATACCCTGTCTGAAGTTATTAAACAAATCGTATGAACTTCAATTATTCAAATTTGATGTGAAAATAAATTGTCCAATTTTAAACAATCAATTTAGATGCCAAAACAAAGCCCGAGTTGAAATTTTACGTAGTATCAATATGTTTTATTGAATGTATCCGTTATATTCTAAAAAAAAATGCCAAATAGTAATCTATAAAAAGGTAATAAAATCACTAAAAATTGATCAAATTCTATAATAGAATAAATAATAAAAACATATGGTAAATATTTGAATCCTTTATAACTTTTAATTTTGTGACGCTTCTTCTCAATAACAGCGAGTAATCTAGTATCCATTACTTTTTTTTACAGATTCAATTTCTGACCATGGTAGTATTAATTGCTCTCCTTGCCACCTTCATATAATTTCATCTTCAAAATTGACCATAGATTTTCGAACGGATTCAGATCAGGACTTGACGATGGCCTCTCTATTATCTTCTCTCCTATGAATATTTTATGCCCAAAGAATTCACGGGTCAGCTTAGATACATAAGAAGGAGCATTGTCGTGCATAAATACACACTTTAATTTGAAACTGTGGTACTCGGATCAGTACCATGCAAAGAAAATCTTGTGATATTAGTTAGTACTATTCTGTTTAACTCCTTCATCGGCACTCAGAGGCGACACGCTGTTTCATGCTAAAAGCAAATTTCAGGCCTAACCATTGTGTCTAGCATGAAACAGCCTGTCGCCTCTGTGTGTTGACTTCAATGTTCACTTATATATATATATATATATATATATATATATATATATATATGTATATATGTGTGTGTGTGTGTGTGTGTGTGTGTGTGCATGTATGTATATATATCAAGAAGAGAAAAGTTCAAAACATCATCGAAAAATTGGGTAATAAATTTATTTCGACAGATTAGTTTTAATATCTGCCTTATCAGACCGACATTGCAAAATGGTTCACATTTATCCAGACAATTTATTGAAAATTATTTTAAAATTAAATCACAAGAGAAACGGAAGAAATTTTGTTTAAAATGACTGAGATGATAAAACGGCTAATTTGTTTCTTATACAATCTTTCTTGTGTTCTTATAATTTTAAGATATACAGAACATTCGGCCAATTTCTAAATACATACATATATATATATATATATATATATATATATATATATATATATATATATATATATATATATATATATATATATATGCCGCCTCTAATATATATATATGTATATATATGCCTCCTCTAATATATATATATGTATATATATGCCTCCTCTAATATATATATTAGAGGAGGCACGGTGGAGTAATGTATAGCTGAGAGCCGAGTTCGAATTCCAGACGAAAACATTGCATTCACTTACGTGCTAATACCCTTCAGAAAGGTAGGAATCCTCTTCTTCTCCCTCCAGCTATGGGTAAATAGCAGGGCAGACTGGGTTCTATAGTCTTGGATGGCAACTGGTCTAGGAGAAGGACCACTCTGAATTCAAAAACCTGCGGAGGGTCGTTTGTGGACCTTGTGGTACGTAATGCACAAGGTCTCTGCATTCAGCACTTCAAAAAGTGTGGATGGTCCTGCACGAAAACTTCACCACTATAATCAAATCTCATGTGCTGTTGTCGGGCTGTCGTTTTCCTGGGAACTGATCTGCTGGAGCCTCGTACGTCGAATTCGACGGGAGAATCAATATATATATATATATATATATAACACTAAATAAAATTAATTGTGAGGTCAGTATCATTGTTTTAAAATGTCTATAAAAATGTTTTGGGATTGGCAAAAAAATTTATTTTTTTTAATTGCAGGTTAAGTATATTCAAAACATTAATTATAAAAAAAATTAAAATAAGTTACCTCCCTTACCTATTCTTAGCGTAAATTGACTATAACTGTTCCCGTTTAATGCGCATTCACAAAAATAAAAAAAAGAAACTGTCAATTAAATTATTTTTACGCCTTAGCACATGAATATGATCTTAGATCTGATTGATAGTACTTGGGAAAATAAAAGAAATATCCATAACTACGGTGTCTTCCTTAATCAGTTCAATAACAACACTAAGATACGTATCCGGGAATTTGCGAGAATTAAAATAAAATATATAGACATAATACGTCTAAATTAATCAACCAAACAAACTTGAAGGAAGATATGCTGTCTGACACACACACACACACACACACACACACACACACACACATAAGCACTCACTTTTTAAATGACATAAAAAATGATTAAAAATAAGAAATGTTAATATTTCTTGACATACAAAGAACATTCACGGATTAAATTAAATATTAAATGAACTTAAATGTATGTTTATAACTATTCAAGCTGACGACGAACTCAAAAATTGAGTACTTTTTTGAAGGGGACACTGTATATTGTGATGCGCATGCGTGTATGTGAGTATAAGCAGATAGATAGATAGATAGATAGATAGATAGATAGATAGATAGATAGATAGACTGGCTAACATAAATCAACCGAGATAGATATATAAACAGACTCATATAGATAGAAGAGAATAAAGTGACAGACAGATAGATAGATAGATAGATAGATAGATAGATAGATAGATATGAACAGACTGAGATTGATAGATAGATAGATAGACTGGATAAGACAAACAAACTGAGATAGATAGGAATAGACTGAAATAGATTGATAGATTTGTGGTAATTAATGTACATCATAGCTTACTTCTGCCCGGGCCAAATGTAAGCTGATACTGACATACATACATACATGCATATATATATATATATATATATATATATATATATATATATATATATATATATATAAACTCCGAGCAGGCATTACGATGGCATCTTGTTTGCAGTAAATATAGCAACAATCTAAAAATATCCTCCGGCTTCACGTATGCAGGGTAAACTCACACTGCCGCCCCCCACCAAAAAAAAAATCACCTGGGCGGTGATGAATGCAAACTCTGACCTAAAACGTGAGCCTTTCACCTCAGCATATTTTCTTTTTGTACTCAAACAAAAATATAATTTATAAGCGGCAAAAGAGCCGCTAATTCCGTCGGCAGAGGAGAGAACCGAACTGACATTCGGTCTTGTGGCTGGGAGCGTTTCAGCCAGATCAAAATAGAACCCATGCTAACTTGGGAGGAAACAATGTAGATGAAGCCGCCAATCGAACAGGAAACGGCAACAGATACTGATTCGGCAAGAATTCTAACGATTTCTACGAGTTCCATATTGGTCATTGGCTGTACAATAAAGAATAGTGATTTTTAATGCGGTTAGTAAATATAGCATGTCGTGTTCAATTTCAAGTCGAAGTCCTTGCGGTTTGTTTTCGCACAAAAACTCTTGGAAAACGATTCAATAAATACTACTCAGAGCCGTTGAGTACTACTGTCGACCGGAGTGGGGTTGATGTGTCCAAGCCTGATTGGGTTCCTCGAGAAGTGATTTGTGACCCTAGGTATCTGTTGTGGTCTTGTTAGGGCCAGAAATAAAGACACAAGGAAGGAAATGAGTTCATCAAATATATTAACAGAAACAGAATTACAAACATATACAAACGAAAGTGTTACAGCAAGAATGTTCGGTCCGACAGTCAGTGCTGACTGCTGGAAACTTCCCTCTCCAAAAAAGGCAGTACCTGCTCCTATTTATAGCTAGGAGAGTCCATGCCTGCGTTGGTATATTACCATAACAGTAATATATATATATATATATATATATGTGTGTGTGTGTGTGTGTGCGTGTGTTGTGGCCTTGTTAGGGCCAGAAATAAAGACACAAGGGAGGAATTGAGTTAAAAAAAAATTATTACCAAAAACAGTAATATACAAACGAGAGTGTTATAGCAAGAATGTTCGGTCCGACTGTCAGTGCTGACTGCTGGAAACTTCCCTCTCCAAAAGGCAGTACCTGCTCCTATTTATAGCTAGGAGAGTCCATGCGTGTGTTGGTATATTACCATAACAGTAATATATATATATATATATATATATATATATATATATATATATATGTGTGTGTGTGTGTGTGTGTGTGTGTGTGTGCGTGTGTGTTGTGGCCTTGTTAGGGCCAGAAATAAAGACACAAGGGAGGAATTGAGTTAAAAAAAAAATTATTACCAAAAACCGAAAGAAAAAAGGGAAGAAAGAAAGAAAGAAAGAAAAAGGAAAGAAAGAAAGAAAGAAAGAAAAAGGGAAAGAAAGAAAAAGAATGAAAAAGAATGAAAGAAAGAAAGAAAGAAAGAAAGAAAGAAAACGGGAAGGAAGAAAGAAAAAGAATAAAAGGTGAAGAAAGAAAAAAGAAAGATAGAAAGAAAAAGAAAGAAAGAAAGAAAGAAAGAAAAATAAAGAAACAAACAAAAAGCGAAGAAAGAAAGAAAAAGAAAGAATAAAGAAAGAAAGGTAGAAAGAAAAAGAAGGAAAAAAAGGAAAGAAAGAATTAAAGAAAGAAAAGGAATAAAAAGGAAGAAAGAAAAAAGAAAGAAAGAAAGAAAGAAGAAAGAAGAAAAGAAAAAAGAAAAAAGGGAAGAAAGAACGAAAAAGGGAAGAAAAAAGAAAGAAAAAGAGAGAAAGAAGTGAAGAAAGTAAGAAAGAAAAATGGAAAGAAAGAAAGAAAGAAAGAAAAGGAAAGAAAAAAGAAAGAAAGACAGAAAGAAAAAGAAAGAGAGAAAGAAAGAAAGAAGAGGGAAGAAAAAAGAAAGAAAAAGGGAATAAAAAGGAAAGAAAAAGGGAAGGAAGATAGAAAGAAAGAAAGATAGAAAGAAAGAAAGAAAGAAAGAAAAAGGGAAGTAAAAAGAAAGAAAAAGAAAGAAAAAGGGAAGAAAGAAAAAGAATGAGAAATGAAAGAAAGGAAGAAAAAGGGAAGAAAGAAAGAAAAATAATAAAAACGAAAGAAAGAAAGAAAGAAAAAAGAAAAGGGGGAGAAAGGTAGAAAGAAAAAGAAAAAAAAGAAGAAATAAAAAGAAAGAATAAACATGAAGAAAAAAAATGAAAGATAGAAAGAAAGAAAAAGAAAGAAAGAAAAAGAAAAAGAAAGAAAGAAAAAACAGTCACGTGTCATCATTGTTCTTTCAGTTTTTATTGGGTAATGTTTTGATTGTTCTTTTTTTGTTTTTGTTGTTTTTGCCATTTTTTATTTTCATTACGTGGATGTTTAGATGATGCTGTCTCTGCAAAAAAGCAACTTTTTTTTTTTGGGGGGGGGGGTTGTAAAAAAACAGCCCGCGGTCCTAAGTACAGGAAACTAACTTGGCATTTTGTCAAAGTGGACTTTTATGGCGTTTAATAGCCAGAGGGTAAAATCCACTAAACATTTGCTTCAATAAAATTGATCGCTTTCCGAATTCTTCATGTTTCTTGGGAGAAAACAGTTCCCAGGGAAAACTGGAGCGAGTATATATATAGACAATAATAATAAAGAATGACTTCCGAGCTTATTTTTTTTTTTTAATTTTTCCAAAGAAGTGGGTTCTATGGAACTTTCCTACTTTCTTGTAAGTATTTGACGGAATATATGAAAACAAAAAATAAAAAAAATATTGTCAGAGACCAATGACTGGATTTACCGATTATATATTAGGTTGGTACAAAAATAATGACGTAAGATTGTCGTTTTTTGACGTTATACGTCAAAAAACGACAATCTTACGTCATTATTTTTGCACCAACCTAATACTTACACAGCTTTTTATTTACAAAGGCCTTTGGAAAACATCTTTTCCGATGCCTGCAGCTCAAAATACAATACTCTCCTTTACATTAAAATGATTATAACAACAACAAGGTTGCGACGTATGTCCACTGGAAAATATGCAAGAAGCACAAAATCGAAACCACTGAGAGATGCTATGAGCATCAAACAGACACTTTTTTATGTGCCGTGTCCTTTAACTATCATGGCTCTCCACTTCCCCCTATCCCTTCTGGCTCTCAATAAGTTTCGTCCCTCTTACAGCTCCCCCAGACCACATTCTGTCATCCACTTGCTTAAGCCCGCCAAGCATATCATGCGTTGTTTTCCCATGTCTCTCTTTTCCTCTATTCGACCTGTGAGTATTGGATTCTCCAAGCCCTACTTTCTCATTACATGTCCCCGAAATTCCAATCTAATAAATATTGTGTATATACATATACAGATAATGATGCTAGTTACCCAGATATTTAACTAGTGAAATTAAGATTTCACCTAAAAATGTTTTGTACTTTCTGTACGTGCACAAAAAACATGATCACTTACAAATATATATATTTTAAAAAACCATCAATCTACCTAAGATACGTTGATTATATTCTTATGTTAGTTAAAAATACAGATGAAATAATTCAACTTCAAAAACTTTTCCAAAATAATTCTGTCCTTAAATTCGCATATGAACTCAATACTAATAATAAAATCCCCTTCCTTGACATATTGATAAACACAAATAATAACAAATTTACTATTTCGCCATACAAAAAACCTACAAGCATAAATTCATGTACACTTAACTACAAGAGCGAATGCCCATATTACTACAAAATAGCAATTATAAAGAATCTAATACATCGTGCAGCAACTAATTCCTCCACAAAACAGATTTTTTACAGTGAACTAAAGAATATAAAACAGACACTTATTAATAATAGCTTTCCAAACTAAATGATGAACAAATAAGATGCTTTCTTAGAAATCTCAATACTAAGAAAATTGTACATAATACTGCTTCTACTGATCTCAAACATATTAATCTCCTATATCGTAATCAAATGCATACTAATTATAAACAAGATGAAAATATACTAAAAAATTTAGTATATTCTAATATAACAACTACAGATCATAGCAAAAAAAATTAAATTAATCATATACTACACTAAATCTAGTATATCCAACTTAATTCTTCGCAATGATTCTTCTCCCCCGGTTAGCGATTTGCAAAAAACCAACATAGTTTATAAATTCAAGTGCCTTTGGGGAGAGTGTATCTCCAACGAACTAAATAATATTTATGTTGGTCACACCACAAACTCGCTTTCACGACGCTTGACACTACATTTGAATGATAACTCTAACATTTTTAGGCATTTAAAACAACATGCCTGCCCGCACACACAATTCCGTAAAATACTTGTCGAAAACACAATTATACTTCGACATGAAAACAATAGACAAAAACTAAAAATCCTTGAAGCATTATACATCAAACAGTTGAAACCCAACCTAAACAAAATCAATTATGGCATCTCTACAAATATTCTTAAATGTCTATAACTGGTAACAGAAGCCATTGGTTTATACCAACGGATTTCCATACTTTATACTTCTCCAATTCACTCTCATGTGGTCATGTGTGACGTCATGAGATGCGGTGCGATTTTCGCTTCTAGCGTCTTATATGCGCGTGTTTATCGTTGCTTAGAAATCATCTATGTAAATATTGACAGACTATCATCACTGTCTTATGCGTATATTGTTTAATATGTTGTAATTGACATCTTTGATAATGGCTTAAGTAAACCGAAAGCTTAGATTGTATTAAAAAAATATGGATCACTATTGTGAATTTCTTTCTTCGTTCAATGATAATGTTATTAAACTTATCAGATGTTACGAAAAAAATTTACATAAAATAAAGACTTGTCTATATTATTTAATGAAACGTGTATGATATATATATATATATATATATATATATATATATATATATATATATATATATATATATATGCAACACCAACACTATCTGATGTGAGAAACTCAAGGGAGACGGTACATAATGGATGCCATGATTGAGAGGGTCAGAAGGAAAATTTGGTAAGATATCAATCTTCACCAACGATGACGTGTTTTGTTTAAAATCTTACAATATATACAGGTACAGTATTTGTATAAAAAAAAAGTCGTAGATTCTAATTACATTTAAATGTAATGAAAATGGAAAAAAGTCAGCATTTTATATGTAAAGCTACAAAAGCAATAATCATGCTACGGGTAGCCATGTTGCTTCTTGAATTTTTTTATTTGCGGCAACACATGTCAGCATCTGAAAAACTTTAGGATTTTGAAGGTTTTCGGATTTGGGAATTTCGGATAAGGGATACTCAACATGTTATATATAAAATACATCATCCCAAAAATGATAATACTTGTAATCATATATAAACTACAGCACCCTAATCATCAGAATAGTGTTTAATCATATATAAAATACTACATCCTAAATATGAGAATACTTTTAATCATGTATAAGACATCAAACAAAACAAAATTTACAAACCTAGCCAAATTGAAAATCCCTAACATGCCCGATTCACATTGCTAATATGAGAATCTGATAATGACAAACATTTGAGTCATCATATAATTTTGAGTTAAAACTAGAAACAGAAGCTCTTATCCTGGCAGCTCAAGATCAATGCATACTAAGAATATCTTACCAGAAAATAGAGGCTATTGATGATTCAAAATAGAGATGATTTAACCAAGCACCAAATAAATAATAAAGCAGTCATTATAGGTATTGTAACCTAGGGAAGATTACTGAATAGAATAATCACACGAAGGTTGGTAATGAACGATAATACTTAGCACAAGAACAATACACATAAGATTCAACAGCGGGGCGTAGAAGAAGTCAACTGCTAGAAATGATTCAAGTAAATTCCACAATGAATCTCCAACTTAAGGATATGTACCAACCTCCCATGCGGTCAGATCTGTTACAAGGCCGAATTTAATGTGGGGTATCCGAGCCCGTAGGCTCGGCCAAAAATTCTCCGTAGACCCCGTATAAAACGGAGTCGGATAGCTGCTTCCCGAGACGAGACTTTGCCCTTTAACATAGCCTCGTCTGGGAATCCTCTCTGACCGGAGAGTTTGACTAGCCAGCTGGAGACGAATCTCCAACTGCAGACCAACATACAGTATTTACTATTGTATTTATGTGAATGGAGACACACCCATTATTTTCTATAGGTATGCTACAAAAATAGGGTAAGCATTAGAAGATAAAAAACAAAGATAAATTAGTAAAAGATCCTTTAAAGACCGAATCAATTCAAATACGGAACCGAATGGGATAACAAATATAATTGAAAAGTAGAGGAAAGTCATAGAAAACCAGGAAAAATTTTAATGGCTGTATAATATATGCTATACTTTGAATATACGCTCTTTGATGTGATGTTCTGAATTGGATCATTGGGCAGTTTCGGGTCTTTCAAACATCATACTACCCTCACCAAGTCGACCCCATCAGAGCTGATCAGTCTCTGATGCGCCCCCACCCATCTAAATTAACAACCTGCAGACACTGAATTATATAAGGCAAACCATACCCCGCTATCACGCATTTGACTGGAGGTTGACCAACAGCCAATCACGATTTTGTGAGCTCTATTTAAATTGTTCACGAGGGATTTTTCTTTTTTGGGGGCGGGTGGAGGGGGTTGTGGGGATACCCTAACATTGGATACTCGGAAGGTAATTATATGTTTTCCAATTTTTTTTGTTTCCTCTTAAGGGGTCCACCCCTTTTTATACAAGTGGACTCGCCCAGTGTGTACTTGTACTGCTGCTGGTGAATACCTGGAAGTGAGAGAGTGAGGGTGACGGAGACTAAGAGTGAAGGTTTGTAGCTAACCGGAAGAGTCGAGTGTGAGGTAACCGCTTTGTAGGAGTCACAGTTGCGAGCACGTAGACACAGAAGGAAGTCATACTTCGATACTGAATTTCCCAGACTGTAGAGTCATAGTTGCGAGCACGTAGACTCAGAAGGAAGTCATACTTCGATACTGAATTTCCCAGACTATGGAGTCACAGTTGCGAGCACGTAGACTCAGAAGGAAGTCATACTTCGATACTGAATTTCCCAGACTGTGGAGTCACAGCTGCGAGCACGTAGACTCAGAAGGAAGTCGATTGTATATATATTATTATTGCTACTAACCGCATTTCTGAATCTACTAACCGTATTACCAATTGTATTATTACGTCAATACATTTATTTGCTATACTTCATTCCTGCGTTTGTCATTCATTTGAGACCGGATTTCATCCCGGAATCCACAACACCTCTCCATATCCTCCATCAAGTTTCAACTCGCCAGCTAATAGTTACTATTATAAAGAAAGAAAAAATATTTAGCCATAAAATAACTAAAAATTTACATTGTTTTACGATTAAAATAAATAAATTACGACTTATGCAGCGTGTTAAAACGAAAATAAATATATAAATAGATATCGATTAAAACATGTGGAACGCGTAAACTTAGAAAATTCGTTAAAATCTATCGATTAATGTGGTAAGTTAACTTATGAAATTAACAATTAAAATTGAATTTATATAAATAAAATTTTGTTTTGTTTTTTCTAAAAATTGGATGGAAAACTTTGCCTAAACTAATATGATAAAATACACAATATAGCAGAAAGATGGTGGAAGGTCATTAAAAACCCGAGAAAATACTTTAATACTGAATAATAACACTATGAATTTGTATAAATAAGAGTCTGTTTATATTTGTTCTCAAAGATTATGAAGCGTTGAGGCTCAGACCAGAAGCTAAGTTTGTTCTCAGTGGCAGTCAGTCAATTCCGGTTTTAACCTTCTGCTGTAGACGAGCGAGGTGAGGCGCGTTGAAGGAGTGAACATGCGTGTCTTCCTTTTCGCATTTTGGTGAGTCTCTACTTCCTCTCTGTCCGCTCTTTAGGTCTCTCTGTTTTCGGCTGCTAGTGGCTACTGTCTTATAGTGAACAGTGTTTTTTTTTTGTCATCTTTGTCTAAAAAGTAATTCATCAAGAACTTAAGGTCTAGCTTCACTCAGTAACCTTCTTTGTCAGGGCCATTTGACATGTTGCTTGGGATCTCCACTCGATTTAGCTGACTTTCTTTGCCAATATAGATATTTGCCCAAACAATTTCTGAACACGCGTTGCAGGTGGTTTCTTAGCAAGATATCAGCTGACAGCTGATATCGCTACAATCAGAGGGAATCTATGCAGCAACCTAAAATGACAGACATTGTAACCAAACTCGTGTTTTGAAAGCGGTATAAACAAAAGGCTCCTTCAATCTGTAACTGACCTGCTCGATAATTCTTGGAAACATCTCAAAACAAAATAGATGAAAATTTCCAAAAACATAAAAATAAAAAGCAACATAAATATATACTTACGACGCAATTAACTGATCCGAAATTCAAATACTTTCACCGTTTTACGGTCTTCCCGTCTCTTATTTTGACAAAACAAATTTCACGGTAAAGTGATCGACAGAGAAAAACTGGCCAGCCTTTCCAATCTCGACCAATGTTTTTTTTTTTTCGAACTACTTGTGTTTGTATTTTCTCCTTATCCGAAAAAAATAATTTGTTTGTCGAAATAGTTCTTTTTTTTTAATTTGTCTCTTACCATGTGAAAATAATGGCTGTAATAAGAATTTCAAAAGTTCATCATACCATAGATAATTTCCCAGATTAGAATGGAAGAAATATTAATAGTTCAGTATACACAGCAAAAAGAAGACATTAGCAAAACGACGAACAAGAACGGAAACGAAGAATTTTCTTATTTATATGAGAAACAAATATAAAAGAAAGCGTATCATTGCGAAAAACACGCTTTGTTAATCAATAAAAAAAACAACAAATCTTCATGATAATCAAAAAGAACTTTTCAGCTTTATATAGAGATACGATAACAGTCTTATCAGCGTTGACAGTTCTTGATTAAATAACGGTTTCTTTGTGACGAACTGAATATCATTTCTAATCTTATTGGATAAACCAGACAATTTTTTTTGTCTGAAAGTTCAGGTAGCGAATTATGGAGAAATTAAATTGACGTTGACGTTCCTAACGAAACATTTTTCTTTTTGTACCGTGTTAGGGAAATCTTAAAATGGCGTTGCTAATATTATAGACGAATAACCAATATCTCTCAGTGTTGGAGTTTTTTGGGTATGTCTTTACTAGTGAGCCAGTCAAAATGAGCTGACTCATTTTATATTTCACCAATAGAAAGGTTAACCAATCAGAAAGCTCAAAATATTCAATCCGACATGTATAAAGGCAGCCATTTTTTTTTTTTTTGATTTTTTTTCCCCAAAAATATCTCCACTGCCAACCTGATATTGAAGAGATTACGGACTTCACTGGATTTCATATTCAGAGACTACGGCAAACATGGTCAACACTCAGCTACAAACTTCAGGAATTAGGCGAAGAAAATAAAATGGTTGCTGCAGGAAACGAACGCCGGTCAACATTCGAAAGATACGTCTTTCGTTTCTTGTAATATTTGGACTAGATATTTGTTGGCCATGAAAAAAATAGATGTATGAAGAGCTGAAAGGAAGCAACAAGGTCTTCGACGGAAGCTACTGAAGGAAATCGAGAAAAAAGGACGAAACATCAATTGGAAGAAGACGGAATGTAAGCAAGCTTTGTTCGGTCTACCACTGATGTCCTTACGGCTATAACTAAATATGTATACCATAATAGTCACAGAAAAAGAATATCGTATAACCTACCTATCATAGAGTAAATAGATGTTATAACTGGTTTTAGGAGAAAGGGAAATGGTGGAGAGCCATGATCGCCGGTGTCCTGGAAAGACATTGCACATAGAAAAAGAGAGAGCAGTACACCAACGAAGAATAGCTAAAGTAAAAATATACAAAGTCTATTATCGCACGAACGTGAATCTCGTGACCTATTAGGGTCAGCACATGTACGGTAGCCACAGGGAAACTGGTGCTTCTTGGGCAAGATAGCCAGACGGAGTGCAACCCCATCCAGGCCGGTTTTTGAATTCAGAACTTTCCTTTCTCCAAGACCGGTTACCATCCAAGCCTATAGAATACAGTTCGTCCTGCTATCTACTCATAGCCGGGGGCGTGGGGTTGAGATAAAGAAGATGATTCATACTTACCTCAAGGGTAAATTAATGTAATTCTGACTGGAATTCGGACTCAGCTCTCTGATTCTGCAATCCGAGCTGCTATTCATTACTCCACCGTGCCTCTGTTATACACATCATCAACCCAGCCTGTTAACGGTGTATGTGGCGAACGCGCGTCGGTATAGAAACAAAAGAGACTCTGTCACATCCGTGTTTCTCTATTAGTAGCAGAACACCTTGGCATGTAAGGTACAGCCTCTTTGGTCAATTTCAGGATCTTGTGAGCTGCCTAATGCCAATAAAAGCAACGCGAAAATTTGCAGCCCGCAAGAATCGGTGTCTTGTGGAGTCGATGCCGTTCCGAAACTGCTGTGATTCCCGCCGTGCCGTGGGATCTCCGAGCCGTGGGCTCGGCCAAAAATATGCCCATTGAACCCGTATAAACGGGTTCAGGGTCGGTTCACCTCCCCGAAAGAGAATCCACACTTCGGCGTAGCCTCCTTCGGGTTCCTCCCCGCCCAAAGGCAGAGAGTTCAACCGATCAGCCAGTCGACTGACTGACCAACTCTATAGAAAGTCCGAGACAGACACAGAAAGTCCGAGATAGACATAGAAAGTCCCAGATAGAGATAGAAAGTCCGAGGTAGGCATAGAAAGTTCGAGATAGACACAGAAAGTCCCAGATAGAGATAGAAAGTCCGAGACAGACATAGAAAGTCGTAGATAGACATAGAAAATAATTTGAGGATTAAATAATAAGGATTTCAGTTTATATGAAGAGAAAACTTTGAATCAACAAAATATGAAGGAATATACAATTTAGGTGAAAGGTGGCGGAAGATTATAGAAATCTAGAAGACATATTTGATTACAGTCGATTTATATGAACGATGAAGATGGTGGAAAATAATGAAATATTTGGCATAGGTACGTCCTCTAATTCGTTGCAAAAACAGCATAGTATGATGAAAAAAAGGCTCCAAACTTAATAAAAACAAAGTTTTATCGTCAAATTCTTTATGCTATTATTAAGCGGAAAGACCAAAGGATTTTTTTTAATTATTTTATTGAATTTTTTAATCCTTTCTAGTACGTTTGAAATTTTGGTTAAAAAACTTTCTTTTTTTTTTCTTTTTTTTTTTCGTTAGCGGTCGGCCATAAATTGCTATGGATATTTTAGTGCTTTTTTTCCTGTAAAAAAACAAACAAAAAACTATGAAATTCTTGCAAAAAATCAGGCCGCTGACGACATGGTACAAAGCAACCATATTAATAAGCCATCAACATGTTCATGTTTACTTTCGTTATTTCAGAAGAAAATAATTTTGTTTGATTGCTTATCCAGAAATACGGTGAATAGACGCTAACAGTCAACATTTAAATTCTTAGACATGTATCTTTGATAAATATGTATCTTTGATAAACATGCGTCTTTGAATAAACATGTATCTTTGAATAAACATGTATCTTTGATAAACTTATAAAGAAACAAATCTACGTAACCGTTTAGCAATGATAATTAAACTTTAAACAAAGATTAGATATTTTTTTTCCTCCAGAAACTTGCAAAAATCGCGACTGCTTGCCATTTTGTATGTGACAGCGTAAAAAATAATTTCCTTTAAAAAAAAAAAGAGAATTTCACTAGTAATGAAATTGTCTATATTTCTGAGATGGGCTATTGTAATTATTGATACTATTTACGTTTTTCAAACTGTTGGACTCATCTTCGTTGCCATATTCACGACGTTTCGGCCGTTTTACGCCCCGGCTTTTCTTCAGGATCTGTCTATATTTTTGAGATGAGGTACAGTAATTATTTACACTATTTACATTGTTTGGACCTTTGTCCTCATCTTCATTGCCATATTCACGACATTCTGGCTGTTGTACGCTCCGGCCTTCTTCAGAGTATGTGTATATTTCTGAGATGAGGTACTTATTTACACTATTTACATTGCTCAGACTGTTATTCTCATCTTTTTTGTAATATTCATGACGTTTCAGTAGTTGGATCCAGTGACTTGACCCAAAGAGTTGTGAGTTCAATGCCTGGCTACAGCAGTGGTGAGCAAAAACTCGGAGAGTTGAGTTAAAGGGAGATAACTAAAACATCCGTGAGAGACATGGCACGTGGAACTAGAACAGTCTGCCCCGGTGAACGAAATAAACGGTCCAGACCGAAATTCCAATCTGCTGAAGAAGGCTGGCTGGTACAAAGGCACAAAACGTCGTTAATATGACAACAGAGAAGACAACAGTCCGAAGAATTTAAATAGCGTAAATAATTTTTTTTTGTTCTTCTTCTTTTTTTATTTGTTTTGTTTTGTTTTACGGCATATCAGCGCCAATGGGTTATTTAATGCCAACAACTTTTTTTTTTCCTGGTAATATTTTATTTTGTCAAAAATCTATTTCTGGTAATATTTTTTTTCCGCAAAAATGTATAGCTGGTAATATTATTTTCAAAAACGTATTGCTGGAAATATTTTTTTAGCAAAAACGTATTGCTGGTAATATTTTATTTTTCTTCGAAAATTTATTTCTGCTAATAATTTTTTACGAAGTATTTCTGGTATTAAAAATAATTTTACACTTTCATAATGCTTTTTACCTCAGTTGCTGGGTTAACTATTTTCCCATAGCTGGGATCCTAACAGGTGCTACCACCCTGGGTCAGGGTTGACCTGGGAACACCAGCAATTAAGAGGTGGTTCCACGTTCCCCAAAACCTCCTGATCAGAGGCCTTGCTGCTGGACGTAGTTTATCGTCATACCCAGGACGATCTTCTTTTTTGGTTTTTGAACATAGTAAATATTTGGATTAAAATTTAAAACGAACTTTGAAAAGGTACTTTGATTTTTTTTCCGCCTAAAATCCGGCGAATGTGAACGCTGTAGATTTTTTTTTAAATTCTTAAAGTCTTCATTCGTTTTTTTGACTAAATTTCCTTAACCATTTACTTAGTTTTTATCCTAAAGTTCTAGCATACCTGCCTTCCGAACATTAAATACACTGACAACAAATAGCGCCAATCCAGACTAAATAATCAAGTCGGTACTTTTTTCGTTAGTCTTTTCTTCATCCTATTCTTTCATTCTGATCGCAACGAAGATCAAGTGATTTATATTCCATCATCACCGATATGACCCCGAAATACTACTAATCAGGATAAACAGAGGTCCTCTCGGGACAGCACCATAGCTTGAAAGACTTGTGTCACAAACTCACATCCGACTTCAAGTGAATTTCGTACATACGATCCATTGGTAAGGATTTAGAAAAAATGATCGATTCCCTATACCACTCCAGTAAGTACATGACCCCCACCTACTATCTTCTACCTTCAAAAGAGCCAGATCAAGCTAAGAAATACTTGTTTTGGATTCCAAGATGAAATCCGGTCTCCAATGAATGACAAACGCATGAATTAAATATAACAAATAAATGTATTTACACAATAATACAATTGGGAATACCGTTAGTAGATCAAGAAACGTGGTTAGTAGCAATAATAATATATATATATACAGTCTGTTAAATCCAGTCTCAAAGTAGGACTTCCTTAGAGTCTACGTGCTTGTAACTGTGACGTCTACAAGCGGTTACCTCACACTATTACCCTACCTCCAACTCAATCACAATCTCTCCTCTCACTACTCTGACTGACTCTGGGTATTTAACGGCAGCAGTCCAAGTACATACTGGTCGAGTCCACTTGCATGAAAAAGGGGTGTACCCCATAACAATACTGTTGCCCTATTTGGGCGGAACTTGCCCAGACATCACCTTTCCAGTCTTGATAGAATTCAAAAGCGTTTCCAAGCCCTATGAACTACTCTCTATCCCTCAACCTCTCTCCTACAGGTAGGATGGCACAAGCTACTTCCATGTCAAGTGATAGGACGAAATACATTCCCTGGTCCTGCCCACTGAAATCCTTCAGGCCATGCCATTCACATAGTAGCCATCCACATAAATCCGCTCATTATTCCATCAGTGAGAAGGAAGCTTAATGGTAAAGCACGCTTAGTTGAAAGCGATTACCCAGATTAAAAATAGATACAGATCCGATTTCTAAAGCACATTTTCTTTATTAAGACTTTCGATCTCTAGGCCGGTAAACAAATTTCACTCTTTGAGAAATTAGCATATCTATTTAAGTACCCACAAAAAGAAAATAAAGATTATGTAGTTCCAGTTCTGATACGGCAACAATGCTTCATTTATCGGCATATCTGGCTTGTAAATATAAAACATCGCAGAAGGAACCAGATACTTACTGGATAGGCATTTTTCCAGTAACTTTGAATATATTATTTTAATCATTTCAACCCAAGTGAGGCGATAAAGTCACTAAGACGCAAGTGGTTAGTGGGAGTAACAGAAAATGAGAGAAAGCTAGTGAAGAGAAAGTACAATAAAAGAACAGGTGTTAGGAATACAGAAAATGGCGATTGATGTTGTATTTACATTTTTAATGATCTTGTTTGACAAGAAAGTTGAAATCGTGTTTTTTCTTTTCTCCAGAATTTTGCAAAGGTCGCGACTGCTTGATATTTTGTATGTGACAGCGTAAAAAAAAAAATAATTTCCTTTCAGAAATAAGATAATTTAGTTTTATTTTATTTTATTTTTTTTTTTGTTCTTTGGTTTTTGAACATAACATTTGTTTTGTTTAAAAATTTAAAACGAACTCTGAAAAGCTACTTAGATTTTTCCCGCCTAAAATCCGGCGAATGTGAACGTTTTTAGGTTTTGTCTCGTTTACGTTTTTATTCCTAACGTCTTCATTCGTTTTCGACTAAATATTCTTAACCATTTACTTGTTGTTTTTTTTTTTTTTATCCCAACGGCCTAACATGTCTACTTCCCGAACACTAAATACGCTGATAGCAAAAAAAATCACAAAACCCCGAAGAAATATGCTGAATTTGACGATAGTGCAGTAGATGCAATGCCGGGTTTGCAATGCTACTATAGGCTTAGTAGACTAGGGGGCCTCCAGTCAAGGTGTATAATATTTTTGACACTGTGGTAGGTCTTTCTTACATATACTGCCATAATGCATCTAGAATCTAAATAACCCTTCAGTAATTTTAAACACCCGTTATCATCCTCAACTTTACTCAAATTATTTAATTGATCACTCTTCCATTTTACCCGTGAGAATTGGGGATCTGGAGGGTTATCACAAGACCCTATTTCATGTAAATTTCGGCCCCGTGTAGGTACTTAATAGAGAGTAATGTCTTTTCACGACGCTGGCGATTATGGCTCTCCATAGTTTCCTTTCCTTTGTATGTCTTGATAAATGCTATCTTTTTTATCTCTCCTAAAAACGGTTATGGCATCTATTTACTCTACGCTAGGTAAGTTATGTAATATTAGCCTCTGTTCCTCCAAACTTTCCTGTGAGTATCACATTTTCTAAGCCTTCTTTCCTCATTGCGTAACCCAGAAATTTCAACTCACAAATCTTTGGGTCAAGTCACTGGACCCAACCACCGTAACGTCGTGAATATAGGAATAAAGATGATTGCTCTCTTTTTTTTTCTATGTGCAATGTCTTTTCAGGACGCTGGCGATCATGGCTCTCCATATTTTCCTCTACTTTGTATGTCTTGATAAAGGTTGTCTTTTTTATCTCCCCTAAAACAGGTCATGGCATCTATTTACTCTACGCTAGGTAAGTTATGCGATATTGTCCTCTGTTCCTTCAAACTTTCCTATGAGTATCACATTTTCTAAGCCCTCTTTCATCATTATGCAACCCAGAAATTTCAACTGCCTTTTTCTGATATTACGTATAAGCGTCTTGTTTGTTTCCATTTTCTCTAAGACTCCGTCTTGGCTCACATGTTCCATCAATAGTATTCAATAGATCTTTCTGTAGAACCACATTTCTGTTGCTTCAAGTATATTCTTCATCTGTGATCAGATTGTCTATCATTAGCTACCATATATGAGGTCTGCTATTACATAACAGTTCAGTACACATTTCTTTGTTTCTACCGAAATTATTCTGTTTCTTAATACTTTGCTTAGCTTTTAGAAGGCATCTTTGGCTATACAATGCGCCTTCGGATTTCAGACTTGTACTTTTCGTTCTCTGTTAAAACTTGCATCAGTCAGTTATGTGCCATGCGTGATACACGCTTAGGCGATCATGTATCGAAAAATACATGACTGACGAGGCAGATTTTCTCCCGCAGTAGGTTGAGAGAGCAACACTGAAATCTGAAGGCGCATTGTGATAGCGAAATATGCCTTCCAAAAGTTAAGCAGAGAATTAAGAATTAGAAACAAAGATTATTAGTATAAATGTCTTTTTTCCTTTCCATTTTTTCGTTGCCTACGTGCTCCGTCCATAGAATTCCCAGCATCCTTCTGTAGAGCGGCATTTCTGTTGCTTCATCTTTTCTCGTCATCTGTGAGTAGATTGTCCAGTATTCACTGTGATATGGAAGAATTTATATGAAAGCCAGCGCTTTTTTTTTTAATTTGTTTCTAACAGAAATTTCCTCTTTCTTAGTACTTTGCTTAGCTTTTGGAACACATTTTTGTTATCTGGATTTCCGCCTCGTATCTTCCCAGATATTTAAACTTGTTTACTTTTGGCATCTCGAATTCGTTAGAAACAAAGAAAAGAGTACTGAACTTTTTTTTCTTTTTTTTTCTTTTTTTTTTTTCAGCATTTCACCCCCAAGCAAGGCTGGAATGCCACTAGCACGCAGAGGTTACAGAGGGTAGAGCACAAAAGTCAAGAGAAGTCTTTGGGGAGAGGATAACGAGGAGGACATGGTAACAAGATCAAGGTATCAGAAGATGTCGATTGATATTACACTATTTGAAGATCATAGTTATCAGAGAAGCAAGTAAGAGAATGAGAATTCCACAGCCGGGAAGTGCGAGAAAAGAAGCTGTTTGAGTAGAAGAGACGGTTACATTTAACCGTTTTGACAGTGAAAGGGTGGGACCAAAATTCCAAGCTAGTAGCTTACTTAAATTCATGCAGTCTGGGAACCAGCGAAAGCAACTCGTCGGAACAGTGGCCGTAAAAATATTTATAGAAGAGACAGAGGGAAGCCACGTCACGTCTATGAGAAAGCGACTGTAGACTAGATGACTGATCAAGACCAGCATATCCGTCTCTGGATTTTGTCGAGGACCTTAGGGCAAACAGCGGGGGTACCAGACCATGTATGACAGCAATATTCCATGCAAGGACGGATTGTTGATTTATAGATTTGAAGGATGGACTGTTATGTAATATCAGTGCTCCTATATGGCAGTGAATGCTGGACAATGTCCCCACAGATGAAGAAGAGACGTTGAAGCAACAGAAACAAAGAAAAGAGTACTGAACAGTTATGTAATATCAGTGCTCCTATATGGCAGTAAATGCTGGACAATGTCCCCACAGATGAAGAAGAGACATAAAGCAACAGAAACAGAGAAAAGAAAAGAGTATTGAACTGTTCTTAAATATCAGTCCTCTTGTTTGGCAGTGAATGCTGGCCAATCTCCCCACAGATGAAAAAGAGACTTGAAGTAACAGAAACAAAGAAAAGAGTATTGAACTTTTCTTAAATATCAGTCCTCCTATATGGCAGTGAATGCTGGACAATGTCCCCACAGATGAAGAAGAGACTTGAAGCAATAGAAACAAAGAAAAGAGTATTGAACTGTTCTTAAATATCAGTCCTCCTATATGGCAGTGAATGGTGGACAATCTCCCCACAGATGAAGTCAAGACAAGACATTCGATAGTAGATACTGAGGATACCATCGACGACGTTTTAGACAAAAAAGGTAACAAAACGGTGTCGAACTTTTCGCACTCTGTTTAAGAGATTCCCATATATTTAAATTGTTCTATTGGTTTGATTTTGGCATCTTTAAATTCGAATTTACACGTTGAGCTGTTTCTTTTGCTGACAAACATGCATTCTGTCATCTTGCAATTGGTGTTTAGTCCTTAAAATGTTACAAACTTTTATCCCAGCACAGTAATTATCATTAACCCGGGGTAACACAACAATAACTTCAACAAAGCTTGATGCTATCGGGATGCAGTTGACAGATACAGTGTTACTGCTAATGATTAAACATTGAAGCCATTCCTGACCCAGGGTCATCTTTGTAGGACGTATTGCAGGAATAGTCGGATTAGATATAAATAGATAACTGATTCCTTATTAACAATGTTGAGCTGATGTGCGTAACAAATGAAAACGTTATTAAATTTGCGTTAAATTTTATCACCACTCATAATATATATGTATATATATATATATATATGAAGAAGAGACTTGAGACACATACACATACGCACACATCCTGCCTCTTATATATATATATAAGAGGCAGGATGTGTGTGTGTATATATATATATATATATATATATATATATATATATATATATATATATATATATATATATATATATATATATATATATATATTATTAAAGACATTTTTTATATTTAACGTTCTTTTTATAGATACAAGTATTTAAGTAAATGCTCTGTTTATAATAAACAGTATTAAATAACATTTACCGGCCTGAATGTCCGAGAAATTTTCATAGAAAATGTTCGTTCTTTGACAAGATTATATATATATACTATATAGCGTCAGCGTAAATGAAGGTTCCGTATAGGATGCAGGTTCGGATCCTGTCAAAGAACGAATATTTTCTATGAAAATTTCTCGGACATTCAGGCCGGTAAATGTTATTTAATACTGTTTATTATAAACAGAGCATTTACTTAAGTACTTGTATCTATAAAAAGAACGTTAAACATAAAAATGTCTTTAATAAATAAATTGTCGGACTTTGTCCATTTCATAATATATATATTACGAAATGGACAAAGTCCGACAATTTATATATATATATATATATATATATATATATATATATATATATATATATATATATATATGAGGCAGGGTGTGTGTGTGTGTAACGAATGGACACCCGCAATTTTAGACGGATTTGCACCAAAATTTACATGCACATGCTCAAAGTTAGCGGGAAGGCCAAGACCGACTTTGCATTTCCCAACTCCCATCGATAGTGGAAATAATCGATTTTTTCATGCTTCTATCGCAGTTTTCATGTAGTTTACGGTCATTTTCTACTGGCCAGAGTGAGAGCCTATAGCTGGCTGCCACAAATAGGCAGGAAGATTCTATTGGCCAGCGTGAGAGCCAACAGCTGACTGAGATGAATGTTAACTAGCATGATAGCATGCAAAAAAAATCGATAGCTGTATTCATCACAAGTGGGAAAAATTTAAATCTGCATGGCACTTTACTTCAATTGGCTCATTCGCTTGCTTAAACTCAACGTGGATTCTGATTAAAAAGAAAATTACTAGAAGTAAAAATTTTATAATAATCAATAATAATTTTTTTTAAAGAGATTAAAAAGAAGATTACTAGAAGTAAACTTATATTTTAAAATAAAATGTTATTCTTTTAATGTACTTTCTATGAATATTTTTCTAATCGACTATTTCATAGAAAATCCCCAAAATTTAATAAAATTTAAATCATTAACATCAAATTAAATTATTTGTAGACAGTTTAGAGACATTCAAATTTATATCAAACATTATAATCTTTATGAACCCCCAAAATAACACTTTCAAAGTAAAACAAAATAACAGTGTCTGTTTCTAGCCTTTTTTACAAAGAAAATTAGTGACAACTTCTCTCATAACATCCTTCTCTCTTTTTCTCTCTATGGGTTTTTTCTTCTCTACCCCTTCGATATCAATATATAACTTCCGTTAAGTTAACAGTTTAAATGTGTCAATATCTGCTAACTCACTCATGTCTCCTCTCTCCCACTCACTTCCTCAATTCGTCAATTTGCATATGTTTAATACGGCCCTTCAAAAATGTGTAAATTTTCTTTTCATTTTTTGTTTGGAAGTAAAGTCTGATGATCCACAGTCCTTTAAAAGGGCTGTAGTGAAATAATTTATTACATGGAACTTTAAAGTGGTCTGTTTATATATATATATATATATATATATATATATATATATATATATATATATATATATAATAAATTTTGATCATATGCGTAGGATAATTTTCCTGGCCAGAATTTATTCCATACATATGTAAATTTACCTTTCGTCAATGCAAAAGACATCAGAAAAGCGATTTAATACATTACGGAACATGTGGCACCGAAGGTCGAAGGCACACTGGGATAGCGAAAGATGCCTTCCAAATGCTAAGCAAAATATTAAGAAATAGGAAAATGTCGTTAGAAAGAAAAGAAAAAGAAAAAAGAAAATAGACTGTTGAACAGCAATATCAGTCCTGTTATATGGCAGTGAATGTTGGACTAATTCCTCATAGATGAAGAAATGGCTTGCCTCACCAGAGATGTGGTTCTACAGAAAGTGGCTGGGAAAAATAATAGACGAAATATGAGAACAATGAGGAAGATGTGAAGAAAATTGATACAAAAAGGTCGTTTATACATAGAATCGGTGGAATCACTCAAAGCTAAGATTTGGCAAATCACATACACAGAACCGAGTTTGCCTAATCGCTCTGTATTCCTCGTTCTATTCATAAGTTCAGTGTTTCTTCTATTTTCTTCCCTTCTTCTTTATATAACTTATGTTTTCTTCTTTTTTCTATGATAATATTAACAACAACAACAATAATAATTATTATTATTATTATTATTATTATTATTATTATTATTATTATTGTATCCATTCTTCTTCTTCTTCTTCTTCTTCTTCTTCTTGTGTTCATTACTCAAATCGTCTTTTTTCCCATAATTCCAGAGTGGTGTTGGTTGTTGTTCTCCTTTTTCCTCCTCTTCTTCTTTTCTTTCTCCCTACTCCTTTCCATCTTCTTCTTTCCTTTCTTCATCGGTCTTCAGTCTTCTTTTTCTTCTTCTTCTTTCCTTTTTTCATCTTCTCTTCAAATCTTCTTCTTTTTCTTTCTTTCTTTTCTTCATCTTCTCTTCAATCTTCTTCTTCTTCTTCTTTCCTTTTTCATCTTCTCTTCAATCTTCCTCTTCTTTCTTTCTTTTCTTAATCTTCTCGTCAATCTTCTTCTTCTTCTTTCTTTTCTACATCTTCTCTTCAATCTCTTCTCCTTCTTCTTCTTCTTCTTTCCTTTTTTCATCTTCTCTTCAATCTTCTTCTTTCTTTTCTTCATCTTCTCTTCAATCTTCATCTTCTTTCCTTTTTTCATCTTCTCTTCAATCTTCTTCTTTCTTTCTTTTCTTCATCTTCTCTTCAATCTTCTTCTTCTTCATTCCTTTTTTCATCTTCTCTTCAATCTTCTTCTTCTTCTTTTTCTTCATCCTGTCTTCAATCTTCTTCTTCTTTCCTTTTTTCATCTTCAATCTTCTTCTTCTTCTTTCCTTTCTTCATCTTCACTTCAATCTTCTTCTTCTTCTTCTTTCCTTTTTTCATCTTCTCTTCAATCTCCTTCTTCTTTCTTTTCTTCATCTTCTCGTCAATCTTCTTCTTCTTCTTTCTTTTCTTCATCTTCTCTTCAATCTTCTTCTTCTTCTTCTTTCTTTTCTTCATCTTCTCTTCAATCTTCTTCTTCTTCTTTCCTTTTTTCATCTTCTCTTCAATCTTCTTCTTCTTTCTTTTCTTAATCTTCTCGTCAATATTCTCCTTCTTCTTTCTTTTCTTCATCTTCTCTTCAATCTCTTCTTCTTCTTCTTCTTCTTCTTTCCTTTTTTCATCTTCTCTTCAATCTTCTTCTTTCTTTTCTTCATCTTCTCGTCAATCTTCTTCTTCTTTCTTTTCTTCATCTTCTCTTCAATCTTCTTCTTCTTCTTCTTTCCTTTTTTCATCTTCTCTTCAATCTTCTTTTTTTTCTTCATCTTCTCTTCAATCCTCTTCTTCTTCTGTCCATTACTTATGCTTTTATATTTTTCCCATAATTCCTGTGTTGTTGTTGTTGTTGTTGTTCTTCTTCTTCTTCTTCTTCTTCTTCTTCTTCTTCTTCTTCTTCTATCCATTACTCATCCCTTCTTCTTTTTCCCATATCTATTCTGTTGCATTATGAAACAGACTCCTCGCCGATTCTTCCTCGATCACTGAGATCTTGACCCTCGACGGTCAACCGTTATCTATTGTATATATCCTTATTTCGCTCCTTACTTCCTTTATATCCAGAACAACCTTCCAGGAATATATTGACTGAAAATATTCTTTTTCTTCGTATAATTGATGGGAATAGAATGGAATTCTGTATGAGAATCTACTTGCATCCATAGAAACTGTGATTTTGCAACGATACAATGAGCAATTGGCTCGTTTAAATGACACATTAGATTATAAAACACGCTGTTCTAGGCCAAAAATAAAAAGGATGGTGATTTTGTTGCATCACAGCGTCGATATTCCATGTGGATAAGCGAGGCAGACGACAAGCATGGACCAAGAATGTGAAGTTCACACAAATGAGATGTATTTTCCAGACCTGTCACTTGCAGGCAATCAATTGTTTGGAACTTAATGGAACAATGGATAGAAGAAGAAGAAGAAGAAGAAGAAGAAGAAGAAGAAGAAGAAGAAGAAGAAGAAGAAGAAGAAGAAGAAGAAGAAGAAGAACAAAAAACAGACTGGAATTACGAAAAGAAAAAGAAAGAAACGGGGAAAGAAAGAAAGCGCGAAAGAAAGAAGGCAGGCATTATGGGAAGAAGAAGAAGAAGAAGAAGAAGAAGAAGAAGAAGAAGAAGAAGAAGAAGAAGAAGAAGAAGAAGACAAAAATTATTGAAAAAAGAAGGTATGATTTATGGAAAGAAGCATAAAGAGGGAAAAACGAAAGAATTAAAACAAGAAGAAGAAAAGAATTATGGGAAAAAAAGACGTGATTTGTGGAAAGAATAGGATGGAGAAGAAGATGGAGAAAGAAAGAAAGAAAGAAAGAAAGACAGAAAGAAAGACAGAAAGACAAAAATTATGTAAAGAAGAAGAAGACAGGAAATATGAAAAGGAGAAGAAGCAGCAGAAGAAGAATTGGAAGAAAAAGAAATGAAAGAAAAAATTCAGAAATCAAAGGAAGTAGCAAAATACCGTTTATAATTTGATGACACTGAATGACAAGAAATCAGATAAGTATTAGGTTGGTGCAAAAATAATGACGTAATAATGTCGTATTTTAACGTTAAAAAATACGTCAAAAAACGACATTATTACGTCATTATTTTTGCACCAACCTTACCTATCTATCTATCTATCTAATTTGTGTCCATGAGAGAGATGGGGAGTGAGAGAGAATAGAAAGGCTGAAAGATTAATATAAAACACACACAAAAAAAAAAAAAAAAAAATTGAAAACCTAACAATCACATTTTTCCTATCTTGGCATACGCCAAACGTATCATGAAACTGTCTTTGATGAGAGGCGAAAAGCAGACAGTGATAGCAATCAGGGAATAAAATTCTTTATCTTTACTTTCTCCAGCAAAATAAAAAAAAAAATTAAATCAAATCAATAATGAAAAAACAAAAACAAAAAAATATATATCTATTGCAGATCAAGAAAAAAAGTAACGATGATAAAAAAGAAATCAAATCAACATATATGACTGAAGTTCAGCAGTTTTGAACTTAATTGATTTTTTTGTTTTGTTTTGTTTTTTTGTTTAGTTTTCCTTTTGATCTCGGTTTAAGTATTGACGACCCAAGGCGACGCAGACGAGATATCAGTGTGTTTCATTTTGCACTGGTGTCAACTGAAAAGTGAGTGTCTTGATCCAAGTCACGACCAAATCTCTGGGTCGGCCAGATGAAATTCGAATTATGAGGAGCCTGCTCACAATGAGGCTGACATTGCAAAATGGATGTCTTAGCCTTAAAAAAAAAAAAAGAAAAAAAAATACGAAATCTGGCAAAAGAAAAGAAAACTACTAACTTGTCCATGCACATTTATCATTTCTCTTAACTAATTACATTATTGCAATGATATTCACCCTGTATCTACCCATATTTCTGAGATGAGGTATTATGTACATTATTTACATTATTCGGACTATTGTCCTTATCATTGTCACCATATTTATTACAACGTTTCGGCCCTTCAGTATCTGTCCATATTTCTGAGATGAGGTATTATGTACACTATTTACATTATTCGAACTATTGGCCTCATCATTGTCGCCATATTTATTACAACGTTTCGGCCGTTGTACGCTCCGGCCTTCTTCAGATGGTTGGAATGTCGAATGAACCCTTTATTTCACTCACTGGGGTAGACTGGTCTAGTTCCACGTGTCATGTTTTAATGGATGTCAGTTATCAGCTATCTCCTGTTAATTTCCCTCTGAAATTTCTCCACTAGACTTGCTAGAATATTTTATTCATAGTAATTAAAACCTTAAAACATGCCATTTAAGAAACATTGATGGAATTTTCATTTTTTTTAAATGACGTCCTGTAGATGGCGTCCTCCTGTACGAATGCATTCTTGAAATCTGCTGTTGAGATTCCTCATTGACTGCTGCAACATCTCAGCTGGGATAATGTGAATTTAATTTTGAATTCTCTGTTTTAACTCATCCAGATTTCTTGGTCGAGTTGTGTAAACACAGTTTCTTAAATGGCATGTTTTAAGATTTCAATTACTATGAATAAATTATTTTTCTTCCATCACTCTTGGTTTTATTGGATTGTTAAAAAGATCCCATTTTTGGGGGTCATCCTGCATTCTAAATACTTGTGTGTAATTTTTTTTAAAACTATGGTTTTATTTCATAATGTTTAAATGTATATCGTTTAAAAAATTACTATGTGTACCGTGAATAAGTTGAGAAACCATGAACAGAAAAGAACATTGGCCCACAGAAGTTTGAATTCAGAAGAATTTAAAAGATAGGGTCACAATGTTGCCAGATACCATTGTCGCGCTTGGTACCGTAACTAAGAGAATAAATATGGCACTCGATTGCCCAGTAGAACTCTTGCAGAAAGAAAGCCTATTCGGAAGAATAATCTGGTAAGTGATAGACACTTAGAGACAGAGAAAACTGCAAGATATCTAAAGCTGATGGCATTGGTCCTTTAACTATGCATTAATTACCAAGCATTAATATCTTTTTTTAGAAAAATAAACAAACAAATAATAATAATACAACGATACGCTGGCCTCAACTCTCTTTTATTGTTCGAAATTCTGCTGGATATATCTATCTATATAGATATATATAGATATATTCAGGTCAGAACGTAAGCACTGGAATTAGAATAGGCGAAAATCAAACTGATTTCGCCTGGAGCGAAGTAGCCGACACCTCTCGGCCGGTTTTATTGATTAGAGACAAACGGGCGGCCGTGTTATTTCCCTCAATGTCATTTATAACCTGCTAGTTTAAGTTAATACATGTGAGTTTTCTTTCCTATCCTAGATACTCCATTTTTTATTCTCTTTTCGTTTCTTTCTGCTCTTCCCTCTCGTCACACTCTATCACAAATAATCCCCATATATATATATATATATATATATATATATATATATATATATATATATATATATATATATATATATATACAGGGTGAACCTTAATGTAAAAAATGTACTAAATATTGCGTGTGTTAAAGTTTTCAGAATATATCCGTAGAAAAGATAAAATTAAATTAAATTGACAATAAAAAAAAACATCACTTAATCTTTGCCGACATGTTTCGTCATGTGACTTTATCATGGTAAATGCGTTTATTTTGTTTTGTACATGTTGCCTAATATAAACAAAAGTGGAATAACTAACTCGAGTAACTAACAAGATTCAGCTTTTGTTTATATTAGATCCCATGTAAAAAATTAAATAATATCACTTGCTTTGATAACGCCAGATGAGAAAACGCATCAGCAAAGATATTTACTTTTTTGATGCAAATGTGGAGGATCATTGAGAAAATGTTGATGGATTTTTAAATTAAATACATGTTCAGCATTTTATTTACTTGATTAATTATTAAATAACCTGAACCCTACATCAACAAACAAAAAACGTTCAAAGGAATACGTCTGTGTTGTACTTCAATAAACAAAAAGTTCAATAAAAGGTCAGGGTATTTAAATCGTTTTTATTCTGTTGTAAAATTGTCATGGGCTTCAAATTCTGTAAATGAAAAGCAAGAAAAAAAGTAAGAGCCCCCTCCTATATATATATATATATATATATATATATATATATATATATATATATATATATATATATATATATATATATAAGAAAAACAGACCACTTTAAGGTACCATTATAATAATTTATTACACCAGAGCCCTTTTAAAGGACGTCGGATCATCAGATAGCACTTCCAAAAATGAAATGAAACGAAAAAAGAAATTAAAATTGATGGGTAGTGTAAGTTTTTGTAATTTAACAGAGAGTGTAAAAGGAGTAGTTAAAGAGACATGGTAGAGTATAGGGAGGGATTAATTTCATATCTCTCTCTAGCATATTTAGTATTGGAGCAGGAGGAGTGACCAGACCTTGACCTATTTAGACGGTTAACTTAACGGAAGTGATATATTGAAATGGGAGGGGAGAACGGAGAAAAGGAAAAAGGAAAAAGAAGGAAGTGAGAGAGGGGACTAAAGAAAAAGAGGCTGTAATTGGGTTTTAGCAATTTATGTAAAGAATAGATTTTAATGCTTGATAGTAATTTAGACATCTAAAAAAAAACCCCGAATAAATTAATTTGATGAAATAAATTAATTAAATAAATAAATTAATTTGGTGAAATAAATTATTATAATGGTACCATAAAGTGGTCTGTTTTTCTTTTAAATATTAGCTCTGGGTTTACATTGAGCTCTCGGGATTTCATCCTCCTTGGGATTACTCATACTGATTACCAAGTTCTTCATAACTTATATATATATATATATATATATATATATATATATATATATATATATATATATATATACTGTGTGTAACAGCAAAATTGTCGAAAGCAAAGTTCAAAGCTTGTAACAGTAAAATTCTCTAAATTGAGTAACATCAAAATTCTTCAAATCGTGTAACAGGAAATTTCTCCAAATTGTTTAACAGCAAGGGATAATTGTTCATCCAACAAAATGCTTAATATCTAAGGAAAACAATTGAACAAATTGATTTTTTCCAGGTTTTCAGATAAGACGTTTAGCCATCTTGGCACCATTTGCTTTAAGAATCACTGAAAAACCTTCTGAGTTATTCAGCTAGAAAGAGAACAGGTTAAAATCATTCTGTGTAGTTTAGCGCCATTTACATAGCTGGAAGTCAACTTTGTGCAAATTCTTTAAATAAACTAGAATACCTACCTTTCGTTTCTCAATAAAGTTTTTTTTTTCTTGCCCGAGTCCATCCTTCAAATCTATAAATCAAACATTCGCCCTTACATGGAATACTGCTGCCATATATGGTCTGGTGCCCCCGGTATTCGTCTTAGGGTCCTCGACAAAATCCAGAGACGGATATGCAATATGATTGGCCATGATCTGGCATCTCGTCTACAGTCACTATCTCACAGACGTGCCGTCGCCTCCCTCTGTCTTTTCTACAAATATTTTCACGGTAACTGCTACAACGAAATACTTTCGCTAGTTCCCAGACTGCATGAATTTAAACGTGCTACTAGGCTGGCATCTCGGTTCCACCGTTTCGCTGTCGAAACGGGTTAAATGTGGCCGTCTCTTCTACTCCAATAGCTTCATGTCTCGCACTTCCTGCCTGTGGAATTCCCTTCCTATTATTTGTTTCCCTGATAGCTATAATCTCCAACTAATCAAATGTCAATCGACATCTCTAGATTCCTTGATCTAATTCGCTGTCCTTGCCTTCATCCTTTCCTCTATCACGCCTCTTTACTCTTGCTCTCACTCATTGTAACCCCCTTGCATCCCGCTTTGATCGGAGTGAAATAGTATTTTAGTAAACACAACCGTAGTAAAAAAAAAAATGGCAATTTTTCCTTTTTTTATAACCAGCATTGTAGCAATAAAGCAAATCAAAATAAATGAGTTTGTCATACTGATATTATTTCAGTGTGGGAAACTATTTAGTTGTTACAGGATCAAGAAGATTCAAATTATTGGTTTATGAAAAGATTCCCACATTGTTTATATTATTCTGAAAATTATTATTATTAATTATTATTATTATTATTATTATTATTATTATTATTATTATTTCCTTTGATTTTTGTTGTATGCACATTTCCTTCCGGGTACCAACCAGAGACCTAGGTTCAGAAATGGCTTCAGGACATTTTCCACTGATCATTCTTGTAAAAAAAAAACAAACAAAACAAAAACGAAAAAAACAAGTATCACACACTTTTTACATATATAAAGCTCTTCGTTATCTGTATATAAGGCATGGCTCATTCTTCTTCTTCTTCTTCTTCTTCTTCTTATTATTATTATTTCTTTGATTTCCGTTGTATAAACATTTCCTTCCGGGTTCCAACTAGAGACCTACGTTCAGGACTTTTTCCACTGATCATTTTTATAAAAAAACAAAAACAAAAAAATAACATCGCAAACATTTTACGTAGATAAAGCTCTTCGTAATGTGTGAACTTTAAGACCAGGCTTATTATTATTATTATTATTATTATTATTATTATTATTTATATTATTTTGGAAATTATTATTATTAAATTATTATTAAATCTGGATATTATTATTATTATTATTATTATTATTATTACTATTATTATTATTATTATTATTATTCTGTAAAGTCCGTGCGTTATTGGAAAATTTGTCGTGAGAAATGAGGACAGGATTAATGTACGGATAATGTGTTGGATTAAATTTCATCGTTATATATTAATCCGCTTGCGCCTTTGTACAGTATGTGTTATAATTGGTATTACAAATACCGTGAGAGAAGCACAAAGAAAGGGGGACATAGAGAGTAAAACAGAATGTGAGAGAGGGAGGAGAAAGAAAGTGAGTATAACGGAGAGGGAGAGAGAGAGAGATTAGAAGGGATCAGGTTCTTAGATAAATGCAGTTGTTTGTAGTGATGGATTAAATCGTCTTTCACGACCCAACGATCACCCCGACACTGTAGCTAAGGTCCATTCAGCAGAGTTGCAATATAATCCACAGGTCTGTCTGTGGGTTGAGTGCACGTCTGTAACGGATGCTCTCGGAAACATATATATATATATATATATATATATATATATATATATATATATATATATATATATATATATATATATATATATATATATATATATATATATATATATATATATATATATATATATATATATACATATTCGTCCTCCGAAGCTAAATGACGGTTCCCTATAGAATACAGGTTCGAATCCTGTCGGAGGACTAATATATTCTGTGAAAATTTCTCGGACATTCAGGCCGGTGAATGTTGTTTAATACAGTTTATTATAAACAGAGCATTTACTTAAATATTTGTATCTATAAAAAGAATGTATAAACTTAAATATATATATATATATATATATATATATATATATATATATATATATATTACTGTTATGATAATTTACCCACGCACGCATGGACTCTCCCAGCTATAAATAGGAACAGGTACTACCTTTTGGAGATGGAAGTTTCCAGCAGTCAGCTCTGACAGTCGGACCGAACATTCTTGCTGAAACACTCTCGTTTGTATATGTTTTTATTACTGTTTCTGTTAATATATTTGTTTAACTCAATTCCTCTCGTGTGTCTTTATTTCTGGCTCTAACAAGGCCACAACAATTACAAAGAATAGAAATCAAAATTTACCTTATTCGAATAGCTATTTCAACCAACAAGAGCTATGTTGGCAACATAGGTCTTCTTGTTTACTGAAATAGCTATTAGAATGAGGTAAATATTGATTTCTAAATATGTAATTTATATGCTCTGTTATAATAAATACATTGAGGTCTCGTTGTGGATGAATTATAATATTTTATATTATTAGGATTCACTTGGATCATATACCAACGAATTATTACATATATATATATATATATATATATATATATATATATATATATATATATATATATACTAGCAGTAGAGCCCAGCGTTGCCCGGGGATGTAACAGTAAGAGATAGATGAAGTATCGACCATCATAAAGACTGAAAAATAAAATTGACAACGATTATTGTTTAAGGTTGACGGACATGCATGTCTTAATTATTTTTGTTTTGTTTTGTTTTGTTTTTTGGGGTTTTTTTTACGAATTGGTCAAACCCAAACTCAAACAAAAACATTGTTTTCAATCGTTATGAGTCTACCGATTGAATAGAATTTTATTATAAACAATTGTCTTGTAAATGGAATCTTTAAAGCATTCTGAATGTAAAAATAAAGAAAAAAAGTGTGCAAGACAATAAGAAACACTACCTGCCCCCCAAAAGTGAAGTTTGTTGAAATCGGTTGAAAAATGTAGGAAATCCGATCGCATATATAACGAACACACACACACACACACAACCTAGGTTTTTATAATAAGTATAACTCGATATGAGTTGTCCCCCTTTCATTCTCGCGATGCCTCTTAATCGTGTTTTCAAATTGATTTCGTGCAAAAACAATTGTGGTTTTCCAATTTTTGGCGCTTTCAGAACCACCGCAAGGTAATTTTACGTAGTCCTGTGAAGTTTTGTTGAAATCGGTTGAAAAATGTAGGAAATCCGATCCAATATATAAACGTACAGACACACACGCACAACCTGGGTTTTATAATAAGTAATATATATATATATATATATATATATATATATATATATATATATATATATATGTATGTATGTATGTATGTATGTATTTATATTATAATAATTAGAAAGAACAGTAAGATTTATAATCCGGTGTTCTAATTAATTTTTTTTTTATTTTTAATAAAACAGCGCTCAGTACAGTTCAGTAGATCCTAAACATTATAAATTTAATCATTTGAAAATATTAATGATTAAATTTTCCTGTAACCTTGACAACTAATAATATGAAGATGGTATGTGCTTATTAACTCAGGAAAATTCAAAATAATTTATTCCAGAAATTGCTTGAAAATGAATCAGAGATAAAGTTTTCTAATTTAATTCTATAATTAAATTTAAGTTTTTGTTTCTGTTTTTGGAACATAGTAATTCCTGTGTAGAGTTGGAACCATATTTTTAAATTAATAAATTTATAATATACATACATACATATATATATATATATATATATATATATATATATAATTATTTATTTAAAAATATGATTCCAACTCGCTACATAAGAGGTCTCATGTTTCAAAACAAGAGCCGAAAACTTCAAAATAATATTTGAATTTTAACTTGAGTTAAAGTAGGCTCTGTTCCATCTTCAAGCGAAATTCTTTTCGGAATGACTTATTTCTGAAATTTACGAGTTTTAATAGTATGGTCAGAATTGAAATCAAAAATTTTTATGTTACCATGGAAATTTTTGATTTCAATTCTGACCATACTATTAAAACTCATAAATTTCAGAAATAAGTCATTCCCAAAAGAATTTCGCTTGAAGATGGAACAGAGCCTACTTTAACTCAAGTTAAAATTCAAATATTATTTTGAAGTTTTCGGCTCTTGTTTTGAAACATGAGACCTCTTATGTAGCGAGTTGGAATCATATTTTTAAATAAATAATTATATTTATGCTCTACTTTCGTATCGAGCACTATTTTTTAAAAATAATAACAAAAATACTAAGGAACTTTGGATTATTTACCAAACCAGTTTCTTTCCTATTTTCTACAATATTTTCACACACACACACACACACACACACACACACACACACACACATATATATATATATATATATATATATATATATATATATATATCCAGGTTTACAATCGTCTGATGAGATCCGTTGTATGCGCATCGAAACAAGACTGCAATTTTTTAGCGATTTTATCACGTTTTCGATGTAATATCCTAAAATAAAGTATATATATATATATATATATATATATATATATATAATTCAGTTTTTGACGCTATATTGCCTATTAGCTTTTAATATTTTCTTCCGTGTCTAATACAGCTCAATCAATTCCCTAAATTTAGTTTCCCAACTTAGAGCGGACGAAAAAACGTCTCTTAAAGATAAAATACCTATTTTTAGCACCTTTTATTTGAGTTACTTTTGCAGTTTATCCGTAAAGTGAAAGTAATATATATATATATATATATATATATATATATATATATATATATATATATATATATATATATATATATATATTCGTCTAGCTAATTATTTCAGGGAATTGTTTGAGGGAATAAATCTTTATTTTTTATTTTGGGAATTCGATATAATTATGGGCAGGAAACCATTTAGGAAATGTCTCGACCTTTTCGTTTGTATAAATAGTTGAATGGTGAAAGAATCGAAGAAGAAAAAAAAAAAGCAAAAAAACAAAGAAACCCCAATTTTTGGGCAGAGGAGGATAATACTTTTTTTTTCCAAAAATGTCCAGATTTGCTTAGAAAATTTACAGAATTATAAGGGTTCTAAAGAAATTCTTTGAATCAGTGCCGGTACGCGAACCATCAGCTAATGTTCAGACCATGAGAAGGAATCATTTGAAGAATTGTTTGATGCCAGCCAAACGGTACACCGCCAGAAACATGGCTGTCAGAATTTGTACTTTTGTACCACACTTGGTACATGTTGCTTTCAAATGAAGGCGTTGGTACAATTTGTACATCTTTTAATGAAATTTAAAATATTTGGTGCTATCTGAAATAAATTTTAATTAATAATGCAAAGTACAGGTATAATATGGACACTCAGTCTCCATTGCGCTTTGCACTGTCCTCATTTGAACCACGGCTGGATAAAATGACGCAAAAAAAAATCAGTCTCACCTTTCACACTAGTAAAGATTAAGGTTATATAATTTTGTTTTGGTGTTAATAAACTACTTATTTTATTACTTGTTATGTTTTAATATTGAATTAATTTTTTGCAAAATAAGTCTCTATCTATAAAAGGCAGGATGTGTGTGTGTGTGTGTGTGTGTGTGTGTGTGTGTAACGAATGCTCGGCCGCAATTTGTGACGGATATGCACCAACATGCACATGATCCAAGTTAGCGAGAAGCCCAAGACCGACTTTGCATTTCCTAACTGCCATCAATAGTGGAAATAATCGATTTTTTTCATGCTTCTACGGCAGTTTTCATGTAGTTTGCAGCCATTTTCTACTGGCCAGAGTGAGAGCCAATAGCTGGCTGCCACGAATAGGCAGGAAGATTCTATTGGCCAGCGTGAGAGCCAACAGCTGACTGACACGAATGTTAACTAGCATGCTAGCATGCAAAACATCGAGAGCTGCATTCGTCACAAGTGGTAAAAATTTAAACCTGCATGGCACTTTACTCCAATTGGCTCATTCGCTTGCTTAAACTCAACGTTGATTCTGATTCTGTAGAACTGGGTTGGGTGTGAAAAAGTATTTGTTGTTAACATTCTTTTTTCATTCGGTTTTTCCAGTTACGAGTGCTTTTTTAAAGCTAATCGTTTTGTGTTCATTTTGTTTAGTTCTTTTTTCGTAACAGATTTAATGTTTAGTATAGAGTTTAGAAAAAATTCGCAGTGGGAGATAGGCAAGAAGTAAGGCATGTAGCAACATCAGCACGGCTAGGGCACTCCTTTAAAGGCACGGAAGGGCAAAAATATTTTAAGTCAAATGATCGTGATTACTGTATGAGTTGTACGATTTTTGAATCAAGCACGGGCAACGCCGGGCCATGCTGCTAGTGGAAGAAAAAAATTGTCAACTTATATTCATTATATATATCCTTTCCGGTATAAATTACTATTACCACAAAATCTTACAGGTACGTGATACAGTGAGAAAAAATGCTGGTCTGCCATATCAGATTATTTGAGAAGCACTGGTTTAAATCGAATAGTGAAGACGTTGATGACAAACATTTGTACTGGAATGTTGTTCTTTTTTCCTTCTGAGGCCGCTAGTTTTACCAACGTCTTTATTGAAATGAGAAATTATTTAAAGAACAATTTCATTGAGAAATACAGGTGGTCCACTAATTAGGCTATTGTCTATCTAATACAAGGCTCGAGACTCTCTCAAGGTAGCGTGTTACTAAATGGGATTATTTCGTGGACGTAAAATTAGTAGATTAGAAAGAGAGAATCCCGGCGTTTCTTTCATTTCCCTTCAGAAAGTAGACGATTATGTCTCTCCACAACATCCCTTGGTTTATAGCAATATTTTCTCATACTCCCTGATCTGACATTCATTTAAGAAAGTTTGTTATTTGTCTACATCTCTGAGATGAGGTATTATGATTATTTACATTATTTACATTTTTTTCGGACTGTTATCCTCATCTTCAGCGCCATATTCACAACATAAGGCCGTTGTACGCTACGGCCTTATGAGATGAATGGAATTTCGAACCGAAATTTATTTCGTCCACAGGGGTAGATTGTTCTAGTTCCACGTGCCATGCCTCTTCTGGATGTCTCGGTTATTTCTCAACTCTCCAGTGTTTTCCGGTTCTCCACTTCTGTATGCTGTAGCCTGGAATTGAACTCACAACTGTTTGGGTCTAGTTACTGGATCTAACCAACCTCTTTATTCACTGGGCCATCTATTATAAGCGTTTCCAGATCCAAGGTGTCCCTGTGGTAAAAACAGAACCAGTGAATAAACTTATACCAAAGCCTTATTGCACTTTACTCTGACTACTCGTCTACTGACGCGTGTTACAGGGTACTTATTTATACTCCCCTAGATCTTAAAGGGAGGTAACTGATGATTTATCAGTACATTCTCCCCTCCATTAGGTGTCTCCCCTCCCAGGCTCTTTACAGATTCTCTGTGAAAGTCTGGGTAGTTCTTGTATTGGACTATCCGGGTTGAATGATCTTTCATTTTGAGCTCTTCCGTTAGTCCCGGAATGGACGTATCTCGTCCTTTTTGATGGACGAGACCGTTCTGAGCCTGAATGTGGATCTTCCGAATCTGTTTCCGAATGTACCCGCTTCTGGGGCATTGATCGCTCATCAGGATCGTCTGGAGTTGTCAGGGTCTCGGATGTTAATCCCTCTGAAATGTCTGATGGAGGCGCAACGAAAGCTGTGTCATCATCCTGGGGTAATGTGTCGGGAGTGATACCGGCAAGGTGTTATCCCGATTGGCTTTTAGTGTCGAAGGAAACAGATCTCCTCACTAGGGTTTTAAGATTCGGTATCTCCAGCAGGAGCCAGGTCTCTAAGAGAGACGGTAGTTTACCTTCCATCCGAATGTCTCACGTGTGTCTATTGTGGGTTTGCTTCTCTTAGTCCCACCTCGCCCACCTCGTCTACCAGAAGGGCGGTCATGTTTGGTATAGCGAATGTGGTGTCTCAGTAGAACCGTACTTGGTTGAGAGTGCCAAGTGGGAAGCGAAGTCCCAGCCGAACTCCGTCGTTGGAAGGGTAGAAATCTTTCGTGGGGGATGGCATTGGTGGACGTGCATAATAGCGATCTGATGACATACAGGGCTACTGGAAGATTTTTCCAACTATTTATTGAGCATTTGTGTGCTGAAGTAGCAAATTGAATTGTTTCCCAAATTAAGCCATTGTATCTCTCGCATTGACCGTTAACCTGGTGGGGGCTGTACGACTTACCGCCATTCTTCGTTCTTGTAAGAATTGCCGAATTTGCTCGGACATGAAGGAAGCTCCTCGATCTGAATGAATGTATGCCGGTACTCCAAAATAGGGAACAAAGGCATTGGATAATTGTTGTTGTAGTCATTGCTGGACAGGGAAAAACAAACCGTGAATATTCGTCCACTATAGTTAGCATATATCAGTTTGGTGTTTCGGATGGTAACGGGCCTTTAAAATCCAGACTGTGTCTTTCAAATGGCTGCGTTGCTTTTATAAGGACCCCAGGTGTAGGTATGTAAAATTAAGATTTTGTCTCAGCACACGTTCGGCAGGAATTTATAACATTCCTAACGTCCTCCATTGAATAAGGCAAATTCCTTCTCCTTACCATGTGAACTATCCATGTTATTCCCAGGTGGCACAGTTACTCGTGTAGTGTCTGGTGTTCTTTTGTACTTGGAGTTATACGGCATATTCTTGACAGGACGTCTGCTGTCAGACTCTCCTTGCCGGAGCAGTAAGTAATATCGAACGAGAAACAAAATAGTTCAATTCTCCACCTTGCTATTTTTTCATTTTTTATTTTACTGGTAGCCTTTTTGATGAACATGGACGAAACAGGTTTTTGGTCTGTAACTAATCTGAAGTGACGTCCGATTAAATAATGTCTCCATTTTCTTAACGCTTCAACTATGGCGTAGGCTTCTTTTTCAATCGCCGTATGCCGTCGTTCAGAATGAGAGAGAGTCCTTAAAAAGAAGGCTAGAGAGCGGTCAGCTTGACTTAATGAAGCGACAATTGCGCAGTCTGATGTATCGATTTCAACTACCTGTGGGTCAGAAGGATCTACAGTTGTGATTACTGATTTTGCAATGTCTTGCTTGAGTTTTTCGAATGCTTCTATTGAGAGGCGAGATAAGGGAAACGATCTTACTTGTATTAATGAACGTATCTTTTCTGAGAAAGAGGCGATCCATTGGGTTAATGGGCAATCATGCCCATAATTCGTTGCAGCGCACGTATGTTATCTGGGACTGGAAATCTGAACAAAGTTTTAATCGCTCTGGGTCTGTCGCCATTGACCCGTTGGTTATTGTATAGGCCAAAAGACTGATTTTATGTTGCCCAAACGAGCATTTGTCATTATTTAGTGTAAGGTTATATTTGCTTACGGCGTCCATGAACCATCGAAGGTTTTCGTCGTGGTCCTTCTGATTGTGGCCACATATAGTTACATTATCTATATAAGCAAAAGTACTTTCCAGTTTTTCATTCGTTATGATTTTGTCGATTATTCTCTGAAAAATATCTACTCCATTACTTACCCCAAAAGTTATCTTCCGGAACTGGTACAGCCGACCAACTGCTTCAAATGCAGTGTAGGGTCTGTCTTTTGGCTTAATGGCCACCTGATTAGCACTTTTCCAATCTAACTTGTTGAAAATACTATATTTAGCTATTTCCCAAAGCATTTCGTCTATGCGTGGCAACGGAAAACGTCCAGAAGAGTAACCGGTTAATTGTCTGAGAGTAATCTATAACCATTACTTTTTTTGGGGGGGGAGGGAGGGTTCTGTGTTTGTTATTAATACTTCGGCCCTCAATGGTTACGTATTTGGTGTAATTATTCCTTCTAAAATAAAAAAAAAATTATTGAGAATTTTTTTACTTTATTTCGAGCCCTATAAATTGTTTGGCGTCATGCGAATAACGTCGGCTCTTAATAGCTAGTGGCTTACAATCCTTTGCCAGGTTTTCAAAGAGTGAGGGATACGGAATGTTGGCTGCAGTCAGTCCGCAAATCTTTAATACATGTTTATCTCCGCCGAACGGGATTTCTATGCTAGAGTGTTGCTGGAAAAAATGGGACCGAGTATTACCTCACAACAAAAGTCTTTTCATTATCGATAACTTAACAGCTTTATATGAGATGCCGTTTTAATGTAGGTCGGCCAAACAATATCCCCTTACGTGGTGATGACAAAGCTGCGTTCGCCACTGTTACACTCTTGGGGAGGGATCATAATGCCATTTGTGATTTTTTACTAGACTGTTTCTGTTATAGCTTTCCGAACTGTCAGTGTCTAATAATGCATTGGTGAGGATTTAATTTTTATAATAGTTTTTGAAAGACAGTCAGGGATTACGGCCAATGTTGCAGAAAATGATAAAGAACTGATAGGACGGTTAGCTTTGTAAGAGATATTTTTAAACGAACGACATACCTTGGAAAAATGTCCTATTTGTTGTTCATTATGACGGTCGTCTTTGACTATAGAATCCAGAGATTAGCAGTGAATATTTCGAAGTAGGGAAGCGTAGTTCAGGATATCCCGGTAAATTAGCAGAGCGGAGTTCAGTAGTACTTCCTCCTGGTCCTCTTCGTCTGACAAATTGGCACTGGACATTCGGATAGAGTAAACAAAATGGCCGCCTTTATACACGACGGATTGAATACTTTACGTCTTCTGATTGGTTAACCTTCTATTGGTGGACTATAAGGTGAGTCAAGTCATTTGGGTTAGCTCACTAGTTAATACATATACA
>OZ010606.1:31667999-31707999 GCA_963932145.1 Acanthosepion lycidas
CATGTAGTAACTGACTAAGATCGAAGTTGCTTAACCTCGGTTTTTCATATGCTATCCTAAGGGCATTTACGCGTAAGTGAATATAAGGAAAACGACTGAAATTGGCGCCGACTTTCCGATTTCCATTTGTGAGCCTTTAACTTCCAAACTTACAGCACCTAGCATTTCTGTCTTCCCGCTCTTCCAAGCTTACAGAACCTTGCATTCCAACTCTCCTGTACTTACAATCTTACAGCATGCAGCATTTCCCACATCCTGGCATTCAGCCACTTAACGCACTTCCTGTTAGTACATTCTTTCAATCATGCATCACATGGCATTCCTACTTCCAAGCATACAACAGTTGGCATTCCACACTTCTAAGCTTACAGCACCTGACATTCCCCAATTCGTGCACTTTCAAGTTTATATCACCTGGTATTCTCCAAATTCTCACCATTTGCAGCACCAGGCATTCCTGACTTGTCGCATTTCCAAGCTTAAATCACCTGTCATTTCTCACTTTCAAACTTACATCACCTGGAATTTCCCACTTCAAGCACTTCCAAGATGAGCATTCCCCATGCCAGAATTTCCAAACTTACAGCACCCAAGATTTCCCACATTCAGCACTTCCAAGATGACAGTACCTAGCATTCCCCATGCCAGTATTTCCAAACTTACAGCACCCGACATTTCCTAAATTCAGCACTTCCAATCTAACAGCACCTGGAATTCCCGACTCCCCGCACTTAAAAGCTAACATCAACGGGCAATCCTCACTTCCCGCATTTCCAGGCTTACAGTACCCTGCATTACAGACTTCCCGCATTTCCAAGCTTACAGTACCCTGCATTACAGACTTCCTGCATTTCCAAGCTTACAGTACCCTGCATTACAGACTTGCATTACAGACCCTAGCTCACACTTCCCTTCATTCCCACACTACCAAACATAGAACACCTGGCATTTCACACTTTGAGAACTTCCAAGTTTATAGCACCTCCTATTCCTGACTCTCAGCACTTCCAAGATTACATCACCCACCATTCCCCACTTCACACGCTTCTAAGATAACAATGGCTGTTAGTCTACATTTCCCGCAGTTGCAAACTTTCAGCACCTGGCATTCTCCACTTTCCGCTCTCCCAAGCCCCTGGCATTAATCTTGCAGAACCTGGCATTCCAACTTCCAGCACATCCTAGCTTACAGTACCCGGCATTCCTTACTTCCCATACTTCCAAGCTTACAAAATATTGTATTCCCGACTTTTTGCAGTTCCCGGTTAATGTAATCCGGCATTCCCCACTTCCCACACTCCCAAGCTTACAGCAATCGCCATTCCCCACACTTTGAGCACTTCCAAGATTACTCCACATGGCATTCCCGGCTTGATTCATTTCCAAGTTTATAACACTCGGCATTTGCCCACTTTCCGCACCTTGCATTCCCCATTTTTAGCATTCCCAAGCTTAGAGCACCTGCCATTCCCCACTTCTCGCACTTCCAAACTACTCGGCATTTACCACTTGTTACACTTCCATGCTCATCACTGGCATTCCCTACTTTCCGCATTTCCAAGTTTACTTCACTTGGTATTCCTCACTTTCAGTACCAGGTACTCCCCAAGCAGTCACCCATCTAGGTACTAAGAAGACTCGATTTTGCTTAACTTCGGTGATCGTAAAGCCTTTCTATACCTGAAATTGATCCTGTATTTAATCTCGATTCATATTGTGATAGAAATCAACGCTACTATCTTATTCGACAATTTTGAAATCGCTATATTTTCGTATAGTAGATTTTGTGCACTTTTGGGAGAATTGGATCCCAAGACCCTTCTTAGCTTAGTAAATATTGCTTCTAATTGGTTAATAAACACACAAGTGGGCGTTGCAATTCACCCACGCACAATATATTTCTCCAGCGTGTGACTAAGTCAAGTTTCCCGCCAAGGCGCTCTGATCCTGTCACGTGATTACATTATCTATAAAAACAAACACGAGTTTGCCTTTTTCTCTCTTTCATCTCTATTCTTGCTGCCAAATGTAGTCCCAGAGAATTATCGTCTTGACCTTGCGGTTAGACGTTAAAGAACATTACCAACATACACGTACGTACGAACATTCACCAAAATACGAACGTTCACACACACACGGAAACACAATGTTAACTGTCTATGTGCTTAGTAAATGTTTTGTCGAATACATATATTTGTTTATATATATATATATATATATATATATATATATATATATATATATATATATCGGTCTTGTTTGTTTGTCTTCATTATCTTCAGTTGGACTTAATCCCATTCCAACATTCTATTGTAGCTGGACCTTCTAGCAGGAAATATAAACGCACATGTTTGCTTTACATCTTCACGATCCCGGTCCTCTACAATAATGACCACAGCCGACGTGATATTGCGAAGGAAAGCCAATAGTAAGCATAACGGTCCTCTACAATATCTTGTCTCTTTTCGATCTAAAGACGTTTGTTTTCGCTTTCGCTTTTGGGATGGAATTCAACACAGATAAATCCAAAATGATGGTGAATAGTACAAGCCCAAACCAGTGCCAGCATCACCATTGACGGTAGACCACTGGAGGAAGTGCACAGCTTCAAATTCAAAAGTTGGAGTGTGAAACACAAAAATCTGCACGCGGTTCTCCACAGCCACAGCATCCTTGGCCGGACTGGAAAGCTTATGAAAAAGCAACGTTAGCTTTCATAGCAAGTTCATGCTCTACAAAATCGCTGGTCCTATCGATCGTCCTCTACGAGTGCGAGACTTGGACATTCATGGTTGAGGCGGGATCCAGTCGTTCGAAAACAAATGTTTCAGAAACCTTCTCCGTGTCTCCTACTGGGAGGACAAAATTAATGACTATGTACGAAGCAAGTTTTAAATGCCTTGTGGGCCAACAGGAACCTCTTACGCCGCTAGTATGGGTAGGAATATGCGATGCTTTGGTCACGTCGGGCGGCATAACAGCCTCTGCAGGACCATCACGCAAGGGACTGTTTAAGACTGACAAGCGGGGACGGCAACACAAGAGGTGGTCATCCAACATCATCCTGGAGGAGGCTGTCAGTTCCTTCTGCCCTTAGGTCTGTCCCCGCAGTAGAAACAGTCAAGGGAGTGATGATGATGACGATGACGATGACGATGATGACGATGGTGACGATGATGATGATGACGATGACGATGATGAGGACGACGATGACGATGACGATGATGATGACGACAACAATGACGATGATGATGATGACGATGATGATAATGATGATGATGATGATGATGACGATGACGACGATGACGATGATGATGATGACGATGATGATGACGACGATGACGATGACAATGACGAAGACGATGACGATGATGATGATAACGATGATGTTAATGATGATGACGATGATGATGTCGATGACGACGATGACGATGGTGACGATGATGACGATGACGATGACAATGACGACGACGATGACGATGATGATGATAACGATGATGATAATGATGATGACGATGATGATGTCGATGACGACGATGACGATGGTAACGATGATGATGATGATGATGACGATGATTATGACGATGACGATGATGAGGATGATGATGACGATGGCAATGATGATATCGATGATGATGATGACGACGATGTTGATGATGACAATGATGATGACGACGACGACAATTATGATAACGATGATGATGATGATGACGCTGATGATGATGACGACGATGACAATGACGATGATGATGACGTTGATGATGATGTCCCTTTTGTGGTTGGTGCATTGGAGACTATTTTCATGGATCTTTCTGCTTCGACTTGGGGATGCCTGATTTTTTATCATTGTTATTGCGCCAATGGAAACACTGCTCGGAACTGTTCATATATTGAGGAAAGTGTTATGTCTCTAAACTGTGGGGTCTGCCAAAACATCTAAGAATCAGAGACAATCTCAATTAATAATAATAAAAATAATATCACTTGAATAAGTAACATTATTATCGACTCGGCCTCTGTAGAAGCAATCACCTGAGATAAAATCATCGCCCTTGAGAGTTGGCTATACAATTTGACCTCATCTTCGCATATAAGACGCAGAGTAAATTTTAAATAAGGCGCGTCTTATATACTTTATCTGCAATGCGTCTCGGCTTCAGTTACTTTCCCACTGTCGTCACGTCGCTTCCCTGGGCCGTATCTATAAATATATTCATGGTAATTGTGCTAGTGAGCTTTCCGCTTTGATCTCGTTTTCATGACGTATTAAATTGGCGGCAAGGTCTCCTTTATCATACATTTGAAATAGGTAGATATCACCGTAACTTCTAAGCTAACAGTTTCTTCTCTCGCACTTCTCGCTTGTGAAACTCTCTTCCTGCCTCTTGCTTTACAGTCATTTTTGATGTTCAAATATTAAAATGCAATGTCAATCGTAATCTTCTGTTATCTTAATTCCCGTTCTTTTATTGTTCTCTCTCCTTAATAATGTTTTCTGTTTCTCATCTTCTGTCACACTCAGTAACCCCTTGCGTTTTAGCGGCTTTATTGCCTTGCTTGGGGTGAAATGATTAAAAAAAATGCAGTATTTATTTATTACTTTTATAGTAACCATTGATCAAGAATTAAAAAAATAGCTTCATAAATAGAGATGTTAGTAGTAGTATTAGTAGTAGCAGTAGTAACAGTAGTAACCATCATTGATCAAATTACCAACTCGCTTCAATTTTTTGTATCAAACCAAAACAAAGTCATTTAATACTACATGTTAAATATGAAATGAGGTGTCAATAATTAAACGATGGATAAAAGGCCAGAAACCAGAACTGATTGAACTTAAACTATCTCATTTATGACGACATTTAAATTCCAAAAATAACCCTTAAAAATTGGGGGTACTCCGATACTGGAATTCTAAAAAAGAAACCTTAAATTCTGAGGGAGGTTTCTTTTTTTTTTTTTCTTCGTCTCGCTTCAGTTATACGCCATGCGTGATACGAAGTAGGTTGCCATTTCTTACAGCGGTAGACCAGTTGCCATCCAAAGCTATAGAACCCGATCTGTTCTGCTATTTACCCGTAGCTGGGGGTGGGGGAGAAGAAGAGGATTCATTCCCAAGGGTATTAGCACGTAAGTGAGTGTAATGGGTTCAACTGGAACTCGGCTCTCCGATTCCTCAATCCGAATCACTATCCGTTACTCCACCTTGCCTCACATATTAGTAAATTTGAAATTACATTTAAATTTAAGATGTCAATAAATTTACATTAAATTTAAAATGCCCACACCTGATTAATTTGCTATCACTAATTCAGTCAGTTTTGGTGCCATGCGTGATACACACGCAGGGGATCATGAATCTTTCGATACATGACTGACGAGGCAGATTCCCCCCCCCCCGCAGTAGGTTGCCATTTCTTTCTGCGTTAGACCAGTTGCCATCAAAGGCTATAGAACCCGGTCTATTCTGCTATTTACCCATATAGGATTCATACCTTTCCTAAGGCTATTAGTACGTAAGTGAATGGATTTGACTGGAATTCGAACCCTGTTCTCCGATTACTCAATCCGAGCCACTGTCAGTTATGTGGCATGCGTGATAGACGCATAGGCCATCATGTATCTTTCGATACATGACTGACGAGGCATATTTTTTTCCTGAATAGGTTGCTATTACTTTCTGTGGTAGACCAGACCTATAAAACTCGGTCTGTCCTGCTATTTACCCATAGCTGGGGGAAGAAGAAGAAGTTTCATCCTTCTCCCAAGTGTATTAGCGCATAAGTAAATGTAATGAATTGACTAGAATTCGAACTCGGCTCTCCAATTCCTCAATCCGAGCCGCTATTCATTACACGTCCATGCCTCACCGATTAGTAAATTTAAAATCACATTTAAATTTAAAATGTCAATAAATTTAAAATGTCCACACCTGGTTAATTTGATATCACTGATCCATTCAATTATATACCATGTGTGATAGACGCGTTATTTGCACTTTCGATACATGACTGACAAGGCAGATTTTTTTTCCCCGCAGTAGGTTGCCATTACTTTCTGCTGTAGACCAGACCTCTAAAACTCGGTCTGTCCTGCTATTTACCCATAGCTACGGGGAGAAGAGGTTTCATCCTTCTCCCAAGGGTATTAGCACGTAAGTGAATGTAATGGATTCGACTAGAATTCGAACTCGGTACCGAATCCTGACCCTCAGGATTCATCAATCCGAGCCGCAATCCAATATTCTACCGTTACCATTACTATTTCTCTCTTTACTCGTTTCTTGAAGAGTCCGTGGGCACCGGTGGATAGAAACGTTATGGCGCTGAGCGGATATGTAGCCTCCGTCTTCCTCTCTAATCCGCTATGACAGCGAGAAAATGTTGCGGGTTTGATGTTGAATCCGCAAACAAACACTGAATGGAGGAAGACAATAACACACATAAAAAAGACGAGCGCATATATATATATATATATATATATATATATATATATATATATATATATATATATATATATATATATATATATATATATATATATATATATATATATATATATATATATATAGGCAAGTTTATTTTCGTTAAAGGAAATACATCAAGAAAAATAAAGTTATTTGCACTATTTACATTGGTCGAACTGTAGTCCTCAATGTCGTTGCCACATTCACGACGTTTCGGCTGTTGTACGGTCTGGCCTTCTTCAGGTGGTCGGAATTTCGAACTGAACACTTTATTTCCTCCAATGGGGGGGAGGGCGGACACATGACCCAGTGAATTGGTTGGATCCACAGACTTGACCTAAAGGGTTGTGAGTTCAATACCTGACTACAGCTGAGGAGAACAAAAAACTTGTAGAGTTGAGTCAAAAAGGGAGATAGCTCATACTGAGTTACCCGGAAGAGGCATGACACGTGGAACTAGAACAGTCTACCCCGGTGAACGAAATAAAGGGGTCAGTTCGAAATTCCAATCACCTGAAGAAGGCCGGAGAGTACAACAGCCGAAACGTCGTGAATATGGCAACAAAGATGAAGACAACAGTCCGAATAATGTAAGTAATCTAATTAATTACAATACCTCATCTCGGAAGTATAAACAGATATTGGTCATTATATATTCTGTGAATTTAATTGACTTGACTCTTACACATTCAGCCATTTGATTATTTGATTTAAATTTACTAGTCTGAACCATTTTTTAAAGGTTGTTTAAGTTTCCTTGTATTTTTCGCATTTAACCAATCATTAAATCTATATTGCGCATTTATTTTTTCCCGCGTTTATTCATACGATTGACCTCTTTTAAGAAACTCATTGCCATTAATTTATTGGTCTGTGCATTTACGGACCAATGAGAGAATTTAATTTATTCGTTTGCAACTCTTTTCACATGTCATTAACTTCAAGACGCGTTGCTTTTCCAACGGGTAACCTATAGCCGGAGTTTAATTATACGTTTCAGTTTTAACCAGTTATTAAAATTTACGCTCTAATTCCATTTTTAAACGACCGCTGGATTTTATTCACGCGTCCTTTTAAATTTTTCATTACTCAGTGGAGTTTATATATTCGTCACTGAATTTAAATTACTCTTTTAACCGGTCATCGGATCTCTTTTAGCTATTTAAGGCATTTAATTTACTGGTGGAATTATCTTTTAAAATCTCAGTGATTTTCTTGCACCTTTGGACAAATATTGAAATTAATTTAAGAATGTTGGGGCAACTTCCGTTCTTTTTTCTCAAATAATATGCAACGCGTTTGACAAATCGTCTGACACTTACCAACCAGTCGGTGAGGTCTTTAATTTTTTCTTACGGCAAACTAGAGTTATTGTAGACGCCGGAAAGGAAAGATGTGCGCCTTAATTGTGAGTAGATACAGTCTTTTGCAACATGATGTACCCCTGAATTGTGATTAGAGATAGCTTCTTGTAATACGATGTACTCCTGAATTGTGATTGGAGATAGCCTCTTGTAATACGATGTATTCCTGAATTGTGATTAGAGATAGCCTCTTGTAATACGATGTACTCCTGAATTGTGATTAGAGATAGCCTCTTGTAATACGATGTACTCCTGAATTGTGATTAGAGATAGCATCTTGTAATACTATGTACTCCTGAATTGTGATTAGAGATACCCTCTTGTAATACGATGTACTCCTGAATTGTGATTAGAGATAGCCTCTTGTAATACGACGTACTTCTGAATTGTGATTAGAGATAGCCTCTTGTAATACGATGTACTCCTGAATTGTGATTAGAGATACTCTTTTGTAATATGATGTTCTCCTCAATTGTGATTAGAGATAGCCTTTTGTTTCATGATGGACTCCTGAACTGTGATAGGAGATAGCCTTTTGCAAGATAATGTACTCCTGACTTGTGTGTAGAGACAGCCTTCTGCAACATAACGTGCCCCTGAATTTTCAATAAACAAAGTTATTTCGAAACATGATGTTACTCCTGAATTGTGTTAGAGTTAGCCATTTGCGACATGACGTGCTCTTGTATTCTCTGTAAATATAGTCTTTTGCAAAATGATGTGTTCGTGAATAATGTGTATAGATAGTCATTTGCAACATAATCGGTACCAGACTTGTGTGCAGAGACACCACTTTACAAAATATCCTATTTTCTTTTTGAGGGTCAGAAAGAAGGCGTGTAACACATTTTTAATATACTGTCGAAATATTTTCGCCTTTTTGACAATGAAACTTCCGTTTTGATATTTTCTATCGAGCTGTCTTTATTTTTTCTTTATTGTACACATAATTGGTTAGGTATCTGTTTCGACGGCCCTCCAAAAGTTATCTGTGGCCTCAACAGCGACAATTCCACTTTTGAGTACTCACTGAACACACTAATCTTTTCGCTTGTCCCCCATGATAATATATTTTTAATTCATAGGCTTTGGTCAAAAGTTGTTCCAGATTTTTGTTTTTTACGGCTGTAAGTTGATTGTTTGGATTCCAGTGTATAAGAAGGTAGAAATCAATGAAAGGCATGTTTATCTAATTGGCAAACATAGAGATGGTATTTATCAATCCACCCACGGGGATCGAATGTGGCACAAGGCCTTTTTAATGTGGGTATCTCTGAGCCCGTAGGCCCAGCCAAAAATAAATAACCATCCAAACCCGCCGAGGCGGGCCAGTTCCGTCAACCTCCCCCAACGAAACCCTACCCTTCGGCGGAGCTTCGTCCGGGTTCCTCTCTGCAAGCAGAGAGTTCGACAGACACCCGAACCGTCAGCTCACAAAGCGCAGATACTACACTTTGATCCTAGCCACCGGGCCGAGCGAGTAGGTATTTATTAATCCAGCCACGAGGATTAAATGTGGCACAAGGCCGGTTTAATGTGGGTAGCCCAAGGGCCCATAGGCTCGGCCAAAAATATGACCTTTGAACCCGCCTAGACGGGTTCAGGTCCTGTCTACCTCCCCGAACGCAACCTTGCCCTTCGGCAAAGCTTCGTCCGAGTTCCTCTCTGCATTAGAGATTTCGACAGACACCCGACCCGGCAGCTCACAAAGCGCAGATACTACACTTTGATCCTAGCCACCGGGCCGAGCGAGTATTCTTTTTAGAGATAGAGATTTGTGCCTTAAAACAACGGAGCGTCAAAACGGACGGGTTTTCCCTTGACGCCGCTATTATTTTAACTACCTTCACCCCTCGGCAATGTTTGTTTTAAAAAGCGATGATTAGGATTTTAACAAAACCTAAACATATGATGGAAGCGAATTTATACATTTTCTTTGTTTTTAAGAATTGAAAACAAAAATAATAAACACTATTTATTAGATTGTTTATTTACACCCTTTGTTTATTGGAATGTTTGACAAAAATATCGGCGAATTGCCAATCGATTCGAACTTTATAAAATGGTAAATCATAATGATTTACTTATAGTTGATTCACATATTTTAGTAAATGTTTCTAAATTTCTTTATAAATTGGTAAATGATAAATATTGCAGTGCATTAGTCTTAATAAAATATTAGCTTTTAGAATGTTGTAAATATAAAATTATTCTTTCAAATAAACAATTTAATCTGTATTCAGTGTTTAATATTTTTGTTGTAAATTCGCAAGACTAACAAAAAAAAAGAAGCTTTTTGCAGTGATCCGAGCCTTCAATTTTCAAATGATAGTAGGGAGTGCACTGGGGAGTGCAGAGGCTACTCAATCGGTCCGAGGCGCCCGATTCACTTTCCGGCAAGGTTCTTCATGAAGCCACTGATGAATATCACTCCTGTATTGAGATGAAGCTTCATCTACAGTTGTCGGGGTTAACTCCTCTTTAATTGTCCAAATTGTTCACTAGGGGACGCTCTCCCTACACTATAAATACTGGCAGATTTCTTGCCTTGGTCTTTTTTTCATTTCTTCATGTTCAGTGAACACATCTACAATGTAAGCTCTCGCAGAAGATTGCGTCTTCCCATTTGTGGGAGACGCCATGAACATTATACACACATACACGTACGCACGAACATTCAGCAAAATACAAACTCTTTACGTTCACACACAAACACAAATGATAATGTCTATGTCTATTGTAAATTTTGTTGTTTAATACATATATTTGTTGATTATATATATATATATATATATATTATATCGGTCTTGTTTGTTTTCTTTACACTTATTTATGGTGGATTCAATCTCTGAGTCCGCCATGTTCTTGTAGTGGACCTTCTTCTAGCAGGAACAAGCACACGTGTTCCTAATTTAACAATACGTAAACCCCTGGTCCGCTACACAGTCCAAGATATACTTGACAACACCGCCCGCCCCACTGAGTCAGGTCGGTTTTTAACGTGGGGTCCCGAGAATTGCACTCGGATCGCTTGTCTAAGCTGGTCATAGCTTGTCTAAGCTGGTCATAGTCGGTCACACTTGTCGCTACGTAACAGAAGTCACGCAACAGTGTCGGGCAAGCAAGGGAGAAGAGAAGGCCTCTAGCACGGAACAGATACTACATCTTCAGCATCCATCCCCAAATTCTACTCCTCTGACAATTCCTCTAGAAGAATCCGCAAGGAGATCACCCCACCCAGAGAATATACGATCCTGGGTGCTACTTTTCATTCGACTTGCATTTAAACAAGTCGGGGAATTTAATGGACTCGCCACTTACTCGTTGGATAAATCATTGCTTTTAAATTACTCATCTGTACATATTTTGAAATGTCATTGAATATAATTGACTTTTATCTTGTCACAGAATATTCAAATACTTTCTTAGTGATAAAGATAATATTTAACTATAAGATGTAGAAACGGAAACATCTTGAAAATTACTGTCGAAAAGAAAAGAAAGGTAGTTTAACTCTTAAATGGTCAGCTTTTTGAATCAACTTTACTAAGAAAAGGAAATTTTCGTCGCTTTTTAAGAAAAAAAAAAAAAAAAAAAAGTAATTTTGGTTTAACATTTTTCCCCAATTAGGAAAATTTTGGAATTTTTCGTAATTTTGGCGTAAAGTTTGCGTTAAAATTACAAATTTTCATTTTACCAGTCATCAATCAACGCCATTTTCTGACAGTTGTCTTCAAGCAATAAGAAAATTATTTAAACATATTTTAAAAATTAAAATAAAAATGTCTACGTTTTGTTAAAACAGAAACTGTTCATTTGATGAAATTTGAACAGGATTAACCCAAAATTACTTACGTTTTTTTCTTTCTTAAAATCTATGAAAAGCAACTTTTGTGATGGGGGTCCTAATTTTCGCAGCCGTTGAAGTAGCAAGTAGCTTGTAGAATTGTTGACAGACAAACAGTAAGTGACGAAATATTACGGTAGGCCTTATATGACAAAATATTCGCGGCTGCATGCCCTGGCTCAAAGTCAGCCTTTGCCACTGCTTTATCAAAGAGGATCGTTGATAAATTTAAAATATTAAAAACAATACGAAATTATCGTTAAAACTGATGTAGAATATTCTAAAAGTAATCTTTAACTTCCATCCCAGAAAAAAATTATGGAATAAAAAAAAATCATTTTGCTTTTGAAGGAGATAGTTGTGGTCGAGGAAAAAAAAGAAGATTCAAGAATTTTAAGTGGAAAGACGATTGTGCAACACTTGGAATGTTGAAACTGTTGCATTTTTACTGGGAATTTCATATGATTGTTTAATGTTTTACATTTTTTCAACAATTAATCGAAACGTTGGCTGCTTCCGAGGAATTAGGTAACCATTCTTTTTTCTTTTTCAGCAGTAATTTTCAACATGACTTCACACAAGTAAATTATATTCAATGACTCTTTCAAAGAGGTTTTCGTTTTCTATGTACCATGTCCTTTGAGGACTTTGGCAATCATGGCTCTTCACAACTTCCTGTCCTCTGTAGCTCTAAATAAATTGTTTTTTGCTATCTTTTCTACACCAACCATTTACCCAAGTTTCTTCTTTTTTCTATGTGCCATGTCGCTTATGAACATGAGTGATCAGGGCTCTCCACAATTTCTTGCCCGTTGTAGCTCTTAGTAAATTTGTGATGTTAATATCTATCATAATCCTTGTTCTGCCAACCATGAACACAAGCTCTTCTTCTATGTGCCGTGTCCCTTTAGGATGTTAGCGATCACGGCTCTCCACAACTTCCTGTCCTTTATAGGTCTTAATAAATTTGAACTTTGATTTCTTTCCTACATCCTGTTCAGCCAACCATTTACCCATTCTTCTTTTTCTTCGTCGCTTCAGATCATAGCTCTCCACAATTTCCTGCCATTTGTAGATCTTAGTAAATTTTGCCTTTCTCTTACCTATCCTAAACCATGTTCTGCCATCCATTTACATAAGCCCCTTCTCCTCCTCTTTCTTCTTCTATGTGCCGTGTCGCTTTAGAAAGTTGCCGATCATGGCTCTCTACAATTTCCTGTCCTTTGTAGGCCTTAAATGTTGTCATTATACTAGCTACCCTGTACCCTTCTCTGTCAACCATTTCCAAAACTTCTTCCTCTATGTCTTATGTAGCAAGGGTGTCAAATTCAAGGGTGAAAGGGACGCAACTCTTTCCGTCGGAAAATGTCTCACACGCTGCACCGCAAAGCCATGTACACCGAACACTGGTGAAAAAATGGTGTCCTGTTCATTTTTTTCCTGCTTTTATGGAGTCCAGAAACACCTCATTACCATGCGTGTAACGCGACTTTGCGTGACCGCACGAGACCGTAAATATTAAAAGTCACGGACGCCATCTTGGATCCTTTCCTTTCGTAACCCACAGGCCAGACAGACGCGAGGGCGTTTGGGAGGTAAGCCATTACTTTTTTCCCCACATCTTATGTAGCTTAAGAAACAAAAATTGAATTGACATTTCTTTGTCCTATTTAAAAAAAAATGATAATTGAATTTAATTAACATTTCCTTGTATTTTTAAAACTAATTATTGAATTTAATTCAAATCTCTTTACATTTTAAAAGTAATAGCCACTTTTAATTGACTTTTATTTGCCTTTTAGAAACGAAACTAATAATTGAATTTAATTGATATTTTTTTTTGCCCTTTTTAAACCTAAACTAAACTTCGAATTTAATTTATCTCTTTAGATTTTACAAACTAATATTAGGTTGGTGCAAAAATAATGTCGTTTTATCACACATGTTACTATGTGAGAAAACGACATTTTCTTTTTGCATCAACTAACATTAATTGGCACGTCTTTGTATTCTGAAACGTAAACTAGTAATCGAATTTAATTGATATTTCTTTTCCCTTTTAAAAACTAAACAAATGATTTTGAAGACTAATAACTGATTTTATTGACTCTTCTTTGCCTTTTAAAAACTAAGCTAATAATTGAATTTAACTGATATCTCTTTACCACTTAAAAAATAATAACTGGCTTTAATTGAGACTTGTTTGCTTTTTAAAACTAAACTAATAATTTTATCTAATTGGCACTTCATTACCATTTAAAAACTAAACTAAATAATAACAGAATTTAATTGACATTTCTTTGCCCTTTTTCAAACTAAACTAATCGTTGAATCTAATTTACATATCGTTACGTTTTAAAAATTAAAAAGTGATATTTATTGTTCTTTCCCTTTTAAAAAGAAAACTAAAAATTAAATTAAATTGACATTTCTCAGCATTTTTTAAAACTAAACCAATCCTTGAATTTAACTGACATCTCTTTATTTTTAAAAAGCTAATAACGGATTTTATTGACTCTACTTTGCCTTTTAAAAACTAAAGTAATAACTAAATTTAATTGACATTTATTTGCCCTTTTTGAAACTAAACTATTCATTGAATTTAACTAACACCCCTGCCTTTTAAAAATAACTGATTTTAATTTCACTTTTAATAACTAAAGTAATAATTGCATTTAATTGACTTTTCTTTGCTTTTTCAAATGAATAACTGACTTTAATTGACTCTCATTTGCCCTTTTAAATCTAAACTATTAACTAAATTTAATTGCCATTTCTTTGCCCTTTTTGGAACTAAACTAATCATTGATTTTAAGCGATATCTCTTCATCTTTTAAAAACTAATAACTGACCTTAATTCACTCTTCTTTGACTTTTAGTAAATTAATTTAAGAATTAAATTTAATTGACATTTTTTTGTCCTTTTTAAAACTTATCATTGAATTTGTTTGACTCTTTTTTGCCTTTTAAATATTAATCATTGAATTTAATTAAGTTTACTTCCTCTTCTTTGCCCTATTTAACCAAGTATTAAATTTAAGTGGTTAGAATGTTTGCATTCTGACCATGAGACCCGGGTTCCAATCTCACCATGGTCGATTTGTAAGGAAGGAGACTTCTTGATCTTATCGGACTGGAGGGGTTTCGTCCCAGCGTTCGGCACCTTTGGAAAGTGACTGAAAACCATACCACGGGCTGACCCAAGCCATGTGAGTAAAATTGGGTAGACAGAACGTTTGGGGCCTGTCGATAACAGTGCTAGAACGAAGTCACAATTCATCCAGGCCGAGGGCTTGAGCGTGCTGGCCTTGTTCAAATTTTTGATCACGCTAGATAACACGCTCTTTCCTTAAACTGTAACTAAGGTCTGCTCAGCATAGCTGCAGTGTAAACCACAGGTTGGTTCTGTGGAGGTTGAATAAACACAAATGCAAGCGTCTGCAATAGTTATTGGCTAGCCGCCCTGGTAGAAGGGTATCCTCGAATAAGAGTGGCCAGCTAAATAATATATATATAATTTTCTATGCGCAGTGCTTAGCGGAAAAGGCTCAATATCACTGATAAAGCTAAACATATTCAGTTATATGGGTATGAGTTTGTGACCCTGGGTTTCACGCTTTTGCGATCATTAAACCGGTTTATTTTTTTTAAATTGTATCTATTTATGCTTGTTTGACTATGTTTGGTGATGGGAGAGGAATGTATTTATGTATTTGTTTGGGGGTGACGCTCTCATACACACAGACACGCCTACATACAGGTGTACGCATTTGAGTTCACACAAACAGATCCATAAAAACAATCCGAGGCTAGCCACAGATACGCATCTATGAAACAGAATTACGACTGGATATGTATGTATGGAACGCATGAAGATATATATATATATATATATATATATATATATATATATATATATATATAAATGACGTCACACATTATGAAATGGACATGCCAGCGTAATTTCATAATGTGTGACGTCATTTAATTACATTTGGATACGCATCGAGCAGATGTACGAGAGAAAATCATGGAGAATTGTAGTTTAAAAACAGTAAAATTGACCTTGCTAACCGAAACACTTCTCTGCGACTCAATCGGTAAAAGCACGTCAGGTTATATGACGGTTGCGTATAGGATACAGGTTCGATTCCTGTCGAGGGACGCATATTTTCTGTGAAAATGTCTCGGACATTCAGGCCGGTAAATGTTGATAATACTATTTATTATAAGAAGAGCATTTACTTAAATATTTGCATCTATAAAAAGAACGCATAAACATAAAAAAATGTCTTTATATATATATATTTATGAATAAAAATGACAATAGGAAAACTGGTAATTGCTGACGCGTTTCGTCCAATGTGGACTTTATCAAAGCAAAATACGAAAATGAAATTAAATGAACAAAGTAACTAATAAAAACAAAAACCTAGCAACTGGAATGTAGAGAAACGCTATTTTCATATTTTTAACTGAAAAATAACGTCAGTAATTGTCACGTGTGGAGAATATTGTCATTATATCTGTGTTGTGTATTCAACCATTTTCTTTTGATTTTATGAATCTGTTGCGTATATTTGTTTGTAAGAGCATTAATTTTGTTAAGAAAGGTGAAATAGGGAAAAAACCTGGGCGTAGATTAATATTGGAGAAACAAGTAGAAGTTTGAAAAAACGCATTTATGAGCACAAAAGAGACCTCACAAAAATAACTTAGCTAATGCACTAGTCATACATAGAAATAAATTCAACCATAATTTTGATTTTAAAAATGCTACACTCATAAAAAAAGAAAATAACTCACTCAGAAGGAAAATTCTGGAGAGTGCCGCCATAGAAAATTACCCAAATATTAATCTACGCCCATTAATGCTCTTACAAACAAATATACACAACAGATTCATATTAAATTAAAATAACACTGACATTTTAACGGATATACAGGGTGCGATGGATAAATTGTCGTCTGAATGAGGCAAAAATGAACGCTGGCATCTTATTTTAAGATATACAGGGTGCGATGGATAAATTGTCGTCTAAATGAGGCAAAAATGAAAATGCTGACGTCACCTTTTAACTGGTATACAGGGTGCGATAGATAAGTTGTCCTCTAAATTATGCGGAAATAAAAATAACGCTGACCTCATTTTAACATATATACAGGGTGCGATAGATAAATTGTCGTCTAAATTATGCAAAAAAAAAAATAAAAATAAAAAAAATGAAAATTATATTGACATCTCATTTTAAGAGATCTATTTACCAGAATTACACAAAAATATCTTGAAATACTAACGAGTAATTTTATTCAATAAAATCACCATTGGTTTTAACCACGGCCTCCAGACGATTTCGAAATCTCCTGCAATTCTTCTAGGCGGTCTCCTTGGTTAAGTTGGTGAATGCTGCTATAATCCTTGCCTTCAGTTCATCTTTCGTTTTCAAATGAGTTTTGTTAGTCTCGCGCTCTAATTGGCCCCTCTCATAATAATCAAGGGGATTGCAGTCTGGGGAGGTAGGTGGCTAGATGTAAGGGGTGATATAGTCACAGAAATTGTCTGATTCTTTGACTGGGTTGCCCTGCATATATGACATGGTGCAGAGTCTTGTTGCTCGATACAGTCTCTTGTAGGAACCATCGTCTTGACCCAGGGTAGCATTACCTCTCAAGGCATTTGATGTAAGCAATTGTGTTGAGTTTGAGGCCCTCAAAAAATTCGGGTGTTTTTTCTTATCAGAAGAATCAGAGTGAGTTTTCTGGGCTGCCGTACCTTCGTAATCAGCATTAGACTCATCCAACTCTTTCCGAATTCTCTGCGCTGTCCTCAGATTGACACACAGACACACCGAAATGTTCGTATTGGAGTTTCCAGTGCGGATGCAGAGCAGTGCAGCATGCCTTTTTTCAAATTTCTGGCGGAGTGGATTGGATCATAGTGCTTTTTTTTCTTTTTTTTTCTTTCTCACGGACGTTGTCCGACTAACCGTACTAATTTTGCAGTCGACAAAATCAAAAACAAACGACACGCTTGAGACACTATAATTACCAGATATTAATTTTCTAACATTTAATTTTTTTGTGAAATGATTGGTTGTTTGGGTGATTTCCTTAAGCGGCATATCAACCTCTATGTCTTATTTAATGCCGAAATCTAAATATTTTGAACACAATTTTATGGCTTCAACTAAATATATACTATAAATAGGTATTGTCGGTTGGTTGATTTTGTTTAGTGGCATATCAACCTCTATGTCTTATTTAATGCCGAAATCTAAATATTTTGAACACAATTTTATGGCTTCAACTAAATATATACTATAAATATGTATTGTTGGTTGGTTGATTTTGTTTAGCGGCATATCAACCTCTATGTCTTATTTAATGCCGAAATCGAAATATTTTGAAAACAATTTTATGGCTTCAACTAAATATATACTATAAATATGTATTGTTGGTTGGTTGATTTTGTTTAGCGGCATATCAAACTCTATGTCTTATTTAATGCCGAAATCGAAATATTTTGAAAACAATTTTATGGCTTCAACTAAATATATACTATAAATATGTATTGTTGGTTGGTTGATTTTGTTTAGTGGCATATCAACCTCTATGTCTTATTTAATGTCGAAATCTAAATATTTTGAACACAATTTTATGGCTTCAACTAAATATATACTATAAATATGTATTGTTGGTTGGTTGATTTTGTTTAGCGGCATATCAACCTCTATGTCTTATTTAATGCCGAAATCTAAATATTTTGAACACAATGTTATGGCTTCATCTAAATATATACTATAAATAGGTATTTTTGGTTGGTTGATTTTGTTTAGCGGCATATCAACCTCTATGTCTTATTTAATGCCGAAATCGAAATATTTTGAACACAATTTTATGGCTTCAACTAAATATATACTATAAATATGTATTGTTGGTTGGTTGATTTTGTTTAGTGGCATATCAACCTCTATGGGTTATTTAATGCCGAAATCTAAATATTTTGAACACAAGTTTATGGCTTCAACTAAATATATACTATAAATAGTTATTGTTGGTTGGTTGATTTTGTTTAGCGGCATATCAACCTCTATGGGTTATTTAATGCCGAAATCTAAATATTTTGAACACAATTTTATGGCTTTAACTAAATATATACTATAAATAGGTATTGTTGGTTGGTTGATTTTGTTTAGTGGCATATCAACCTCTATGTCTTATTTAATGCCGAAATCTAAATATTTTGAACACAATTTTATGGCTTCAACTAAATATATACTATAAATAGGTATTGTCGGTTGGTTGATTTTGTTTAGTGGCATATCAACCTCTATGTCTTATTTAATGCCGAAATCTAAATATTTTGAACACAATTTTATGGCTTCAACTAAATATATACTATAAATATGTATTGTTGGTTGGTTGATTTTGTTTAGCGGCATATCAACCTCTATGTCTTATTTAATGCCGAAATCGAAATATTTTGAAAACAATTTTATGGCTTCAACTAAATATATACTATAAATATGTATTGTTGGTTGGTTGATTTTGTTTAGCGGCATATCAAACTCTATGTCTTATTTAATGCCGAAATCGAAATATTTTGAAAACAATTTTATGGCTTCAACTAAATATATACTATAAATATGTATTGTTGGTTGGTTGATTTTGTTTAGTGGCATATCAACCTCTATGTCTTATTTAATGTCGAAATCTAAATATTTTGAACACAATTTTATGGCTTCAACTAAATATATACTATAAATATGTATTGTTGGTTGGTTGATTTTGTTTAGCGGCATATCAACCTCTATGTCTTATTTAATGCCGAAATCTAAATATTTTGAACACAATTTTATGGCTTCATCTAAATATATACTATAAATAGGTATTTTTGGTTGGTTGATTTTGTTTAGCGGCATATCAACCTCTATGTCTTATTTAATGCCGAAATCGAAATATTTTGAACACAATTTTATGGCTTCAACTAAATATATACTATAAATATGTATTGTTGGTTGGTTGATTTTGTTTAGTGGCATATCAACCTCTATGGGTTATTTAATGCCGAAATCTAAATATTTTGAACACAAGTTTATGGCTTCAACTAAATATATACTATAAATAGTTATTGTTGGTTGGTTGATTTTGTTTAGCGGCATATCAACCTCTATGGGTTATTTAATGCCGAAATCTAAATATTTTGAACACAATTTTATGGCTTTAACTAAATATATACTATAAATAGGTATTGTTGGTTGGTTGATTTTGTTTAGTGGCATATCAACCTCTATGTCTTATTTAATGCCGAAATCTAAATATTTTGAACACAATTTTATGGCTTCAACTAAATATATACTATAAATAGGTATTGTTGGTTGGTTGATTTTGTTTAGTGGCATATCAACCTCTATGGGTTATTTAATACCGAAATCTAAATATTTTGAACTCAATTTTATGGCTTTAACTAAATATATACTATAAATAGGTATTGTTGGTTGGTTGATTTTGTTTAGTGGCATATCAAACTCTATGGGTTATTTAATACCGAAATCTAAATATTTTGAATACAATTTTATGGCTTCACCTACAGGTATTTTGCACATATTTTTATACTTGCAGGGTAAACGTATGTATCATTGGTAAATTTTCTAAAAATGTATTGCTGCTTATTTTATTATAGAAATGTATTTTTATACTTTTTAGTGTTGTGTTGCTGGTCATTTTACTATAGAAATTTATTGTTGTTCATTTTCTATAAAAAAGTACTATTGTATTTTATTCGGACATTCGCTATTTTCCTATAGCTTGCACCCTAAAAGGTGCTGCTACTTCGTGACAGGGGGGACCTGAGAACAACAGCAATTAAAACCTCCCATCTCCCGATCAAAGGCATTGCTGCTGAATGTAGGGCGGTGAAATGAGAGATTCGACAAAGTGGGCATTCGATTTAACGCTTTCAGTAAAGAGTTTTCAAGCAAATGACATTCACTCATATGATTACCTCGCTTCCATACAGGTCATGCAGCTCGAAAACTTATTCTACTTCCAATGACCTCTGATGTCCTGTAAGGTTGAATTTGAAATTCATCTGCCTTCCCATTTAAGGGGGTCAAATCTCATCAGAGAAATCTTAATATTACATTTTGCTAGAAATGATATTCTGATAACTTGCTTGATAACATTGATAACATCAGAAAACATTAAATGACTAACGATGTCAGTCTCATATATTCCAAAGATGGCGTGTTAGCATTCTAAAACACAGTCATATTGGTCATGTTGTCCTCATCTTTGTTGCCATATTCACGACGTTTCGGAGGGTTTAAGCTCCGGCCTTCATCAGGTGATTGGAATTTCGAACAGTAACATTTATTTCGTCCACCGGGGTAGATTGTTCTAGTTCCACATGCCATGCCTCTTCCGGATATCTCAGTATGAGTTATCTCCCTTTTAGCTCAACTCTGGAAGTTTTTGTTCAACTCTGCTGTGGTCAGGTATTTTCCTTGAGAGCACATGGCCCAGTGGATAGAAGCGTTGGTCGAAGTAAACCAGTGACTTGACTGAAAAAGTTGTGAGTTCAATATCTGGCCACAGCAGAGGTGAACAAATACTTGGAGAGTTGAGTTAAAAAGAAATAGCTGTAACTGAGATACTCGGAAGAAGGGAGGCGCGTGGAACTACCCCAGTGGACATAATACAGCATTCGATTCAGAATTTCGGAGCGTACAACGACCGAAATGTCGTGAATATTGCAACATAAGATGAGGACAAAAGTCCGAATAATGTAAATAATTACAAAACCTATATCAGAAATATATAGAAATATATATATATATATATATATATATATATATATATATATATATATATATATATATATATATATATATATAAATTTGACTCCACCGTTGAATTCGACGTATGAGGGTCAAGCAGATAAGTTCCTAGGGCCCGACACCAGTACATGAGATTTTCTTATAGTGGTGAAGGATTTGTGCAGAGCCATCCACACTTTTTAAAGGGCCGAATACAGAGACCTGGTGCACTATGTGCCACAAGGTCTCCAAACAACCCTCCGCTGGTTTTGAATTCAGAATTGTACTTCTCCTAAACCAGTTGCCATCGAAAGCTATAAAACCTAATCTCTCCTGCTATATATATACATATATATATATATATATATATATATATATATACATATATATACATATATACATATATATATATATATATATATATATATATATATATACATATATATACATACATATACATATATACATATATATATATATATATATATATATATATATATATACATATATATACATACATATATATATATATATACATATATATATATATATATATATACATATATATACATACATATATATATATATATACATATATATATATATATATACATATATATATATATATATATATATATACATATATATATATATACATATATATATATATATACATATATATATATATATACATATATATATATACATATATATATATATACATATATATATATACATATATATATATATATATATATATAACATGCATTGTTAAATATAACGGACAAGAAATGTCTATTATATTTGATCATGAGCCGTTCTAAGCTCCGTGCAGTTGCTTTAATTTCGGGATATAATAAAGGCAAAAACTGTTCAACATTTGGATATTTTTTAATTATACCGTTCCTTGAATATAAGCTTTCGGCTCACATGAGCCATCATCAGAGTGGTTATATGAACATTTCAACAGAGATATTCACCATCAAAGATGATATCCTGTTATATTTACATAGAAGTTATCATAGACTGAGGAACAGCATAATAAAAAAAAATCCAAATGCTGAACAGTTTTGTCATTATTTTCTCCTGAAAGTGAAGTACCTCTACGAAACTTAGAACGGCTCATGATCAGACATAATATACATTCGTTGTCTGCTATATTTAACAATATATATTTCAATAATTATCTGCTGCGCCAATACATTATATATATATATATATATATATATATATATATATATAATTTGGAAGAACGTTTTTTAAGCCAAATTTGATGGTTTTTCAGTGGTTTGCTCATAAAAGGCATTTAAGTCAAGCACGCTTTGAGATAGAGCTCAATATGGAAGATAAGTTTTTCCTTGGACTTTTTTGTGTTAATAGAATTAATACAAATATTCTTTTCACTTAACTTATGTTTACTTCAAAGTTTCGTGCAAATTAATTGAAACAACCGTTTTAGTTTCCTTTCTCTCGTCATACGGTCAGTTTTAGACGCACTGGAATAAAAGGGTGTAATCGATTTCTATTTTTTCTCGGATTAGGTCATTTGTAGTGGTGTGCAGTAATATGAATCTAATTTCGGGGTGTGTGAGGAAATTTGTTTGGCCTTGAAAAATATTGCGGCGTCATCTGTGATTGCATCAGATTTTCATCATGCCCAGACACTATTGTCTCGACTGTCGATTAGTTGTCCTACGGCCATTGTCTGTGATGGACGTTACTTCAAGGATGGGTACGAAAATTTTTAACGCTGCACGAACACGACGATAAGACTCACCAGTGAGTAAATCAATGTACTATCGACTGGCTCAGAAACTCTCCTAATTTAAATCCATTCGCGAATCCTCGAGGAAATACTTCGTGGAATGGACATACGAAGTACTAACATATGCACTGGGTCGTGTTTCCTTTGAAAAATACGAAAAAAAAAATGATAGCGGAATTATTCGTTTTGTTTCAATTAATTTGCGCCAGGATGCATAAAAGCGAATGCCTTAATTATTATAAAATAGCAATTATAATGAAACCTAATAAACCGTACAAAAAATAATTGTTCCACAAAACAAATCTTTTACTGTAAACTAATATACATAAAACAAACTCTTATTAATAATAACATTCCTAATTATATTGTTGATGAACAAATAAGACGTTCTATTAGTAATGCAAATATAAAAGAAATTGAATATAATGCCGCTTCAACCAAACCCAACATATTATCTTCTATATCGTAACCAAATGCATTCTCATTATAAAAAAAAACGAAAATATCCTAAAAAATTAATAAATACTAACATATCCACCACAGATCACAGTAAAAAAAAATTAAATTAATTACGAAGCGACCTCAGTTCTCGAACGTCTCGCATGTCGAACAAATCAGTTTCCGAACAGAAAATTCAAGATGAAAATGCCTCGGTTATCAAAGAAAATTTCGTTTCTCGAACATTGTCGAACCAAGCCGAACCGAGTTAGCCAGAACGGAATCATTTCTGAGTCGACCGCCATGTTGAATACATTCGTGTGTTGTGTCGTGCTTTTCTTTTCTAATTTTATTGTAATGTGCTTTTTTTTCTCTCTTCATTAGTCTTCAGTCATGTCTCAAAAAAGAAATCTAGCAGTGATACTGGTAAAGGAAAAAGAAAAGTTAAAAGATAAAAAACAATTGTTGATGATATTGTCTCCTCCTACTCAGTTTCATATGGCAAAATCAATGATCTATATACTATTCTTATAAATAAAGAGACGACCATGTCTTTCTTCCCTTTTCCAAACAATAACATCTCTTTCCTTCCCCTTCCACCTACGCCATCAACTTTCCTACTTAGTTAATAATCATTTAGTAATGCAAGTCGTACTAATTAGCCCATAGGGAAAGAAGAGGTGGATTCATACCTTTCTTCGGGGATATTTGCGCGTAAGGGACTTTAAAGAACCCAACAGGAATTGGAACTCGGCACTCCGAATAAACATTCCGAGCTATTATCCATTACACCATCAGCACCTATTATTCCTAAGTGGTACAGACCAGTAACGACGTTGCTAAACTTTCGTGATCGTACGGGAACCGGTGTTTCAACGTGATATAGCCGTAAACCGTAGCACCTGCCCATCCAAGCTTCCAGCACCTACAGAACAAAGCTGACTGGAAAACAAGAGGCTGGATGATTGTTACACGAGCGATTTATTTATATTATTCTTCATTGCCATATTTTCACGTATTTGTACGTTCATAGAAATGAATGCAATATGGAAACCAGTAATAAGGAGTGCTAGACAAAAGCAATGTGTAACAACAAAAAATTACAATATAAGATCTGGTAAAAAAATACAATAAAAATAATAACAAAAATTGCAATATGAACACTGGTAAAAAAAATTGTGGCTGAGACATTAGTTTTATAGGTTCCAAAATTCATATGCAGATGTCCTCAAGGACACATGGCCGAGTGGATAAAGACGTTGGTCTGATCCAGTGACTACAACCAAATAGTTGTGAGTTCAATACCAGACTATAGAAGAAGTGAACCAAGAGAGCGTTGAGTTAAAGACATCCGGAAGAGGCACGGCACGTGGAATTTGTAACGAGCATGCGGAAGCGTCCTCGAACTGTGTGTGTTGTCGCCCGGTACATCTTGGAGTACCATAATGGACTCGACAAAGGACTACAAGAAGAAGACGCGCGAATCGTTTGGTGTCTTTTCTTGGGCGACAAAAGCCGTTGCGGTCGGTCGTCCGTCGGCGGCAGTCTTGGGTGCCGTTTTGCTCGTTTGCTGTCGTAAAGTGTTCGTTCGGAAGGCGTTTCAGGTTCGCAAGAAGGTGTTTCCCCCCACCCCCGTTTTCTCGGACAGAATCTAGTCTAGGTTCTAAATTCCAATCAGAAATGAAGAAGGCCGAAACGTTGTGAATATGACATTAAAGATGAGGATAATAGTCCGAATAATGATCTAGTCTGACATATCATATGAGGTATATGTATATATGTATACATATTATGAAAAAGAAAAAGACCGACAATTATTTTAAGACATTTATATGATTATACATTCTTTTTATAGATACAAATATTGAAGTAAATGCCCCGTTTTATAATAAACAGTATTAAACAACATTTACCGGCCTGAATGTCCGAGAAATTTTCACAGAAAATATTCGTTCTCTCACAGGAATCGAACCTGTATCCTATACGGAACCGTCAATTAGCCTGACGTGCCTTAACCGATCGAGCCGCGGAGAATCGTTCGATTCGCAAGCTCGATTTTACTGTTTTTAAATTTCAATCTTCCATGAATCTCTCACGTACATTCATTTATGCTCAAAGCGTATCCAAATGTAAACAAATGACGTCACACATTAAATGGACGAAGTCCGACAATTATTTTAAGATATTTTTATGTTTATACATTCTTTTTTATAGATACAAATATTTAAGTAAATGCTCTGTTTATAATAAACAGAAATTAGTAACATTTACCGGCCTGAATGTCCGAGAAATTTTCATAGTATAAACATAAAAATGTCTTAAAATAATTGTCGGACTTTGTCCATTTCATAATGTGTGACGTCATTTGTTTACATTTGATACGCCATGAGCAGATATGAATGTACGTGAGAGATTCATGGAAAGTTGAAGTTTATAAGCAATAAATTCGACCTTGCCAACCGAACGATCCTTCAGGCTAAATGGCGGTTCCGTATAGGATGCAGGTTCGAATCCTGTCAAAGGACGAATATTTTCTATGAAAATTTTTCGGAAATTCAGGCCAGTAAATGTCATTAATACTGTTTGTTATAAACAGAGCATTTACTTAAATATTTGTATCTATAAAAAAGGAACGTATAAACATAAAACAGTCTTAATATATATATATATATATATATATATCAGTAACCCTGATGCACTCAAAATAAAGTCCACCATTAAATTATTCTATCGTAACCAGATAATCCCTGTGTATAAATATGACGAAGAAGCAATTAAAATATTATTCGCCGATACATCTCACCTATCGATCCTAACAAACACATAAGATTGATCATCTAATATGAAAAAAAAAATGTCTAATCTAATCATTACCGACGACACAGGATCTCGATAATCCTCCCTATATATATATATATATCTTTTTACGAATTGTCATGCCTCCTGGAGAATTACATTTCCAATATTAGCAATAAAAAACAGCAATAAATTGGTACATCGGGAACACATGCACCACAATTACTCATAGTTTGACCTGTCACCTGCTGAAAATCAGTGCAATTTGTGCACATATGAATGAACACATCACGAACAGCAAAAATGCAATTATCAACACAAGATAAACATTGGATAATACAAAAGACCCTACAACACCCAATGCAATGAAAAATTCTAATCACTTGAAGCTATTATACAAAACCTTAAATAAATTTTTATTCATTATAAGAGCCGTTTTATTGAAGCGTATATATATATATATATATATATATATATATATATATATACATATATATATATATATATATTGGTAATTTTGAATTTTATACTATTATTTAATAATTAGTTAGAAGGAATTCCATTTTAGGCTAACCCTAAATATTATATATTATATATTTATTATAACCAAGGTTTGTTGTCAAGTTTTTGGAATTCTCATATACTTGTATTTTCATTCGTCATTCCAGCTTATGTAACAGCGTTTCTCCTAGCGAGGGATGTTTGATTGATTGGAACCTTTTAAAACCCTTTATTCTACATTCAACATCATCACTTGATAAGACACCAGAAGTGTTGAAACCAAATGGTTATTTTTGTAGTGATTTTATAACATATTTATGTTATAATTTTCGAATAAATAATAATTATATTTGCTCTACTCTGTATTGAGCACTCTTTTAAGAATAGTATTTGTTGGTAATTGGAATTTATTCCATCTATACCAATCCTATACTTGTGTATATATATATATATAGTTAGTTTAGGAAAAACTAGGTAATCCGTATGGGTAAACCTAAGGAGGATAAAATCCAGATTACCTATCTAGAAACAGTCACGAGTTAAATTCATGAACAAAATTCAAACGGATAGAGATGTCAACTTAATAATCAATAATAAAATTTTTAAAGAGATTATAAAAAAATGATTACTAGAAGTAAACTTATATTTTAAAATAAAATTTTATTCTTTTAATGTACTTTCTATGAATATTTTTCTAATCGACTATTTCATAGAAAATCCCCAAAATTAAAAAAAAAAATTAAATCATTAACATCAAATTAAATTATTTGTAGGCAGTCTAGAGACATTCAAATTTATATCAAACATTATAATCTTTATGAACCCCCAAAATAACACTTTCAAAGTAAAGCAAAATAACAGCGTTTGTTTCTAGCCTTTTTTTACAAAGAAAATTAATGACATCTTCTCTCATAACTTCCTTCTCTCTTTTTCTCTCTATGGGTTTTTTCTTCTCTACCCCTTCGATTTCAATATATAACTTCCGTTAAGTTAACCGTTTAAATGTGTCACTATTTTCTCACTCATGTCTTCTCTCTCTCTCCCCACTCACTTCCTCACTTTGTTAATTTACATATGTTTAATACGGTCCGTCAAAAATGTGCAAATTTTTTTTTTCATTTTTTGTTTGGAAGTAAAGTCTGATGATCCGCAGACCTTTTAAAAGGGCTGTGGTGAAATAATTTATTACATGGAACCTTAAAGTGGGTCTGTTTTTATTTAAATATATATATATATATATATACATATATATATATGTATATATGTGTGTGTGTGTGTATATAAATATAAATAAATGTATATATATATATATATATATATATATATAATTATTTATATATTATATGCGCGGTACTTATTAGAAAGCGCTCAATATCAGAGATAGAGCTAACATATGTGGTTGGATTGATGTGAGTTTGTGACCCTGGGTTTCACGCTTTTGCGAAAATTTCTCGTGAATGTATAGATGTCATTTTTCTATTTCATACATTCACGAGACATTCACGAGAAATTTTCGCTACACTTCCAATCTTTGAATTTCAACATACAAATGCGTGTATGTATAGACACAACACCACCCGTATACATACATATGTCATATCCGAAACTGCCCACATATGTTTATATATGTATGAGTCCCGACGGACGACCAAGTATGTATATGTGTGTGCGTACTTCATTGGGCGTATGAACATACATCGATGTTTGCGTTAGCACGATGACATCACGACGACGTTCCCCCCCACTTCCATAATAACAGCAATACACGCAATCTACATAAACCCATAAATTTAAAAAAAAAATAATCAGTTTGTCTGACGATCTAAAAAGCGTGAAACCCAGGGTCACAAACTCACATCAATCCAACCAAATATATATATATATATATATATATATATATATATATATATATATATATATATTCCAGCTCCCTTGAAGTTCTAGGATTTCCCATAAGGAAGCATCAGGACTGGTTCGATGTAAATGATGCTCAGGTTTTCAACATCTCATCCAGAAGATGCACGATTTGCACAAAATATTCTAACAACAAAAACTGTCCATCAAAAAAGTGCTTATATAAACAGTGTAAGCCGAAAGTGCAAAATGCTCTCAGAAATCTTTTTAAAAAATCCTGGTGGTCTACTAAGGCTGTGGAACTCCAGGCGGCAGCTGACAGAAATGATCTAAAAGCATTCTGTGAAGGCTTTAAAAAGGTGAACGGCGCACAAGGAAATGGAATTTCACCTGTTCTGTCGTCTGACGGTAGCACACTCCACACAGACAAGAAGGAAATTACATCACGATGAAAAGAACACTTTGAAAATGGCCTTAACTACATCTCTGTCATCAATGACAACGTCATTTCTTCAACTCATCAGCTACCAGAAATTCCCCAGCTGTTTCTTGAACCATTCCTAAAAGAAATCCAGGATTCTATCAAGCAATTGTCCTAAAAAAAAGCCCCTGGAAAAAATGCCATTCCCCCGATTTTTCTAAAATATGGTAGGATGACGCTGTTTAAGAAACTCTTTGAGCTTTTTAAAGTCATATGGAAGGTTTGTTCTGTTCCACAGGTCTACAAGAATTCTTGCATAAAACATCTGTTCAAGAACAAAGGCAAAAACGTTGTATGTGATAAATCCTGTGGCCTTGCACTTCTAAGAATCGCTGGCAAAATTCTCGCTCGTGTTATTCTCAAGAGAATAATCAAATATCTCATTGATGACATCTATCTCGAATCTTAGTATGGCTTTCGTTCAAGTCGTGGAACTATTAATATGATTCTTTCGCTTCATCAGGTTGCTGAGAATGTTCGCGAGAAGAACCATGAACACTATACCGTCTTCATCGATCTGACCAAAGCGTTTGACACTGTAAAGAGGGGAGACCTCTGGAAAGTACTCAAAAAGCTTGGCATACCTGAAAGTATACTAATGTCATCTCATTTCACAAAGGAATGGAAGCATCTGTTCTATCTAATGGAGAGTTTTGAAAAGCTTTCGATGTAAAAAAAAGGCACAAAACAAAGTTGTGTCATGGCTCCTGTACTTTTCGCTCTCTTCTTTTCGGTCATGTTGCACCAAGCTTTTAGTGATCTTGACATGGATGTGAAAATTGCGCACAAGTGGCGGCCTCTTTAACCATCAGTGTTTTAAAGCAAAACCGCTAACTCGAGCAAGCATTAAACACTGCAATCGTGGCTACCTCAATCGAAAAAGCTCAAACACTCGCCAATCGCTTTTCTACCGCCTGCAATGCAGCCGGACTAACTATAAGCATAAAGAAACCGGAAGTTTCCATCAAGCAAAGCCTACACTTAAGCATGTCAAGGGTGCAAAACAAAAACCTCCTTTCCAATCGTTCCCATTACTTTTGACAACAACAACTTGAAGTATGTTAAATCTTTCTCCTACGTAGGAAACAAAGTCAATTCAAGTGCCTCTTTGGATGACAAGATAGTTAACCGAATATCAAAGGCAAGAAGTACCTTTGGGAAGCTTAAGCATCGCCCATGGGATGTTCGTGGGATTTCACTGAAAACGAAAATCAGTGTCTATCGAACAGTCATTCTCACCATACTTCTTTATGGGTCAGAATCATGGACGCCATACAAGACAAAAATCAATCAACTTGATGCTTTTCATAAACGCTGTCTTTCTTCAATATGCGTTTATACACGGCAGGACAAAATCTTTAACCCTGATCTTTTCATCCAATGTGGTTTTGGTGGTATTGAATCCTTTCTGATGCAGTAACAGTTTCAAATGAGCTGGTCATGTCATCAGCATGAGTGATGATCGGATGCCGAAAATCCTCATGGTAAGCTTAGGGTAGTCCGGAGATGGTTATGCTTCAAGGACAAACTTAAATACAATTTAAATGCTGCAAATATCCCTCTAGATGAATTCGAAACCGCTGTTGAAAACCGAGCAAACTGGAGAAACATCTTCTACCAAGGTATAACTAACTTTGAAAAGTATCGACTCGACTATCTGAGAGATTTAAGAATCAACATTAAATCTCGGGCCAATACATCAGCCCATGTGGCGGTCAACCCCTTCAGTATGTCCCTTGTGTGGGCTTGTTTGCTATCCCCGTGCAGGATTGTTGTCTCATACGAAACATAAAAATAAAAACTGAACTAAAAGACACTCATACGTCGAAAAAGACAGGATAGTCCATCATATATATATATATATATATATATATACTAGCAGTAGAGCCCGGCGTTGCCCTGGGATGTAACAGTAAGAGATAGATCAAGTATCGACCATCATAAAGACTGAAAAATAAAATTGACAAAGATTATTGTTTAAGGCTGACGGACGCGCATGTCTTTTTTTTTTTTTACAAATTAGTCAAACCCAAACTCAAACAAAAACATTGTTTTCAATCATTATGAGTCTACCGATTGAATAGAATTTTATTATAAACAATTGTTTTGTAAATGGAATTTTTAAAGCATTCTGAATGTAAAAATAAAGAAAAAAGTGTGCAAGACAATAAGAAACACTACCTGCCCCACCCCCAAAAAAGTGAAGTTTTGTTAAAATCGGTTGAAAAATGTAGGAAATCCGACCCCATATATAAACGAACACACCCACCCAAACAAACTAGGTTTTATAATAATTATAACTCGATATGATTTGTACCCCTTTCATTAATGGCTGTTAATCGTGTTTTCAAATTGATTTCGTGCAAAACAATTGTGTTTTTTCCAATTTTTGGCGTTGTCAGAAGCACCGCAAGGTAATTTTACGTAGTCCTGTGAAGTTTTGTTGAAATCGGTTGAAAAATGTAGGAAATCCGATCCAATATATAAACGTACAGACACACACACATACACACAGAATCTGCGTTTTATAATAATATATATATATATATATATATATATATATATATATATATATATATATATATATATGTGTGTGTGTGTGTGTGTGTGTGAAAGCACGTCAGATACCTTTACTTTGTGAGCCGACAACCAGAAGAGGTAACAGTTTCGAAGGCTAAGGTAGTACTGCCATCCATGAAGCCACCAGCAGCTTTTTGCTCCCGGACAGGGTATTGTTTTTCGGTGGAGAGGTGTGAATCTCTCCTATTTTTATGCAAATTCAAGCTAGATTTTCCAAGTTGTGTTGAATAAAAGCGTTTGCTTTTGATCATTAAGCATAACAAAGCTCGCTCTTATATATATATATATATATATATATATATATATATATATATATATATATATTACAGCAAAAAACAAAAATACCTCAATATAGAAGATAGTCTATATTAAACCGTTCTGTACGCGACTATCATCAACCCCTAAGTGTCTGTCTCGGAGGATTGTTTTAAATTTATTTTCAATGTCAGTCCTCCTCTGGTTAATGAGGATGGGTTTGTGAGATTGGTGGGTGCGTAAGGTATCTTATCCGGGGGAGGCGGTCTGGGGTTCGAGTTTACTTATGGCCAGGACTTGTTGTTTGTAGCCCTGAGACTCTGTTGTAATAAATACATACAGGTCTCTTTCGATCAGGATTAATAACTTATATTACTAGGATCCACCCGGATTATATACCAACGGATAGATTACATGTTCTATATATATATATATACATACATATATATATATATATATATATATATATATATATATATATATATATATGATAAAATATAGTTTTAAGCCATGCTATATCTATGGGTCAACATCCACAGGCGACAAACTGTTTCCTGCTAAACGCAATCGTCAGCCCATGTGCCTGACGACTGCGTTAAATTCAATGTCCACGTAAATATATATATATATATATATATATATGTGTGTGTGTGTGTGTATGTGTAAAATAAAATCAGATGACAAATTTCAGCTTCCAAAGAAGGCCAGTAGGTAGCCAAATAATTCAACTTGATACACAGACACCATATTGTTTCTTGAAAATGACAGAGAATGGCGAAAGTAATTGAAGAAATCATGAATGTCGGACAGTTTAGTCAGAATATTGATCTCAACTCAAAAACTGTAATTTCGCTCTATTTACTCAAATCTGTTTGCATATATATATATATATATATATATATATATATATATATATATATATATATATATATATAGCTAGGAAAATCGAAAAATTTTATGGCATTTTTAAAATAGCTAAAAAAGAACAACCGGTTTCGTCACAGCCTTATCAAGTTTATTTTCTGGGATATAAAATATATATATATATAAGCGTGTAAATTAAATTATTATAACAAATGGAAGGGATATATATATATATATATATATATATATATATATATAAATTTTCCACCCCAGTAGCACGACTCTGAGTTTCATGCTCAACATGCTACCGCCGAGGAAAACAAGTATATTTATTAGCATAAAAATTATAGCTCTGTTATGTTACATAGACCACTATTTTAATAGCACCAGCACATAATATGCGTATTGTATATATATATATATATATATATATATATATATATATATATATATATATATATATATATATATATGCGTGTGTATGTTGTGTCTGTGTGTGTGTGTGTGTGTGTGTGCGTAAACAAGTTTTTTTATGTTACAAAATTTAACGATAGCTGACAATAAGCAAACTTTATATGGCATTTTTAAAAAACCTAAATAAGAACAACCGGATTCGTCCCAATTTTACGTTCTGGTGTATAAAATATATATAAGCGTTTAAATTTAATTAATATAACGAATGGAAGGGAGGAAAAAAATGAATTTCAAGTATAGAATATATGATGGGTGTATATGGAATAAATTCCAGTAACCAAAAAATACTATTCTTAAAAGAGTGCTCAATGCAGAAAATTACTTATTCGAAAATTATAGCATAAATATGTTATAAAATCACTACAAAAACACTTCTGGTACCTTATCAAGTGATGGTGTTGAAACTACTATAAAGCGTTTTCAACATTTGATAAGACGCCATTACTTGATAAGACGCCATGAGTGTTGAAACAAAATGGCTATTTTTGTAGTGATTTTATAACATATTTATGTTATAATTTTCGAATAAATCATATATATATATATATATATATATATATATATATAATTATTTGTTTAAAAATATGATTCCAACACGCTATGTAGCGTGTTGGAATCATATTTTGAAATAAATAATTATATTTATGCTCTACTTTTGTATCGAGCACTATTTTTTAAAAATAATAACAAAAATACTAAAGAACTTTGGATTATTTAGCTAACGAGTTCTTTCCTATTTTCTATATATTTTTCACACACACACACACACACACACACACACATACATATATATATATATATATATATATATATATATATATATATATATATTAGGTACCTCCACGAAAATGTAAACAAACAGAGATAGCATGATGAAAAAGACGCCGAACTTGACGAAAACAAGTTTTTATCGTCTAATGTTCATATTATTATTAAAGAGGGAAGATCAAAGTATTTTGGGGGTATTTTTTTACATTTTTAATCGTTCCTAGCACGTCCGAAATTTTCGTTAAAAAACGGACAGATAATTAATCATTTTCAATCTTTTTCAATCATTTGATAAAAAAGATGATAATCTGACTTTGATATTCTTTTAAAAATCAATTATCATTTTTTCAAAACTGATTTTAATAAAATCAGAAATTATAATGTTTATTTAAAATATTTTGAACCAAGCTTAACTTAGCTTCTGCGCCGAAAAAATGTAATTTGAAAATAAAACAAAGACGGTCATAAACTTTTGCGTCGTTTGACAAGAGACGAAAGGCACATTCATGACGTTTACATAACTTACGGGAGGATAATTCTTTCTACGGATGGAAGAAAGTGAAATTATTTAGATTTAAATGAACAAATTATTTACCTCGTTACTTTTAAGGAAAACTTTCAGCGCTCTAATTTTTCATTTTTTTTTTTTTGTACTTAGCTTTCATCTTTACGTTTACGATGCTTTATGGAAAATATAAAGAAATTAAAAAATAAGACTGTTAAGAGTGAGATTAAATTTCATAAGAAAAAGGTATCTAATTAATTTATAGGTACCTTTCTTACGAAATTTTATCCGAAGTGTACATAAAATACTATAATTGTATGTACATTTATTACATCTTACTGTGTTATTTGTATTTCCATTCATTTTATTATTAATTTTGATATTTCATTTATGGAAAAATGTCAGAACTGAGATTAATATAAAAATAAGGTCATATAAATTAAAGTTTAGCAGTAGTTAAATTTTATAAGATGATACTGATACTTATAGGTACCCTTCTCAGTTGAAATTGAAAAATCAAATTAACTTCTCCATTCGTGTTTCGCAAAAGTAAAGGCCTGAACAGCGGAGAACAATGCTGAACTCAAATAATGCAACTAAATTGTATTCTGGTTGGTCTTCCATACTTTATAATTACTGCCCGATTATAAGCACAAAAATTACATTTTTTAATTACCATGGCTCTTCTGATTGGTCCAAACGATACAATTTTCAAAGCGCTAGACAATGACGAACTCATCTGGACACTTTGAAAGGTTGATGTTGCTTTTAACTAATGTTATAATATTTTTAAAAACTTAATGTAAAAATCTATTATAATTAAAGAAATAACAAATAATTGTATTAAAAATACAATTTTCATTGAAAAAATTTTTTGCTTTCAGAAAATATTGTCCATATTCATAAAAACAACTAAAAACAAATAAAAGCATTTGAAATTAAATAATAATTTGTTTTATTGAGTTTTGTATGTTACAATTCAGAGTTGATTTTCAGGTACGTTGGCTCCAATTAAAAAAAAACAAAACATGATTTGCATTCTTCAAAGACTTGTGCTTTTAACTATTGTAATCACTAAGGTCTGCACGCTCGAATTTCTAGAGTTTTTCATAAAATTAGTTATGGGGGTGTTAATAAATATATAAAAATGTTTCTGCCATGACTTTAATAAAAAAAAACATATTTATAATAATTTCGATCATCTGTGAATAGTTGCTGAAAGTTTCATTAACATCTGACAATTATTTTTATTTTTGCAAGATTTTCCAAATTAATGTGTGTAATACCAAAGAAACGTGCTAAAAATTATCTGTTATTTACTAGCCCATGTTGGTACAAAGTGAAACAAGGTTTTTTTAATCAAAATTTAGAATGTTCTAAAAAGAAGCAATTTTTTTTTTAAATAATTAAAAAAAAAAAAAACTTTGGTCTTTTCTCTTCATAAAAACATAAGCATTTAGACGATAAAATTTTGTTTTCATAAAGTTTGGCGTCTTTTTCATCAGATTATGCTCTTTTTTTAGCGATTTCGTGGAGGTACCTAATATATATATATATATATATATATGATTTATTCGAAAATTATAACATAAATATGTTATAAAATCACTACAAAAATAGCCATTTTGTTTCAACACTTCTGGTATCTTATCAAGTGATGGTGTTGAAATTAGTATAAAGCGTTTTCAACAATTGATAAGACGCCATCACTTGATAAGACGCCATGAGTGTTGAAATAAAATGGCTACTTTTGTAGTGATTTTATAACATATTTATGTTATAATTTTCGAATAAATCATATATATATATGTTCGCTTGAGGATGAAATGGAACTAATGTCTTTAATTTAATTACAAAATTAAATACATAGCTTTTAGCTTACATTTTTGAAACATGGTTAGAACTGTGTAGCGGAAAAACATATTTTAAATAAATCAATTTATAATATTAATGCTCTGTAAATTTACATTCAGTACTATTTTGTAAAAATAAAAATATCTATAAGAACACCGGATCATATATCTTACTCTTCTTTCTTATATATATATATATATATATATATATATATATATATATATATATATATATATATATATATATATATATATACGTGTGGGGTGGCAAAGAGAGAAAGAGAACAGGGAAAGAGAAAGATAATCTGAAATTATAATGAGTATCATGTTATTTTTATCAAGATATACGATAGAGATATAAAAAATCTCGTCTTTTTGCCCATTCGAAAAAAAATCGGTGTCTAATATCAAATGTCCCCCATATTTGAATTTGAAGCCAGAATTGAAGTATGGAATAGCCATTGAAAAAAAAAAATAAAATAAAAATAAAAATTTGTTCGCCTGTATTCAAGCGACAAATGGCAAGACATCCAAACACTTCTGTTTGCTCATATCTTGAAAACATTGCTTCTTGGAAAGCAACTGCTACGTTCATTCACCTGTGCTTTCATTGAGGGAATGAACCTTTTGTTAACGAAGTCTACTTGCGGAAAGAGAAAGCCGTCTGTCGGCAGAGATAGTTTTTCCTTTGTTCGATACTTGAAAAAAAAACAATATTTGTTTGTAGTCTATAGAATATTTGTTTGGAATATATTTTATATACGTTTCGTGTCTTTCTGTCGACCGTTGTAAGTCTAAAAAATAATTTCTTTTCTTTTTCATATATCATTAATAGGAGACATGTAGGAACACATTTGTGTACATTAAGAGACTAGGTCCAATTCGTGGTATTTATTAAGAGAAACCTCTGTTCTCGAACGTCTCACATGTCGAACAAATCTTTTTTCGAACAGAAAATGATGATGAAAATACCTCGGTTATCGAATAAAATTTCCGTTCTCGAACAACGTTGCCGACCCGAGTTAACCCGAACGGAATCATTTCTGAGTCGACCCCCATGTTGTATACATTCGTGTGTTGTGCAGTGCTTTTCTTTTCCAATTATATTGTATTGTGCTTTTTCTCGTTTTATTAGTCCTCAGTCATGGCTCCAAAGTAAGCTAGCCATAATACTGGTAAAAGAAAACGAAAAGTTAAGAGAAAAAACAATTGTTGATTATATTGTCTCTTCCTACTCAGTTTCATATGGCAAAAGCAACGATCTATACTATTCTTATAAATAAAGAGACGGTCATGTCTTTCCTTCCCTTTTCCAAACAATAATATCTCTTTTCTTCTACTTACGCCATCAGTTCTACATATAGGTACGATAAAATGATTTTCATTAGTTTTGTATATAAACATGTGCACGAAGTGTAAAAGTTTAAATAAACAATCATCTTGGGACCAGGAACGGATTAATCTATTTTACATTGATACCTATTAGAAAATAGTTTCGGTTAACGAACATTTCGGGTTACGAACGGGCTTTAGGAACGAATTAAATTCGTGAACTGAGGTTCCACTGTACTGTAAATGCAGAACCGGAAGTAGTAACGAGGGTATGCATATTTTCTATAATTCTGTAATTATTAATCCCTGAACTAACATAGCGGTTGTGGTAGGGTGGGGTGGGTTGCATATAATCTTTGAATTGTGCTGGGGATTTTTGTCACACTAATCATTAATGCACATTCGGATTGGCTTCTGGGATTGCTTCGAATCATTTATATAAAGTCTAACCAGCCTTCCCTATGTAAGCAGAAGAAAGGGCTGCTGGATATGATTGCAAACTGTCTGCGATTTATACTGCTGATTCTATGGTAGAACATTGTTTTTCTCAACGTTTTTTAGTTAGTGTGTTCATATTTATATGTTTTGTCCCAGAAGGAATCAGAAGAATCAATGGATAGCGGCTCAGATTGAAGAATCGGAGAGTCGAGTTCAAATTCCAGTCGAATCCATTACATTAACTTACGTGCTAATAACCTGATAAGCTGAGATACAGCGAAACAGGTTTGTATGTGGATGACTATATATATATATATAAAGTGAATATATATATATATATATATAAAGTGAATATATATATATATATATAAAGTGAATATATATATATATATATAAAGTGAATATATATATATATATATAAAGTGAATATATATATATATATATATATAAAGTGAATATATATATATATATAAAGTGAATATATATATATATATATAAAGTGAATATATATATATATATAAAGTGAATATATATATATATATATATATATATATATATATATATATATATATATAAAAGTGAACATTGAAGTCAACACTTAACAGGCTGTTTCATGCTGGACACAATCGTCAGGCGGCCTCACGATTGCGCCCAGCATGAAACAACCTGTCACCTCTGAGTGTTCTTCAAAGTTCTCTTTTATATTTATATTTACATACGCTCCTATCTCTGATATTGAGCACTTTATCCCATAAATATACCACACCTTAAAACTATATTTCTTCATATATATATATATATATATATATATATATATATATTGCTGTAAAAACGTTATGTTTTATACTATTTGGCATAATAATAAAAAAAAATATGGTAAAATAAAACTAAAGAGGAAAACTAACCGCTTTCGCTCCCGCTCTTCAAAGATTTTAATCGGGAGAAAAAGAGTAAAATACAATAAATAAGATGAAAGTGTAAGTGTATATAAAATGTTTTAAACGTTTGCTCATCCATAGTAAATTTATGTCTAGGTTCTAAGAACATTTCACCTTTCATGGCTGATCTTCTGTTATCACAATGTGAGATATTTAATGATATGAGTTTAATATGAATTTAATTTTAATTTTTATTTTATTAGTTTAATTGTCATCGGTTTGAAGCGATACATATATATATATATATATATATATATATATATATATATATATATATATATATATATATATACATATAAATATAATATGAAGCTTCGTTAATACTTAATATATTCCAAGAGCATTTAGTATTCTATTGTATCTAACGACTTCAAATCTGTAAATAGTTTTAAATCAATGTTAAGGAATATTACCGTGCTTATTGTACCTTTATTTTATTTTTAATTTCATTTTTGTATGTACAGGAAAATATATATATATATACGCCATGTTTATGGACAATTATTATCTTAATTTCGCGAATACGTCCATTTAAACTTAACTTGTAATAATGATAAGAAACAGGCTAAACGATAAAATATGATAATAGGGTCGAGTTTAAGTATCCCCGCCAAAAGAAAAGAAAAAAGTACAAATTAAATAAAAACAGCAAATAATTAAACT
>OZ010606.1:31710499-31790499 GCA_963932145.1 Acanthosepion lycidas
GTCAAATATTCAATTGTAATATCAACTGACATCTTCTGGTGTCTTGATCCCGATCCCCGTCTTTCTCTATATCCTTTCCTCAAACAACCCCTTTTTACTCTCGCTCTGTTATTCCTTTGCGTGCTAGTGGTACTACCGACTTGCTTAAAGTGAAATGCTTAAAAAAAAAAGAATATATATATATATATATATATATATATATATATATATATATATATATATATATATATATATATATATGTATGTATGTATGTGTGTGTGTGTGAGAGAGAGAGAGAGAAGATAGCTTAAAACTGCACAACCAGGTGCCATTTACGCTAGGACCTGTGTAGGGGTCTTGACTGGGCCTTCATCACAATAGATATGGAGTAATAGATGCGATATGCAATAACAAATTGCAGAAGTACTCAAGGCATCATTCTTTTTTCTTACTTTCTTTATTTCTTTGTACATTCCCCCCTCTTTATTTCCTTTTTTGTTTGTTTCAGTCTTTTTTTCTTTCTATTTTGTTTGTTTATTTGTTTCTTTCTTTTTCTGTATTTTTTTCTTTTTTCCATTCTTTCTTTCTGATTTTCTTTTTTTCTTTCTTTGAACCTTTTCCTCCTTCACTCATTTATATTTTGTTTGTTTGTTTCTTTCTTTCTTTCTTTGGACTTTTTCCTTCGTCTTTCTTTTATATTTTGTTTATTTTGTTGTTTCGTCTTTCTTTCCTTCTTTCTTTCTTATATTCTGTCTTTCTTTCTTTCTTTGGACCTTTTCCTTGGTTCTTTCTTTTATATTTTGTTTATTTGTTTGTTCGTTTCTTTCTTTCTTTCTTTCTTTCTTTATTTGAACCTTTTCCTTCATCATTCTTTTATATTTTGTTTCTTTCTTTCATTCTTTCTTTCTTTGCATCTTTTCCTTCGTCTTTCCTTTATATTTTTTGTTCGTATCTTTCTTTCTTTCTTTTTTTTCTTTCTTTATTTTTTTCTTTGGATCTTTTCTTTCATCTTTCCTTTATATTTTTTGTTCGTTTCTTTCTTTCTTTCTTTCTTTCTATCTTTTTTTCTTTCTTTGGATCTTTTCTTTCGTCTTTCCTTTATATTTTTTGTTCGTTTCTTTCTTTCTTTCTTTCTTTCTTTCTTTGGATCTTTTCTTTCGTCTTTTCTTTATATTTTTGTTCGTTTCTTTCTTTCTTTCTTTCTTTCTTTCTTCATTTCTTTCTTTTTTTCTTTGGATCTTTTCTTTCGTCTTTCCTTTATATTTTTTGTTCGTTTCTTTCTTTCTTTCTTTCTTTTTTTCTTTGGATCTTTTCTTTCGTCTTTTCTTTATATTTTTGTCCGTTTCTTTTTTTTTCTTTTTTTCTTTCTTTCTTCATTTCTTCATTTCTTTCTTTCATTCTATCTTTCTTTCTTTCATTCTATCTTTCTTTCTTTCTTTCTTTCCATTTCCTGCATCTCTAATAATATCATTCTCATATTTCATGTGTTGCCTCTCACATTCCCCGCTAAAAACTTTGACAATAATCACTAAACAAAACTATAAAAAAAATAAAAATTCATGCTTTACTGCATTTATTCCACACCACTGAATTTCCCTTTCACAACAAATTAATCAAATGTACTTTTTTGTTTTTGCAGAATATTTTAAATCAAATACAATTGAAATGCAGAAAGAGAAAATTATGAAACTCAAAGATAAAGAGGAAATTCCTTCCAATCATTTCCATTCTGACAAATATAAGACAGACTTGAATTCGTTATGAGGTACCGTCTTCTGCAAATGTTACACTTTCTACTTAGAGCAGTGTGAAATTTATGAAAAAAAGAAAATTTATTATTATTCATTTTGGACTAGTATTTCTTTCATCTTATTTCTCTTGCTTTTTATTCGGGGCTTATTCTTTATTTCTCATCTACCCTGCTTACTTAAATATGCTTTATTACTAGTAGTATTAATAGAGTTCAAATTTCTTAGATGAAGCATTGAAAAAATTATTTTTGTTGTTTTTTTCATTATTAATTTAGTTGCATTTCGTCGCTAATTTCCTATATCACAGTGCAAACAACCCAGACAAAAATTAAAAAATAAATATGCCCCAGGCTTTTAAAACTAACTAAAATTAAGAGTAAAAAAAGTGATGCCCTTGAGTAACAAATAAAATTACTGGGAAATTTTCGTCATAAACTAGGAAAATAGGTGTAAATTGTTATTTTAAAAATAACGTCCACTATGGAAGCGAATGCTGGACAATTTCCATACCGATAAAAATGTGTCTCCCAGCGAATGTGATATGCTTCTATAGATGGATGCTTAGAATACAATAGACTTAAAGATTATGAGAACAAAAAGGAGACTTACATTAAAAATCAGAAAGGGACACTTACGATTAAAATCAGAAAGGAACATGTATACATAAAATCAAAAAGGTACACTTATACTTAAAATCAGAAAGGGACTCTTACACTTGAATCAGAATGGGACACTTAGACTTATAATAAAAAAGGAATACTAACAGGTAAAATCAAAAAGGGACACTTACACTTAATATCAGAAAGGGACACTTACATTTAAAATCAGAAAGTGAAAATCATCCTTAAAATCAGAAAGGAACATGTATACGTAAAATCAGAAAGGGACACTTACACTTGAATTCAGAAAGGGACACTTAGTTTTAAAACCAGAAAGGGACACTTAGATTTAAAACCAGAAAGGAATACTAATACTTAAAATCAGAAAGCAACACTTACACTTAAAATCAGATGGGGACACTTACATCTAAAATCAGAAAGGGACAATTGACCTTAAAATCAAAAAGGGGCACTTACACTTAAAATCAGAAAGGGACACTTACACCTAAAATCAGAAAGGGACACTTACACCTAAAATCAGAAAGGGACACTTACACTAAAAATCAGAAAGGGACACTTACACCAAAAAATCAAAAAGGGACACTTACACTTAAAATCAGATGGGGACACTTACACCTAAAATCAGAAATGGACACTTACACTCAAAATCAGAAAGGGACACTTACACCAAAAAATCAAAAAGGGGCACTTACACTTAAAATCAGAAAGGGACAATTACACCTACAATCAAAAAAGGACACTTACACTTGAAATCAGAAAAGGCCACACTTAAAATCAAAAAGGGACACTTACACTTAAAATCAGAACGGGATCCTTAAACTTAAAGTCAGAAAGGGACACTTCGACTTAAAATCAAAAAGGAAGACTAACACATTTTAAAACAGAAAGTGACACATAATTGTAAACTGCTAAATGTTACGTAGCACTAAAGCTGACAGCCCTGATCAACAACGGCCTGAAATAACATGGCGTATATTTCCAAAGAACGATTCTCGTGTATTATTTTACCATACAGTCTACTTTTAATAACGACGCAAGAACTTGATCAGGCAACATCTGTACATGTCATGAAAATTGTCCAATATGCAAATCAATTCTCAACTTGGCCCACCATATTTATCGCTAGCAGGCGCATTAACATGTAGGCATTGTAGAATAATGTCTAGAGGGTTGGGTTGAGGAATTTGAAAGCCGAGTTCGAATTCCACTCGAGTTCATTGCATTCACTTACATGCTATATGTATGAAGCCATCTCTTCTTCTCCTGGTTAAAAGTTAAAATACCAGGACAGACTTGGGTGGCAACTAGTCTAGACGAAGGAAAATTCAAACCGAATCACTCTATTCTGAAATGGTGTATACATGCGCCTGGGGAACGTTTGTGAATCCAAATTCTCACTAAAAATCCCAATATTAGCAGTCCTCGGATAGGAAGTTAAAAGAATCCCAATGTTCCATAGATGAGATAACTATATATAATAAGCAAAAAAAAAAGTAATGGGGAGATTTGGCTGAACTCATCTGCAAGACAGAATTACAGTGTAGAGGCGCAAGATGATTGGTCATGTGATGCAATCGAGAAGACCAGTTAGGTCCTCTTTGGAGAATGTGATGAAGCAGGTGTTTGCTATCATAAAAAGAGGTCCCAGGAATGCTGTTGGGGAAAGATTCCTTGGGTTGCTGTTTGAATATAAAAAAGATTGTTGCGTGTTCAAATAAAATGATATTTATTTAAACGTAGGATACACAAATTTTAGCTGTAATTACTTATCATGAAATGAAAGTTAGAAAATTCTTCTTGACTGTAAGGAAATGAACGTGAATAGTCTTTCAAGTGAGGAAGCGAGAAAATGGAGTTGGAAGAGAAGATCAAAGTGAGTCCGCTGTTGCTCTGGCAAGAAAGACAAGACGCCGAGGTTGACTCATGTCTCTTTACTGCTGTCAGTTCTTCTGCCTAGTTGAATGAATTTTTGGCTTTTATGGTCTTGTGTAGGCTACTGAATCCTGTGTTTATTTGCTTGTGGGAGCTGATTTTATTGGCTATTTATTTTTATTCAATTGAAAATTTGAAGTATGTTTGAAACCCGGAAGTCTGCACAAAGCCCTTGTACGGTATGTTTAATTTTGTCATTTTCACCTTTGGTTTGATGTTTACTTCCGCCTGCTCTACAACGTTTCCATCAATGAAAACTATGCTGGATAAAGTGCGTGGCTTCAGAAGGGGATTACTTCAAAGGAGATCAAAGAGTATCGAGACTGTTGCTATGTTAAAGGAGCTAAAGTATGCAGAGTAAAGCCGCTTGGCAAAGACTGAACTTAAACTCTGTCATGCATACACATTAAGTTATAGTGTTCTCGATCATTTCTGTTGTTTATAATGGTGCTTGGAAGGTAAATGTGGTCATATCACCAAACCAGATGTTCCATAATGATCATTGTCTGTGCAGCAGATTTTGGCCAAGCACAGCATTCCCTAGATATTACCCCTTGTGACTTTTCTTCTTCAAAAATCAAATCCCATTTGAAAGGAACAAGGTTTCAAGGAAATACAAGAAAAATGTGATGAGGCATTTGGTCACTATTCCAAAAAAGGAGTTCCAGTAACGCTTCCATCAATGGAAACGATTCTGGATAAAGTGCGTGACTTGAAAAGGGGATTACTTCAAAAGGGGATTAAATTCTAAATTGATGTCTTGAAGTTTTCTTTTTTATAGCACCAGTCCCGATACTTTTTGATCAAACCTCGTATACTCCCTCAATAATGTTTATTATTTTCCAATTACAGAATTTTAATAACAACTAAAATGCTACACACTATTTAGCACAGCATTCCCTAGATCTTGACTCTTGTGATTTTCCTTCTTCAAAAATCAAATCCCATTTGAAAGGAACAAGATTTCAAGACGTGGAGGAAATCCAAGAGAATGCGATGAGGCAGTTGCTCACTATCCCAAAAAAAGGAGTTCCAGGGATGCTTCCATCAATGGTGGATAAAGTGTTTGGCGTCAGAAGGAAACGACTTGGAAGGCTTAAATGCCGAATTGATATGTGCTGCAGTTTACTTTTTATAGCACCAGTCCTGATTCCTTTTGATCAGACTTCGTATCGGCATGAATATGTCCCTTCAACAATTAAAAATATCACAACGCTACACTCTCTTTGTCAGTAAAAAAATATTTTTTATATATTTTTTATTTATCTATTATGGCTTCTCTAATTAATGACGAATATACTACATTCTATATTTCTCTCAGTTCTAACCTTCACGGCTAAGACCCGCCATGCCACACCCGTTCTAGCAAACTATCCTGATTGTCTTCGTATTCCATTGCTGAGACGTAAGTTCCACTCGAGCAGCTTCTTCCCATGAATCCCTGCTTTGTGGAACCTACTCCCAAACTTAAACTACTCAAGTCTAATGTTAACTCTTATCTTCCCCGTATGTTCCCATAAACTGTGCCTCTTACTTTGTAACTGGTGGAGTTTAGCAAGCTTGTGGGTTTTGTGTGTATTTTTTAGGCAAAGGTGTGTGTTCAATAGGTAAACAAAGATGATAGGAGAATCCTGTTCATCTTTTATCTTTTGCTCAGTCCTCCCTGTACTCTTCTCTATCACTTCCACTCTCTGTAAACCCCTGTGTACTAATGGCATCTCCACCTGGCTTGGGGTTAAATGATTAAAAACATACCATGAATACATTTATAGAAAAGGTACATGAAAGCTATGTTGCAACAGTGTGAAAGTGACTGAAGCCATGATGCCAGATCCAGCCTAATAACATTGCAGATTCTTCTTTGGATTTTGTCAAGAATCTCTAAATATATATTATATATTTATAAATACATGTTGTGACCAATATGGAAGAATGTTCTACCTCATTTCGGTAACTCTCCTTAATAATATTTTCTTTTTCACTCATGAGCCAACGATGAGGTCTTAGAGAGGTTGCAGACAAGGAGGAGGCTTATACTTAACATCAGAACGAGGCACCTGAATTTTCTGGGACACATAATGAGGAAGGAGGTCCTGGAGAATCTGATACTCATTGGTCAAATAGAGGGAAAGAGAGACAAGAGAAACCAACGGGTGACATACCTGATGAGCTTGAGCAGGTGGATGGTCTGGGGGAGGAAGCAGAAAGAAGGAACTTGTTGAATGCTGCAAGGAATAGAGGGAGGTGGAGAGCCATGATCGCCTATGTCCTGAAAGGACATGGCACATAAAAAGAAAGAAACCACTTACATCTTAGTGGCTTCATTGTCTTGCTTGGGGTGAAATGATTCATATGACAGTGTGACACTGACTATGTAGGTATTATAGGGCAATGGTTAGAAGCCTGGCCCAATTAACACATACCACCCAATATTCACAAGGGTGACTGGAACAATGTGCATAGATGTATGAATACAACTGGTTCAGTGTGAACTGACTATTTGTGGATGTTAACAAAGTTGTGGGTTTTGTGTATATTTTTTAGGTGAAGGTATGTACTCAATATGTAAATAAAGATAGAAGAAGCAAACAAAAAAAAAACTTATGTTTCTGGTATGGATGTTTATTCCTTTTATGTTGACTGTATTGAAATAGAGTTAAAAGGTCTGTTGAGTATGCCTATTTTACTTTTTGGCTCTGAAATAATTTATGGGAGGTAAGGATGAAAATGGGTAAAGATGGTCGAGCTCAAGTCAGCCTCATGCCGAGTTGGGAAGACCAAGTATGTCTGTTTTACTTTTTGGCTCTGAAATAATTTATGAGAGGTAAGGATTAGAATGGGTAAAGATGGTCGAGCTCAAGTCAGCCTCATGCTTTGTTGGGAAGACCAAGTATGTCCGTGTTTTTTTGTTTTTGTTTTTTTTTTTTTTGCTCTGAAATAATTCATGGGAAATAAAAATAAGAACTAGTAAAGATGGTCGAATCTGCGTGAATGCTGGAACATCTGCGAGCAAATGGAGATATTGGGGAAAGATTAAGATGCAGTTCTACTAACAAATTCTGAGAATACACTGTCCGGAACATGTGAGTAATGAGGATGGTTTAAAGATGAATTAGGATGAATAAAACAACTGCTACTGACAATGAGAAAAAAATAGGTGGCGGAATTTCTGAGAACAATATTGAGGAAAGAAGGCTTGGAGAATGTAACACGTGCGTATTTCAAGTAATAGAAACCAAACAGAGAGTAATCTACGTGACGAAGAAAGAAAGACTTATATGATAGACACAAGAGGTTACTAAGTGCAAAGAAAGAGAGGAAGTTGTGGAGTTGTTGTTGTTCGAGATAGTGGTACCGCCTCCTTTAAAAAAAAAAGAAACGAATGTATAGATTGGAAACTGGGCTCTAAGTGATTGTAGTTCTATCTCTGTAAGAACCTTTCTATCACCCTCAGTTGATTTGCTAAAATAAAGATGGCGTCTTTATCTTTTTCCTGTTTGTCTGAATTTAATCATCCACTGAACAGAGACCACAAGATTATCTGCTTTTATATTAGAGCAGCAGCTGTTATTCTTGTGAAAATAAACGTTTTCCTTTTTTCCAGATGTTGACCCAGCTTTTTCGCCCGTCTTCTCTATTAAACCGTACAAATTTGATCTTATTAAAAAAAAAAAAAAAAAAAAAAACTTTCAAATTAGTTTCAAATCATCTGAGACAGTGACGGAGTTGACAATGATTTAATTCTGACCCCAGATACATTGTCTTCCTCGACGAAAACACAGACTTGACTGGCAGCAAGCGGCATGCATGCGCACAGAGAATGAGTTCAGCGGATATACAAAAAAAGAAAGGGCGTAAGGCAAGGATGTGTCTTCTCACCGGACTTATTCAACCTATACAGCGAGGCAGTTCTGAGAGAATTAGAAACCTATCGGGATTTAGCATTGGCGGCCACGATCTTTACAGCATAAGATACGCAGATGACACAGTACTGATAGCAGACATGGAAAGAAAATTACGAAAACTCATACAGAATAGAGGGAAGGGGAGCGTGAAGAAGGGACTAAGCATAAACTACAAGAAGACAGAATGCATGGTCACCAGTAAGAGGATGAGCTCGGAATGCGATTTGAAGGTCGCGGACACTAAAATCAATCACGTGCGGAAGTTTAAATATCTGCTATGTGTTTTGACGGAGCACGGTAAGTGCGACGCTGAGATCTGAAGACGTATTGGGATGGCCAAGGACGCATTCCAAAAACTGAGCAGAGTGTTGCGAGACAGGAGGATTTCAACAATGAAAAGAGTACTGAGCTGTTATGTGATATCTGTGCTCCTTTACGGCGGCGAATGTTGGGCGATTTCTTCAAAGATGAAGGAGAGATTCGAGTCGACGGAGATGCGGTTCTACAGAAGGATGCTAAGGAAAAATCAGGACCGATCGTGTGAGCAACGATGAGGTCTTAGAGAGGTTGCAAACAATGAGAAAGTTTATAATTAACATCAGGAAGAGGCAGCTGAAATTTCAGGGACACGTAATGAGAACGAAGGGCCTGGAAAATCTGATACTCACAGGTCAAACAGAGGGAAAGAGAGACAAGGGAAAGCAACACATGACATATCTGGCGGTCTTAAGCAAATGGATGACAGAACGTGGTCTGGTGGAGGTGGCAGAGAGACGAAACCTATTGAGAGTTACAAGGGATAGAGGGAAGTGGAGAGCCAAGATCGTCTACGTCCTGAAGGGACAAGGCACATAAGAAGAAAGAAGACAGATAACTGAGCAAAAACAAAAGATTGAAATTCAAAGTTGTTTCAATAATACCTGAAATGATTATTTTCAACAAATGATAAAAAAAAATCGTGATGTGAAATGGATATTGCTTATTGAAGATGAAATAACAATCAAGTACGTAAATCAAACGAACGCTTTTTGTGTGGGGAGGTTACAAAGGGGCCTTTTTACAAATGATCCGTGTGTTTAGGATGTATTTATACATGTATTTATATCTGTGTACGGCACAAAGAGACACAAGAACGGACTAGGCTCTGACTCTACTGGCGGTCAAGCGTTCTTATTAGAAAGATTAGTCGATTGAGATAAGCTGTTTTTTTTTGGGGGGGGGGTTTAAGAGTCATTCTGATTCTTAGTAAATTTCAGGAAAGCGTTTCTTTTCCGAACTTCAGTAACATATCCGGATTTTGTCGGCAGATTGGTAAGATTACAAGATGAACATTTGACTCTTTAAATAACGGACTCGACTCTGATTCTACTGGTGGGCAGCGTTCTTTTTTTTTTATAAAGTTTCGTCGAGTGAGATAACTTGTTTTTAAGAGTTGTTCTGATGTGACCATAGTTTTAAGAAAGATGTTTCTTTTCAAACTAGAGCAACTTATCCGGGTGAATCATTTGAAATCCAAATTAGAAGCTGTTAGATCGAAAGGAATTTTTCTTATTGACTCCAAAATCAGTGTTTATTAGATTTTAATTTGGATCGATATAATAATGCAAATGAATTTATTTAAAATGTAATTTTTTAATATGCTAACATCACTAAGCAGCGAAGCTCTGTTTTTTACTTACATACACGCATAACTGAAATATCTAGAATATATGACGAGAAGAGCGAGTCTGGAGAATCTAATACTCCCAAGGACATCAAGACAAATGAAGAAAGGAGAAACTGCGAATAAGATACTTAACAGGCTTTTTTAAAATATATATATATATACGTCACAATATTGGCAAGGGATGGTAAACGTTATTGAGAGCAACAAAAGATATGGTGATGTGGAGAGCCATAAATATCCACGTACTAAAGTGATTTGGTACACAAAAGAAGTTTATCTACACCAGCGGTTTTTTCTTCTGTTTTTTTTTTTTTTTTTTTTTTTTTTTTTTTGTTATTTCACTTTAAGCGAGGTGATAAAGCCCCTAAGACGCGGGGTGGGGCCTGAGTGTAAAAGAAACCGAGAAAACATATTATTGTGGAGAGATGAACGTGAAAAAGGTAACAGGATTCAAGAAGACGGGCGACGACCACTGACGTGACTTTTGAATCTTTTAAGATCGTAGTCGGCAAGAAAGCAATCCGAGAAGTACGAGAGAAGATGCTACTAAATTCATATTTTTGTCTTCCTTATTTATATTATGTTTTAATTCAGACACACACACATATATATATATATCTATATATATATATATATATATATATGGTGCAGTTCAATTTATATTACAATGAATCATTCATACAGAAAGTAAATTAGTTAATGATATAAAATGGCAACATCCCTTCGCTAACAAAATTTTAAATTTGCATTAACCTACTAGTCACTCGATGAATGATATGATCCTTGTTTTTTTTTAAATTATAAGCTGTATTAGGTCTTTCTTAAATGTGCAAGCACTTTCGACCGTACGTTTAGTCATCTTCAGGCATGGAAATTATTTTGGTTTTGGTAAAGTTCAGGTAGCATCCGAGACGAAAAAATATACTACGAATCGAAATTTTTTTTTTTTTTTTTTTAAATGTGTTACTGATAACGGATACAAACTTGTGGAGTGTGCAGTTTACAACGCTAAGATAGAATTTATTTTATTTTTTTTTTTTTTGAAAATTTAAGTGAGTGCGTTTTTTACTAATATGGCAATTTGTTTTTGTTGTAGGAGTTTATCAGTCAATTTGGCACGAACTAAATAGTTCAATAAATAAAGTAATGTCTCAGCTGTTATCCGGAAAATTGGCACGTCGGATCAGATCTTTTTAAATGAAATATGTGGCGCAGTTCAATTCTTATTACAATGAATCATTCATACATAATGTAAATTAGTAAAGTTAGTGATATAAAATGATGAAATCTCTTCACTAACAAAACATTACAAGAATAAGTATTATAACATTCAGTGAGTGATTAGTAGGTTAATGCACCTTTAAAATTTTGTTAGCGAAATGATTTCGCCATTTTCTAATATTAACTTTACTAATTTACTTTTTGTATGAATGATTCATTGTAATATATATATATATATATATATATATATATATATATATATATATATGTCTATATTTCTGAGATGAGGTATTATGTACAGTATTTACATTATGCGGACCATTGTCCTCATCTTTGTCGCCATAATATTTGTCACAACGTTTCGGCCGTTGTACGTTCCGGCCTTCTTCGGGTGGTTGGAATTTCGAACTGAACCCTTTATTTCGATCCCTGGGGTAGATGTTCTAGTTCCACGTGCCATGTTTGATGGATGTCAGTTATCAGTTATCTCCTGCTAAGTGTGAGTTCAATACCCGGTTAAGGCAGTGGAGAACTTTCAGAGGGAAAATTAGCATATATATATATATATTCATATATATACCTTTTAGACCTTTTAGATATTGCTATGCTATATATATATATATAGCATGGCAATATCTAAAAGGTCAGCCAATCTAATAGTGATTGCATCTCACAGTACTAACTCTTGCTCCATATGCGACCCCCTTTGTAAATCACTTGCGGGTGCCACTTAAGATTATCGCACAAAATTTCATAATTGAATCAATTAATCTGTCAGCGCCTCATACGTCGAAATTGACGGGAGAGTTCATTATGATTATATGGTGGGGGGGAAACAAATATTCATACACATGCAAATTTTTAATTTATTGTATTTCCATCTAATGTATAAACATACTTTTCATATAATTAACTGTTCGCAGATGCATAAAAACTAATTATACATAAAAAAAAACCCAGAAAGTATTGATTTAATAGAAATAAATCCTAATTATCCATCTAAATATTTGAAAAAATATTCATCCAATACAAAAAAGAATACATAATCTTCATTTAATACTTTGTAGAATAGCCATTATTCACTTCTACAGCAACCAACGTTCAATTAATGATTTGTATATTTTAGTTAGTATTTTGTTGCATTCTTCTTTGCATATGGGCTTCAGATCCAGGATATGTTGGAGCTCTCGATTGGATTTGAATTTTCAAATAACGCCACAGATTCTTGATTGGGTTTAAAGCTGGGAACTGGTTTGGTCATTTCAGGATGCTGACATTATTTTTAGCAAGTCATTTCTACATAGATTTTGCAATTTGCTTAGGATCATTATCTTGTTGGAAGATCCAATCAAATAGATGTTCAAGTTTTTCAACCGAAATCATTAAATGTACTTCCAAAATATTTTGATATGCTGCGTCATTCATTCTAGCATCTATTACTGATATGTTGCCAGAAACTTTTCCAAAAAAACACCCCAAACCATGATGCTGTCACCACCAAATATCACTGTTGGCTTTGGGTTATTTTGTTTGAAGGCATCGCCAGATTTCCTCCATACACGATTTCTAGAATTACGTCCAAACAACTCAATTTTGGTTTCGTCTGTCCATAATACTATTTACCAACAGGATTTTTCTGTATTGTTATGTCCATGAATGAATTTCAAGCTGGCATCTCTGTCTTTTCAATAGCAGGAGAGTTTTCCGATGGCAGCGTGACTTTCGATTGTTCCTAAGAATTTCAATCCTTATTGTCTGTTTAGTGTTAGGAGACCTTACCCATAATAACATAATGGACTATTCTATACGTAATAAATACTGCACCCCAAGAGGAAGCTAGGAGTTCAGTCCGAAGTCGGGCGACCGGCTGATCGGTTGAACTCTCTGCCTACGGGCGGGGAGGAACCCGAAGGAGGCTACGCCGAAGGGCGGAGTCTCTTTCGGGGAGGTAGACCGACCCTGAACCCGTTTATACGGGTTCAAAGGGCATATTTTTGCCCGAACCCACGGGCTCGGAAACCCCACGTTAAACCGGCCTTGTGCCACATGATGTCCTCGTAGGGTGGCGGTGACTAAATACCGTTCAGTCCGAAGTCGGGCGACCGGCTGATCGGCTGATCGGTTGAACTTTCTGCCTACGGGCGGGGAGGAACCCGAAGGAGGCTACGCCGAAGGGCGGAGTCTTTTTCGGGGGCGGTAAACCGACCCTGAACCCGTTTATACGTGTTCAAAGGGCATATTTTTGGCCGGGCCGGGCCCACGGGCTCGGAGATGACACGTTAAACCGGCCTTGTGCCACATGATACTCTCGTGGTGGGGGTGGTGACTAAATACTGTTCAGTCTGAAGTCGGACGACCGGCTGATCGGTTGAACTCTCTGCCTTCGGGCGGGGAGGAACCCGAGCGAGGCTACGCCGAAGGGCGGAGTCTCTTTCGGGGAGGTAAACCGACCCAAACCCGTTTATACGGGTTCAAAGGGCATATTTTTGGCCGAGACCACGGGCTCGGAGATCCCACGTTAAACCGGCCTTGTGCCACATGATGCCCTCGTGGGTTGGGGTGACTAAATACTGTTCAGTCTGAAGTCTAGAGTGAAGTCCGTCAGTAGTCCGTCAGTCAGTCGAATTAGACGCAGTCCGAAACAGAGTCGCGTTCAGACAATTACTACTAAACCTGATTGTTCGTACTAACACTTTCTACTTCTCTGTATATATTCATGTTTGTAATATATCTGTGTTATTCCATATCCGTGTTCGAGTTCTTCTTTATTGGTTCTACCTTGGACTATCACCGTGGTACAAGGAACCGGACCATAACATTTAGTGACACAGATTCATGATGAAAGCAAATCATCCTGCAACTTTTCACGAGTGGCTATCAGATTTTGTTTAATTTGACACATTTATTTCCTCGGAGATCTTGAAGAAACCTTCCGTGGAGCACCAGGTTTTCAATAGTTTTGAATTTTTTATACCATGCAATTAATGAACTAATGGTAGTAAATGAAATATTCGGTTCGTCTGAGATTTTCCTGTGACTTTTACATTCTTTCCAAAGATTAACAATCAGTTTTTTTTGCGAATTTGTCAGTTCTTTACCTCTTGTCATGAAGAAAACCTTCTTGCACGAATATCAGTTACAGAATGTTCTGGTTGTATATTTTGAGGCTAAAAATAACTACTGATAACATTATTGGAACATTCTAAAATATTCCACTTGAATAATCTTGAGTATTAAATCAATTTAAAAGTTTTAAAATCTCAAATTTGTATTGTACGAATATTTTTTTCACTCATTAAAATGGATAAATGAGATTTATTTCTATTATATGATTTTTTGTTTTCTTTGCATATTTTTTTATTATGCATCTGTGTACAGTTATTTATATGAAACGTATGTTTATTCAATAGTTGTAAATGCAATAAATTAAAAAAAATGTAAGTTTACGAATATTTGTTTCCCCTCTCTCTCTCTCTCTCTCTCTATATATATATATATATATATAGAGAGAGAGAGAGAGAGAGGATATATTTTGGCAGCAGTTTTTCATTGAGACATGTTTGACTGAATAATTTCAATTGGATCCTTTCATATTCACGAACAACATTTTTGGTGTCATTATTAAAGGAAGAGAGAAAATTACCGTGTTGATACATATCATTTTATTCTGAGTACTTTCGACATAGCACAATGTCATCATCAGTGTGTTTTTTTTTATTTCGAGGCAAATATTAGAGTGTTCATCATTTTCAAAGACAAAATTGCTATATTTATCTGAGAGTTATTTTTTTACTTGTGAAGAGAAGAACGCTGAATGAGTACGTGATCGCTTGAAATCGCTATGTCCGATGTCATTTAATGCCTAAAATAAACGAAAAAAATAAAAGTAAATGTTGTTATTGAATATTTTTATTTCTTACATTATTTACATTATTCGGACTATTGTCCTCATCTTTGTGGCCATATTTATTACAACGTTTCGGTCGTTGTACGCTCCAGCCTTCTTCAGGTGGTTGGAAGGTCGAACTGAACCCTTTATTTCGCTCACTGGGGTAGGCTGTTCTAGTTCCACGTGCCATGTTTTAATGGATGTCAGTTATCAGTTAATTCCCCTCTCCGAGTTCTCCACTGCCTTAACCGGGTATTGAACTCACACTCTTTGGGTCCTTTCACTGGATCTAACCAACGTCTTTATCCACTGTGCCATGTGCCCTCAAGTGGATAAAGGCGTTAGTTATCTCATCTATGTTTTTCACAGAGAGGAAAATATTTATATTTCTGAGATGAGGTATTATGTATACTATTTACTTTATTCAGACTATTATCCTCATCTTTGTCGCCATATTTATTACAACGTTTCGGCCGTTGTACGCTCCGGCCTTCTTCAGGTGGTTGGAAGGTCGAACTGAACCCTTTATTTCGCTCACTGGGGTAGACTGTTCTAGTTCCACGTGCCATGCTTTAATGCATGTCAGTTATCTGTTATCTCTTCTTTAAATGTATTTTATTATTCATTTATTATTTATTAGTTTAACCAGTGAACATTTCACAGTTTTCCTATTTGAATTTTCTGATGAATCTTAATTTTTCAGTTAATGATTGAATAAGCTAATGGCTAGTTCTACGACGATGAAATATTCGTAGAAATTCCCCGATTCTGTCATAAAATATTTGAACTTAACAATCTTGAACAAAACATTGCAATAACAACCATATGTATGAATGCAGGTCATTATTTAAAGAAGTAAGAGGGCACAAAAAGAAAGATTAAAAATTGACGATGATTTCCTTTTCATAAAGAAAGAAAGAAAAATGACATCAATTCTTCAATAACAATTTGAATTTTTGGATTGAATACACTCCTTACTACTTCTACGACAACAAAATACTCTTGGAGATTCCCTTATGGCATCCTTAAATATTTGAGCTTAATAACTTTAACAAAACATTGCAGTAACAATCCTAAGTATGAAATCAGGTCATTATTTTAAGAAGTAAGAGGGTACAAATATAAAGATTCGAAATTGACATTTCTCAATCTTCAAGACCTGCAAACAAAAATCTTTCTTGTTCGTAGGTCTTGAAGATTGAGAGCTGTTTTTTAAAACTTCAAAGAAAAAGGTTTTTTGTTTGTAGGTCTTTAGGGTTGAAAGATGTTTTGTAAAGCTCTCATGAAATAAAAAATTATTATCTATGACATTTTAAGCGTTTGATATTCTTTAATTAAGAATAATTTTTCTCTGTCTCTTGACATACAGCTCTCCCTGGATCTATATCCTCCGGGATATTTCATAGGGATTACCATATTGTATTATTACTATATATATATATATATATATATATATATATATATATATATATATATATATATGTGTGTGTGCAGGTATGTAGAAAAATAAGAAAGAACACGTTTGGTAAGTAGTCCAGGGTTCTTTAGTATTTTTGTTTTTATTTTTAAAAAACAGTGCTCCATACAGAAGTAGAGCTTAGATTATGATTATTTAAAAAAAAAATATGATTCCTTCGCTACATAAAAGTTCTCATGTTTCAAAAACAAGAGCTGGCTCTCGTTTTTGAAACATGAGAACTCTTATGTAGCGAAGGAATCATATTTTTAATTTGGACGTTTGAACTTTTAATATAAAAAAAATACTGAACGGCAGAATTTTCTACATTAGCACGAAGTCAGAAGTCATCGTGAACGAGCGATATTTCAAGATTATATGCTCTCTCCCAGAAACTGTAACTAAGATCTGCTCAACATAGTTGCATTATAAATCACGAGTTGCCTGAGCCGGTATCTGCGACTTATTTGATAGTCGCCCTAACAGACGTGTAGCCGGACATTTTATTTATGTATATAAAGTTATGAATATCGCTTTCACTCTCTCTCTCTCTCTCTCTCTTTCTCCCCTCTTCAACCCTGTACTCTCTTTCTCTCTCTCTTCTCTTTATCTCCTCTCTCTTCTCTTTCTGTCTCTCCGTCTCTTTCTCTTCTCGTCTCTTCTCTTTATCTGCCTCTCCTCTTTCTCCCACTCCTCCCTATCATCTCTTTGTCTATTCTTTATCTCTCTTTCTTTTTCTACTCTCTCTCTCTCTTTCCTCCCCCTCTTCCCTTTATCTCTTTTCTCTGTCTTCTCTTACTCTCCTCTCTCTCTTCTCTTTTTCTCTCTCACCTCTCTTTCATTCTCTTCTTACTCTTCTTTCTCTACTCCTCTTTCTCTTTCTCTTTTTCTCTCTCTTCTCTCATCTCTCTCTATCTCTCATCTCTCTCTATCTCTCATGTCTCTCCTCTCTCTCCCTTCGCTGTTTCCCCCTCTTTGTCTCACTTTCCCAGTCTCTGCTCACTTTCCCTATATCCTCTCTTTCTTCTCTAATTCTCAACGTTTTCTCTCGCTCTCTCTCTCTCTCTCTATATATATATATATATATATATATATATATCCTCTCTTTATCTATTTCGTCTCATCTCTTTCGCATTCTACTCTCTCTCCTTTTGTTCTTCTCTCTTGTTCTATTTGCCACTCCTCTCTCTCTCTCCTCTCTTTCCCTTTTTCGTCGCTTTCTCCTCTCTATATCTCTATTTGTCTCTCTTCTCTCTTTTTCTCTTTCCACCCTCTCTTCTCTTTATCTCTTCCCTCTCTTTCTCTATCTCCTCTCTCCACTCTTTCTTATCTTTTTCTCTCTCTCCTCTCTTTCTCTCTCTTTCAATCTCTTTTTCTATCTCTCCTCTCATCTCTCGCCTCTGTTTCTCTCTCTTTCCCTCTCTTTTTCTATTTCTCCTCTCATCTTTCTCCTCTCATTCTCCTCTCTGTATATCTGTTTCTCTCTCTCTCTCTTCCCTTCATCTCTCTTCTCTTTCCCCCTCTTTTCTCTTTATCTCTCCCTTCTCTCTCTCTCTCTCTTTCCCTCTATTTTTCTATTTCTCCTGTCATCTCTCTCCTTTCTCCTCTCTGTATCTCTGTTTCACTCTCTCTCTCCCTTCCTTTCATCTCTGTTCTCTGTTCTCTTTCCCCCTCTCTTCTCTTTATCTCTCCCCTCTCTTTCTCTATCTCCTCTGTCCACTCTTTCTTATCTTTTTCTCTCTCTCCTCTCTTTCTCTCTCTTTCCCTCACTTTTTCTATTTCTCCTCTCATCAATCTCCTCTCTTTATCTCTGTTTCTCTCTCTCTCTATCCCTTCATCTGTTTCTCTCTTCTCTTTCCCACCTCTCTTCTCTTTATCTCTCCCCTCTCTTTCTCCCTCCTCTTTCTCTACTGTCTTTCTCTCTCCGCTCTATTTCGCTCTCCTCTCTCACTCCTCTTTTTCTTATCTTTCATGTATCCCTTGTCTTCTCTTTCTTCTCTATTCCTCTCGCCCTCTCTCTCTCCTCTCTCTCTCTTTCTTTTTCTCTCGACGCCTCTTTTCTCTTCTTCCCCAACCCCAAGAGCTTATAGAAGAATTAAGTAAATGATCGATATACCAGTAATATCGTCTTTGTTGTGTTATTATGATTGATTCCCGTCTCTCCCGAGAAAGATTACCGGCACTGCCATTCCTTGCAGTCACTTTTATACTGTAACATTTTCGGTGACTTTATAAAACCCCTGGAGCGACGTCTTCCAATCTACCCTATCCTTTTCAGCCCCAGCCGTCCACAAACCGGGACGAAATTCAAACCGAATCTCATTCTGGCAACGTTTTATGTAAGAGATTCGCCTTTCCTTTTCAGGCTTCCTTGCTACTAGACATGTTTTGGAAGGAGGCGTACTGAAGTCTCATAGCGAGATTGCAATCTGGAGAGTTGGCAGGCCACTCCATAGCCATGTTACCCTTATTGACTATAGTAATGTGAATATCTTTCTTCGTCGAATATAACGCTTCTTTCATAATGGAACAAGACTCCTTTCTAATTCTACTTCGTACCTCTAAGCGTTCAGCATATTTTCAATAACAATGACTACATATTTGCCTTTGACTGGAAATTTACCCTCCATTGAAAGAAATCACCCTCTGTTAAATGAATATTAAAATAAAGAACAAAAAAACAAAACAAAACAAAAATAAATAAGGGTATTTATTACAGAATTGTACCTCTCCCAGAAACAATATTTTTTTTTCCAATTTTTTATTTCATATTATTTCAGAGTAATATGGAAAGCAGTACAGATCCAAGATAAAATCTTTTTTTTAATTTTCAAAAATTTTAAGTGTGTGGAAGTCAGTTTGGTATGTAAAGTTCATTATAAATAATAAGACCTTGAAATAGAAATCTCGAAAATGTGGCATATGGGAACATCAACAACCCCTGTTGTAGTTGGAACCCTAGGACTGGTTGGAAAAGATTGCAGTAGACTAATTGAAGGGATTCCTGGAAGTCCATGCCTCAAGGAGATACAAAAAAAAATTGTTCTGACAAGTACAGCCCACATTTTGCGAAGGGCTTTATCTATGCAATTTTTTTTTTTTTTTTTTTGGTCAGTGGAAAGTGTCATGATGCCATCTCTAACCTTAGGTTCCTGGGCGGGACCCGGAAAGAAATGTTTAAACGCCAGAAATCAAAGAGAATAAAAATAATAATAATAACACCTTAGCTATGCCCGTAAGAACATACAGCTTCAATATTATTAAATGGAAGTTGAATGACATTAAAAGATTGGACGCCAACACCAGAAAAATGCTTACCCCAATGAGGATGCACCACCTGAAATCAGATGTCGATAGGCTGGACGTACCAATAGCTTTAGGAGGCCGAGATCTAATCCAAGTTGAATTACCTCTAAAATCTACAACAATCAGTCTGGAAAGGTACCTCACCAATGACCCTTCCCTACAAATAGTGTTGTGGATTCCTAGATGAAATTCGGTCTCCAATGAATGGCAAACGCAAGAAATAAAGACAAGAAATTAAATCTATTTACACAATAATACAATGGGTAATTCTGTCAGTAAATACAAGAACGCGGTTAGTTGTAATATATATATATATATATATATATATATATATATATATATATATATATACAGTCTCGAAGTAGGACTTCCTTAGAGTCTACGTGCTTGTAACTGACTTCTATAAGCGGTTAGCTCGCACTATTACTCTACCTCCAACTCCATCACAATATCTATCTATCTATCTATCTATCTATCTATCTATATATATATATATATATATATATATTAGGTTGGTGCAAAAATAATTTCGTTTTCTCACATAGTAACATATGTTAGAAAACGAAATTATTTTTGCACCAACCTAATATATCTATCTCCGTTCGTATAATGCTGACTGGCTGTGGGTATTTAACGCCAGCAGTCCAAGTAACACTGGTAGAGTCCACTTATATGAAAAAGGGGAGGACAGCATAACAAATAGTAAAACACCCAATCCACTCCATCAACAAAGAAGCTGCACTCTTCAAGAAACAACTTAATATACCTGAAATCCTACCAACAGCAAAAAATAAAATAAAAACAAAACGAATACCATCGATGCCAAACGAGAAAAAGTAAAACATCTTGACCAAATGAAATTACAACAGAATTGGGAGGACGAGGCGTTGCATAGCAAATATTAGGTTGGTGCAAAAATAATGACGTATTAATGTCGTGTTTTGACCTATTTTTAACGTCTAAAAGCGACATTATTACGTCATTATTTTTGCACCAGCCTAATACGTAAAAAGAACGAAAGACGCCGATGTAGACCAACGAAAGAAGCCGATGTAGACTAAACAGAGAATTCATCAATTGCTGAGGAGAACCGTGTTGAAAGCTAAGATAGAATGCCTAATTATTGCAGTTTAGGGCCAAAGCCTCGCAACCAGATCCTATCACTGTCACATAGCAAGGAATGGAACTAACCGGAAATGTAGGATCTGCGGAAAATATGTTGAAACTGTCGACCAAATCTCAGGACATCCGGAACCGGCAAACAATGAACATAGCCAGAGACATAAACAAAGTAGCGACATATGTGCAGTGAAAGATATGCAAGAAGCACAAAATCGAAACCACTGAGAGATTGTATGAGCACCAACCAGACATAGTTACCCAAAATAACGATGTAACTATCCTCTAGGACATGCCAATTCAAACTGACAGGGAAATAAAAGCCAACAGACCTGATATTATCGTAAAAGACAAAAAATTCAGGAAGTGTATGCTTATTGACATAGCGGTAACAGCTGAGAGAAATACGACCATGAAAATTACCGAGAAATTGTCCAAATTGACCTGGAGATCAAGATTAACAGGATGTGGGGAATGAAGACTGAGACTGTACCAATAGTAATCGGAGCTGTGGGCCTCGTAAGTAAAGGAATGGACTATTTTAGTAAGAGTGTTCCAGGTAACATCAAGTTGCCCAGTATCCCATATACTAAGAAAAGTGCTATGGATTAAATGACAATTATCCTATATGACCTAAGGACTATAATTTGGATTCGGCTCTACAGATGGATCAGATACAAAAACAATGACAAGGAAAACCTCTTCACCAGCAACATTCTACCTATAGCAAGCAAGCTGATATATTCAAATCTCCGTACCCATCACTGGCTGCGTAGTACAGAGTTATGAGCTGAAACCGAAGGTTATATTCTTGCTGCACAGGACTAATATTCTTGCTACACAGGAATGCGTAAACCCTCCTTGAAGGGATTTCGCATTATTTATCATCTCTCAGTTGCGTCTCTGTCCTTGGACAGAGTGCGCTTAGGGGCTTCTCTGTCAAAGGACAGAGGGGCAACTGAGGAAAATTATACTGAAGAGGTGCAAAGCCCTGGAGACCAGCTGCCCGAGTCCGCGCCCACCCATTGCACAGAAGGGAGGGAGGGATCGGTGCTCGCACCGAGGCCAGCGCAACCAACGGCTGCTGGAGCTGTGGGGAATTTTGTTCCTGCCCGAGTGTACACGCTCGGCTCCCAACATTAATCCGACCTTGTGTTGCATCTCATTCTCGTGGAGGAATGAGTAAACACTGCACAGGGCCAATATTTGCTAACGAGAAATTACCAAACAGACATACCGAAAAAATTGTGTTAGCCCAAAATGCAGTGATAAATATCCAGAAACAATTAGCCATCTGCACGGCATTGGCATCCACTGTATATAAAGGCCGGCATAACAGAGTGGGCTAATATCTGAATTGGAAAACCTGCAACTTTTACGGAAAGGGAACTGCAAGTAATTGGTATGAACAAGACCCAGATCCGGTTACAGAGATGGGACCTGTAACAATTTTATGAGACCTTACAATATATACGGACAGAACCTATCAAAGCTGATCGCCCTGACATCTTTAACAGAGACCACAAAATAAAATGTGCCTCCTTATTGACATGGCACTTCCTACAGACTTTAATGTATCTTTGAAGATCTTCAAAAAATAAAAAATAAAAAAACATCAAAATACAAGGATCCTGAAATCTCAGAAATGTGTCACATAAGAACATCAATAATTCTAGTTTTAGTTGAAGCCATTGGATTGATCGGAAGAGGTTCCAATAGACTCAGTGAATGGATTCCTCGTAACCGAAGCCTTAAAGAAATATAAAAAATTGTCCTCACAAGTACAGCTCACACATTACGAATAGCTTTATCTATGTAAAATGTGTGTGTTCCTAGTTTTTTACAAAAATGATCAAGGAAAGATGTCATGAAGCCATTTCTTACCTTAGGTCTTTGGTTGGGACCCGGAAGGGAATGTGTATACAGCGGAAATCAAAGAAAATAATAATAATAATAATAATAATAATAATTATTATTATTATTATTATTATTATTATTATTATTATTATGTGTGGTATCATCTTACCAGAGAGTAATTTTAAGTACCTTATTAACAAGTCTACTCGGGGGCCTACGAGTAAAAAGGGCGACTGTAGGAGAGTTATCTAAACACGTTTGGGACGTTGTGTTTAGATGGACTGAGTTTTGCGGATGATATGTGCAGTTCGGCACAAAGTAATCATTTGCAGCACTGAGATACTGATGATGTTCCATTTTGTCATTTTTTGAACATTAGAAAATGTCCTGAAGGCATTTCTGACCTTAGGTCTCTGGTTGGGATCCGGAAAGAAATCTGTATACAGTAGAAATCAAAGGAAATAATAATAATAATAATAATAATAATAATAATAATAAGGATGATAATAATAATACGAGTAAAAATTCATTAAGAATATGTTTTAAATTAACACTTCTCAGCGGCTTTGAAATTTTGCATGTCGGTTCACTAATTTAATTCGTTCCTGAAGCCCATTCGTAACCCGAAATGTTCGTTAACCGAAACTATTTTTCCAATAGGTATCAATGTAAAATGGATTAATCCGTTCCTGGTCCCAAGATGATTGCTTATTTAAACTTTTCCAAAAGTACTCTGTGCACAGGTTTATACACAAAACTAATGAAAACCATTAAATCCAAGAAAAATAAATAAACCCAATACTAAACAGAGATAAAATATAAACAAACACTTCAATTTTACTGTTCCTGTAAATAAGAGAGTTGATGGAGTAAGAGGAAGGGAAAGGAAAGAGATGTTATAGTTTGGAAAAGAAAAAAAAAAGGGAAAAAAAGCCATGATTGTCTCTTTATTTATAAGAATACTATAGATCGTTGATTTTGCCATATGAAACTGAGTAGGAAGAGACAATATTATCAACAATTGTTTTTTCTCTTAACTTTTCTTTTCCCTTTGCCAGTATCACTGCTAGCTTACTTTAGAGCCTTGACTGAGGACTAATGAAGAGAGAAAAAGGCACAGTGCAATAAAATTGGCAAAGAAAAACACAACACACGAATATGTACAATCCGGTGGTCGATTCAGAAATGATTCCGTTCGGGTTATTCGAGAATCGAAATTTTGTTCGATAACCGAGACATTTTCATCACGAATTTTCTGTTCGAAAACCGATTTGTTCGACACGTGAGACGTTCGAGAACCGAGGTTCCTTTGTAAGTATTATCTCTATCTATAAAAGGCACGATGTGTGTGTGTGTGTGTGTGTGTGTGTGTGTGTGTAAAGAATGCACAGCCACAATTTTCGACAGATTTGCACCAAAATATACATGCACATGCTCCAAGTTCGCGGGAAGGCCCAAACCGAGTTTGCATTTCCCAACTCTCGCTCTCCTCTCTTTCTCTCTCTTCTCTTTCTGTCTCTCCTCTCTTCATCTATCTCATATCTCTCTCCTCCCCTCTCGTTATCCTCCCCTTCTCTTCCCTTTATCTGACTCTCCTCTTCTTCTCATCTCTTTCTCCCACTCCTCTCTATCATCTCATTCTCTCTCTCACTGCTCTCTTTCTTCCCTCTCTTCCCTTTATATCTCTTCTCTCTTTCTCTACTCTTACTCTCCCCACTTTGCATGTAAAATATGATTTGTGCGATGTTTGTTTTACAAAAATGACGCAAATCTTTGTACTCTATAAACTGTAATTGTGAGTACGCTTTTTTGTATTTTTTTTAAGGTCTGGGCTACCAGGATCCTTTCAGTGGGTCTGTCGGAAACTTTTCCAATCAGTCCGAGTGTTCCTACAACAACTGGAATTATTGATGTCCTCTTGCCGCATGTTCGATCTTTTTTTATGTTTTCACATTGACAATCACGTTTACGTAAGTTTTCTCGATGCGATTTATTCTTCCGTGAAATATCCAAAAGGAATTTCTTTCTTAACCGAAAAGTTACCTTTTTGTAAATACTATTATTCACTCAATACATGGCCCAAGAGTAGCTCAAGGTAGAGGGTTACTAAACGAGGGTGTTTTAAGTGTCTAAAAAGTGCAGCTCAAAATGCGTATTAAGATGATATAAAATCTATATAAATGATCGACCTTTAGAAATATTAAGATCGTAGTTATCGACGAAACATTTCGAGAGTTCATTCCACAAGCCCTTTTCTTAGGAAAAAGCTGTTTGAGCGGAACTTCCTCTTTACTAATGCAATACAAAGGAATGAAGATAACTCGACCGTATGAAGAAGCGAACTGGCAGAATTAAAAAAATTAGTTACTCTGAACATATGACATGAAAATAACAATTGATTAGTGTGGGGCTAGCAATGTTTCGTCTATGGTAAAGGGTTTGTGTTGCGAAAAATTATTCATCACCCACAAGGCCCCGTAAAATGTTTTGGATTCTATCGAGGTTGAAAACTGAGGATTCGACAGCTCCAGTCGAGATATAGCAACAATACTCCATTTTTTGGCAGAATCTGACTCTTATAAAGATACAGCATAGAAGATTTGGTTGCTTGATTTTGTTTAGTGGCATATCAACATCTCACTCTGTTTGATGCCGAAATCTCAATATTTTGTACGCAATTTTATGGCTTCAGATATATATATATATATATATATATATATATATATATATATATAATTACATGAATCATTCATACGAAAAAAATATATAGAAGTTAATGATTTAAATGGCGAGAATACATCTTCGCAAACAATTTTAATAAAGTACACTAACCCTGAACCTGTATATGAATAATATGATCCCTGTTTATAAATTCCCGTTGCATAAGGTCTTTTTTAGTTTTTACAAGCTTTCGTCTGTTCCTACAGACATCCTCAGGTATGGAAATAGATTTGTTCTTGTTTTTTACTTCTCCGTAATAACAGGACAACGAAAATATGGATGTAATCCGAAAAAATGCTATTAGAAATGTGTTATTGTTTTGGAACGTGCGGTCGCAACGCCGAGTTTGAATTTAAAATTTTAAGATTGTGCGTTTTTGTACTAATATGGTAATAGGAGAATTCTATGTCATTTTACTACGGGGGGCCGACACTATTTCTCAGACAATTTATTTTTTCAAGTCGTAGGTGGCATAGGCAGTCTGTACTGTTTTAGTGTAATAGCAATAACATTTAAAAACTGTTTCAATACTATAAATGGAAAAGCAGAATTCAAATTAGAAGTATTTCTATTTTTTTACAAATTTTCACATTACACAGGCGACAGTATTTTTCGGACATTGCAGAGACAATGCTAATAGTTTATGACAGTACCCTTTTTTTTCAATGACTTCTATCAGTCTATCTTCATAATGTTCGTACATATTGATAATAACGTCTCTTCGTGTTTCTAGCAGTCTATTTTTAGCATCTTGTATGCGTTACCACAGTTCAGCCTCTCTGTTTTTTTCTGGCCCGTCGTAAACAAGCTCTGCAAGCATTTCCCATATGTTTTCATTTAAATTTAAGTCTGGACCTCTAGCAGGTCATTCCAGAGTAGTTATATTTGCTTCACACATCCAATTTGTCACTGATTTGGCCACATGGATGCTGCAGTTATCTTGCTGCAAAATAAAATTACTTCCAATTTCTTTTTCTATGAGTGGTAGGGCTATCTTTTCCAAAAGTTCTCTGTAGCTCAAGCTATTTTGACGTCATTTAACCACTCGAGCCACAAGTTTCCATTCGGAAATACCATACCCCAAACCATGACTCCTCCTCCTCCCATCTGTCTCTTGTTGAGAAGAACAGCTTCACTTTTTCTCGACCATGTACACCATCCGTCAGGTCCATCGGACTTAAAACGTTTTTCATCAGTAAATATCACTTTCTTGAAGTCGACATGGTTTGTTATCCATCTTTAGGCGCTTCCCAGTCTTGACTTCTTGTGTTTTCTCGTTAGTGTAATTCTTTTCTTGATTTTAACATACTTATGTCCAATTTCGTGTAGCTTTCTTTGTACAGTTCGAACACTGACGTCAAGTTCACACTTCTCCTTTACTTTCTTCGCTGTCACCTTTTCTCCAGATGATAATAACCTCGTAACACTCCTCTTTATTCTTCTTTCTGTTCTCTTGGAAATTGTTTTTTTTTTTTCCGTCCTCTCTTCTTCTTCCGCTCATAGCCTGCACTTAGCATGTATTCAACTGTTGACTTCGGAAGCTTCATCTCAGCGGCGATCTTTCGGATGCTGAGCCCGTCTTCTCTCTTCTTTTGGATCAAACTGATGACTTCTTTTGAATGCATTCTTCTTCGGGATTTTAATACGTTTTCGCAGTGAATGGTAAAGATACTCAAATGTAATGGTCAGGGTACAATTTACCTGCAGAAAATTTGAATATTATAGACTTTCGACGACTAAATCATTAAAAAAAAAAACGGAATTTATATCATGTCCGAAAAATAGTGTTGCCTAAGTTGAAGTAAAAATAAAGAAAACATGAAATAAAAGACAAACCCATCAATCAATGTTCATACCATTAATGGACAGTTACTGCTGAACTACCTACTCATCAACACAAAAGCTCTCGGCAGTAAAAAACACATTTAAGCACACTTTTCAATGTCCCAAAAATAGTGTCGGTCCCCCTGTATTGCTGTTCATTTTACTATAAAAATGTGTTGTTAATTATTTTACTATAAAAATTATCATTGGTCATTTTACTATAAAATGTATTGCTAGTTATTTTACTATAAAAATGTACTGTTGATTGTTTTACTATGAAACTATCATTGGTCATTTCACTATAAATGTATTGGTAGCTATTTTACTATAAAAATGTACTGTTGATTATTTTACTATGAAACTATCCCTGATTATTTTACTATAAAAGGCATTACTGGTTATTTTACTGTTGGTCATTTTGCTACAAAAATGTATTTTCAATAATTTTACTATAAAATAATTATTATTGCTCATTTTATTATAAAATATTTTGCTGGTCATTTTACTACAAAATTGTATTGTTGGTAATTTCACTACAATAATGTATTGTTGGTAAGTTTATTTATAAAAATGTATTGCTGTTATTTTTAATATAAAAAAATGTATTTTTATACTTTCTTAATGTTTTTATTTTTGTTTGGGAGTTCACTGTAGCTGGGACCCTAACATGTGCTACCACCTCGGATAAAGGTGGGCTTAAGAAAAACAGCATTTAAGAGGCTGTTCAACGTTCCTCAAAATCTCAAAACGTTCATCGTCATACCCAGGACTAGCATGTCAGCAGGAGTCAGGCAGTACAAGGGACCAACAATTTTCCCAGCATCCTTAGCGATGAAGCGTATATATAAATATCACTTAACGTCTGGAATGAGCTTGAGTCTCAGTAGACTTTCAAAGCAACATTAAATATCATTAGCTTGGATTTGGATATATTGAACGATGCAAGCCAGTCTTTCTCCCTTTGAACTGTGAAGACTAGTTCAGTTTGACTGATTCGTTTTTTACGGCTTATCAACCCTTGGCAGGTGATTTCATCATCTTCCCTCAACCGTAGTCGGGATCATCAAACCAGTAAGAAACATCCTTTCTTTAGCTGTATACTATGTGCTACGACAGGGCTACATACAGTTTTTGATTAAGTGTTCTTTCCTCCTAGACCGGTTGCCATCCAAGGCTATAGAAGCCAGTCTTTCCTGGTATTTACTCATAGCATGTTATTTAAAGCCAGAAAATGTTTATATTGAAAGAAATTCACATTTTTTAGGTGATAATTGTTTAGACATACAATTCACCTAGCTGGAGTCGGGAAGAGGTAGATTTACACTCAATCAAAATTTAATGAACAAGAAAGTAAAATATGGGTATAAAGTGAGGGGTCAATTCTATATTACAATCAAGATATAAGTCGATCCTTCACTTTGTAACCACGGTAGTTTATATAAATCGAGGAATGCAAATAAATCTAAAATAGTTCTTTTTATGTGTGTGATGTATTGGCAAGACGTAAAGATCGTGTGAATTAACTAAAGAGTGGACAAGAAAAATTATAATAGGATATTTAGAAAGTAAAATTTCACAAATATCCGTAGGAAGACTCTCAGATTTTCATCAGATTTCAAAAAAATATAAACTTTAATCAAAAGGGTCATAATATGCAGGAAAAAAGAAGGCGCCAGCTTAAACTGATGCCAGGAGGATACAGTATACATAATTTCTATTTACTGGTTTGTTACATTGTTTCCTTGTTTAAGCCATGTGCTCATGTTATCGTGTCTCTATTCCGAATTCAATGTTGCAAAGTGAAATTTCCGCCGAAAACATCATGATCACGATCCTACCTCGATAGTAAGGCTGATCAGTCCAACAAGGTCAAAATGGCAAACGATGTTCGAAATGACTTCAAGCCCGTCGTTAACCGAGCCAAAAGATGTCTTGTTACATTGTTTCCTTGATTAAGCCATGCGCTATTGGTGCCGCGTCTCGATTCCGAACTCAGTGTTGCAAAGTGAAATGTCCGCCGAAAACATCATGATCACGATCCTGCTTCGATAGTAAGGCTGATCAGTCAGACAAGGTCAAAATGGCAAACGTCCTGGGTATGACGATAAACTACATACGAGTCCTGGGTACGGCGATAAACTACATCCAACAGCAAGGCCTCAGATAATGTTTTCGGAAAAATAATGTTGCCAGCTATACATTTTGAAACAATAATGTTGCCAGCTATGCGTTTTAGAAACAATGATGTTGCCAGCTATACGTTTTTGAAACAATAATGTTGCCAGCTATACTTTTTTGAAACCATAATGTTGCCAGCTATACGTGTTTGAACGTCCTGGGTATGGCGATAAACTACATCCAACAGCAAGGCCTCAGATAATGTTTCCGGAAAAATAATGTTGCCAGATATGCGTTTTTGAAACAATAATGTCGCCAGCTATACGTTTTTTGTTAAAAATAATGTTGCCAGCTATCCGTTTTTGGAACGATAATGTTGCCAGCTGTAAGTTTTTGAAACAATAATGTTGCCAGCTATAAGTTTTTGAAACAATAATGTTGCCAGCTGTAAGTTTTTGAAACAATAATGTTGCCAGCTATAAGTTTTTGAAATAATAATGTTGCCAGCTATACGTTTTTTGTAAGAGATAATGTTGCCAGGTATACGTTTGTTGTAAGAGATAATTTTGCCAGCTATACGTTTTTTATTCCATACAAAATAGGCATTTAAAATTCATATAAACTGGATTTGGCATTAAATAACCCACAGTGGTTGATATGCCATAAAACCCAAACAAATAAACAATGTTGCCATCTATACGTTTTTTGTAAGAGATAATGTTGCCATCTATACGTTTTTTGTAAGAGATAATGTTGCCAGCTATAAGTTTTTTGTAAGGAATAATGTTGCCAGCTGTACGTATTTTGTAACAGTGGTTGATATGCCATAAAACCCAAACAAACAAACAAAAAACTCAAAATGGCAACTGATGTTCGAAAGAACTTCAAGCCCGACGTTAACCGAGCCAAAAGATGTCTTGTTACATTGTTTCCTTGATTAAACCATGTGCTATTGGTGTTGCGTCTCGATTCCGAACTCAGTGTTGCAAAAAGAAATTTCCGCCGAAAACATCATGATCACGATCCTGCTTCGATAAGTAAGGCTGATCAGTCCGACAAGGTCAAAATGGCAACCGATGTTCGAAATGACCTCAAGCCCGTCGTTAACTCGAGCAAAAGATGACTTGCTAATTTTAACGCCTCCAAAACTAAACTTCTCTCCATTAATCATCTGAGAGCCCCCCCCCACCTCTGCTTTTCATCGGCATGGCTGATGCTAACCTCCAGGATAATGACGCGTTGCGCCTTCTCGGGCTATTGTTAGTTGACATGAAATAGTAAGACAGTATCGAATCCATTGCTAGGTCAGCTGCTAAGAAAGTCGGCTCATTATATCGTGCGAGACAATTTTTCTCTCCAGAATCTATTTTACATATCTATAAGTCTACCATTCGCCGATGCTTAGAATATTTCTGCCACATATGGTCCGGTGCCCCTGCTGTTTACCTCGAGATCCTTGATAAAATCAGAAGAAGAATCTGCAATATTGTTGGTCCTGATCTGGCGGTTCGGCTTCAGTCGCCTTCACAGCGCCGTAAGGTTGCCACTCTGTGTCTTTTCTATAAACATTTTCAAGGTAATTGTTCAGATGACCTCTTCACTATGTTACCGAGAGTTTTTTTCAATTTAAGCGCAGTACTAGACCAGCATCTACATGTCATCAATTTACATTTAAGCTAGCTAGATGTAACCGTAAATTCTATGTTAACTGTTACTTTTCTCGCACTTCTCGCTTGTGGAACTCCCTTTCGGCTACATGCTTTGCCAATTGCTATCTACTATCCTCCAGATTCCTCTTTTCTCTTTCGGCTCATTAGTAAGGTTCCTGTTACAAATTCTTACATACGCTGTAAGCCCCTTGTGTCTTAATTGCTTTGCTGACTTGCATTGGGTGATACCAATTAAAAAACAAATAAAATAAAATAATATTAACTGTAAGCAAAATGGTTACTATAAATGGCAAAAAATAATTGTCATATTTAAATTGACACCAGGGGACGGTATTTGGTTGAGATAAATGCTGTTTGAAAGAGCCTGAGGTCTGCAAATGCGTGCGTTGTGAATCGACAAGAAAAATGCGATCAGGAAGATGAGTCCAGATTCTAATCTTGGGGATTTTCGCCCTTGGGTAAGCTCCCGATCCGTCATTACTTCGACCAGCTAGCTAGTTGTATAACAGGACATTCTAGCCTTAGGTGTTCTTAAGTCGGGGAGAAGAACTCGGAACTAAAAAAAAACAAAAAAAAAAAAAAAAAACGAAACAAAACAAAACAAAGAAAAAACACTCACAAATACAAAACATTGCGGTGGCAATAGGAAACCGTAATAGTTTATTTCCCCGGAAGTTACGACGATTTGCAAATAATACAGAAAATTAATCCGTGGAAAGTCGTGATCACCTACATCCTGAAGGGACAAGGCACAACAGAAAGAATGAAAGAAAGAAAGAAAGATAGAATGAAAGAAAGAAAGATAGAATGAAAGAAAGAAAGATAGAATGAAAGAAAGAAAGAATCAAAGAATCAAAGAGAGAAAGAAAGAAAGAAAGAAAGAATGAATGAAAGAAAGAAAGAAAGAAAGAGACAATTCGCAATCATCTCTTAAAGAAAGCGACAACTGCCTATTGCAACAATCAATTTGTAATGACCTTACAGGTCATTTTTTACATCCAAAAGGTTTTCAAATTCTCAAAAATAATGGCAGATATAATAGACTTCTTCTAAATCAACCAAACGGAAATGAAATTTAGCACATAATCCGTTGAAAATTCTCATTTTTAACTTTAATACTTTCCTTGTCAACATCACTACTATTGATGGCGTTATTAAAACATTAATACACGCCGTTCAATTTTGGAGAATGTAGACACGAATGACTCATAGGAAGAAAGCTATAATGAATCAGATACTGTGGAGAATGGTTAGCGGGTCGTATTTAGGAATCGGAGAGCAGGACAGACCGGGTTCTATAGCCTTGGATGGCAACTGGTCTACCGCAGAAAGAAATAGCAACTTGCGGAAAATATCTGCCTTTACATGGTACATAACTGACTGCCATGATGCAATATCAAATGTACAAATCCTCTTTTTCTCCCCTATTTATGTGTAAACAGTAGGACATACTGGGTTCTATAGCCTTGGAAGGCAACTTGTCTACAGCAGAAAGAAATGGCAACCTGCGGGGAAAAAAACTGTCTTGTCATGGTACATAACTGAGTGCCATGATGCAATATCAAAGGTATGAATCCTCTTCTTCTCCCCTAGCAATTGGTAAACAGCGAGAAAGACCGGGTTTTATAGCCTTGGATGGCAACTGGTCTACCGCGGAACAAAATGGCAACCTACTGCGGAAAAAATCTGTATCGTCAGTCATGTATCGAAAGATACATGATCGCGAAAGCGTGTATCACGCAAGGCACATAACTGATTGAGCAATCAGAGAGCCAAGTTCGAATTCCAGTCAAATCCATTACATTCACTTTATGTGCTAATAACCTTGGGAAAGGTATTAATCCTCTTCTTCTATGTTATGGGTAAACAGCAAGACAGACCGGGTTCTATAGCCTTTGATGGCAAATGTTCTACCACAGAAAGACATGGTAAACCACGAGGGAAAAATCTGCCATGCCATGGTGCAATATCAAACGTATGAATTCTTTTCTTGTCCCCCTCCAGCTATGGGTAAATAGCATGACAGACCGGGTTCTAAAACCTTGGCAACTACCGCAGAAAGAAATCTGCAGGAAAAAATACTGCCACAGTCATGTATCGAAAAATACACGAGCGCCTAACAGTGTATCACGGATGGTACAAAACTGTCATTAATAACGGATTTATAAATGTATAATTAATGTAATTTTTTTTTTTTTTGTAGAAGTCTATAATTATTAGCTTGGTGCAAAAATAATATCGGTTTTAGGCGTAGTTTTTAACGTCAAAAACCGATATTATTTTTGCACCAACCTAATAACTAATTATAGCGAATGTTTTTAAAACTAGGATATACACCGAATTTTTAGAAGGCTATGATTGCTACAGTCTTTTAATAACCCAATGATTAATAACAATTTAAACTAACCTATTATTAATACCGGCTTTTTGGCGACCTATAACGGGCTGTTTTCGAAACATATAATACTAGATTATTATTTTTTTTATATATAAACCTATAATTAATACAAAATATTTTTAGAGACCTATAACTAATACTGGATGTTTCTAGAAATTAATTCTGGATTTTTAAAAGCCTATAATTAATGCCGAATTTTTAGAAACTGATAATGATTGCCGGATTTTGGGGGAAATCTATAATTAACACCAGATTTTTGAAAAACCCATAATTAATAAAAGATTTTTAGAAATCTATAATTAACCCGGAAATTTTAGACACCTATGATTAATACTGGATATTTTTAGAAACCTGTAATTAATAATGGTTGCTTTTTAGAAACCTATAATTAATTATGGTTTCTTTTTAGAAACCTATAATTATTAATGGATTTTTTAGAAACCTATAATTAATAACGGATTCTTTTTAGAAGCCTATAATTAATAATGGCTTCTTTTTAGAAACGTATAATTATTAATGGATTTTTTAGAAACCCATAATTAATAACGGATTCCTTTTAGAAACCTATAATTATTAATGGTTTCTTTTTAGAAACCTATAATACTGTTTTTTTTAGAAACCTATAATTAATAATAGATTTTTTAGAGACTTATAATTATTACCACATAATTTTAGAAACCTATAATTATCATCGGATTATTTTAAACACCTATAATTATTAACGGATTATTTTATAAACCTATAATTAATAATGAACTTTTTTCTAGAGACCTATAATTAATTCCGTTTTTTTTTTTCAGAAACCTATAATTAATACCGGATTTTTTTAAAAATTATAGTTAATAATATATTTTTTAGAAACCTATAATTAATAGTGGATTATTTTAGACACCTGTAATTAATACCAGTTATTTTTAAAAACCTGTAAATAATAATGTATTTTTTAGAAACTTATAATTAAAGCTGTATTTTTAGAAACCTATAAGTAATATCGGATTTTTTTGAGAAACCGATAATTAATACTATATATTTATTTTAATTTTTATAATTAATCGCAGAATTCGTTGTGGGCGTTTATTTCTGGCGCTGATCGCGAATAATTGAAACCGGAGAAAGCGAAACCGTGGATACGAAAGGCCAATGAACGAACTGATTTTACCGGACAAAACACCTACAGATACAAACAGTATTTTTTTTTTTTTTTTTGTATTTGCGTATCGATAAATCCCAAAGGCGATTAATACATTTTAACTGGATGTAAACACTCAGAAAGAATAAAAGAAAAAGAGAAAATAACGAGAAAGAAGAAAAATCTGAGGGAGTGGGGAAGAAAGAAAAAAAAAAAAAAAACCTTTCCCACACCCGCCATGATAACATCTGTTATTGACATCTGTTAAACAGAATTACTGTTTTAATAAAAGAACTGGAATGTGATGTATTTTTAGAAACGATGGATAGGCGGGAAATGTGCGGGGGGTCTGCGTTTTTGAAATTACGACAAATGAAATTTCGATTGCATTGTAAAGTCGATCGACTCAAGCAAGCGAGAAGAGTGCATTGCTTGGAAGATGAAACCAGTGGGCATGGTCAGTGGGGCGTGAAGCGTACATGGGGAGGTGGGTATCGATAATCAATCATATAGAAGCGGTTTCACGTAAACGCTAGAAATTTATTTTGCAAATGATTATAAATACAAATTGACATTTTTTCCTTCGGATTATTCGGTAATTATCATTTCCAGTGAAGCAAAAAATTAAGAAATAAAACAATATTCGATAGAAAACAAGAAAAAAACGCACTGAACAGTCACGTGATATCTATCCTACTAGGGGAAAACCGTCACTAGATCCGGCGCGCGAATTTGAATAGTGTCTGTAAACATAGATCTTTAGGGGTGGCGGCTGGAGAGCGCATTTTTATCTTTAATATTTATTTTATCTTTTGTTTATTTTTTCCGTTTGAGGTTGGAATTTTTGTGTGAATGAAAACTCCCTGATAAAGTATTATAACTAAACAGCATGAATTTTATCTAGCATTACCGAAAAATTTGACAAAGAAATATTAATTTTTCCTTAAGCCAGATGTTCAGATATATATATTATGATATTTACCACGTGAACTACAATGAAATTAAAATGAGAAAGATATGGTATATAAATTTGTTTTTGCGTAGGGGTTCCTTGAGATATGTAATTTATTTTAAAGTTTACGCAAGAGTAAAAAGGTTGAGAAACCCTGGAATAAACAAATCGTCTACTTAAATATGAGTATCTACTAATAATAAATTTAATTAGTAATAGTATATATATATATATATATATATATATATATATATATATATATGTGTGTGTGTGTGTGTGTGAAAATATATAGAAAATAGAAAAGAGCTGGTTAGGTAAATAATCTAAAGTTCTTTAGTATTTTTGTTATTATTTTTAAAAAAATAGTGGTAGATTTCGCTTGAAGATGGAACAGAGCTTACTTTAATTCAATTTAATTCAAATAATTATATTGAAGTTTTCGGCTCTTGTTTTGAAACATGAAAACTCTTATGTAGCGTGTTGGAATCATATTTTTAAATAAATAATTATATATATATATATATATATATATATATATATATAGTTTTAAGGTATGCTATATGTTAAGTATGCTACATATATATATTAAGGTATGCTATATATATATATATATATATAGATAGATAGATAGTTTTAAGGTATGCTCTATTTATGGGATAAAGTGCTCAATATAAAAGATAGACCGTATGTAAATATAAATATAAAAGTGAACATTGAAGTCGACAGGCTGTTTCATGCTAGACGCAATCGTCAGGCCGCGAATATTGAATTTTTCCTTGACTATTTATATATATGGGCCAGTGGGACATTGTGGGTAATCTATTCTGCCGGCTATTTTGGCGTGAGCGGCTTGTTTGTTTATTTATTTATTTGGGCTAATTTATTTTACTTGTTTTACATTTTCATTTTGTATTATTTATTCTTTTCGGTTTCTGATGTTTTATTAACGTCGTAAAAATTTTTGAGTTGTGATTTGAGCTTAGGTCGCTTAGTTTATTCTGTTATTTTGGAGAGAGGACACTTTTTAATTAATTTATTTATTTGGATTGATTATTTTTACTTTTTATTTATGTTCATTTTTATTAATTCTAGCGGTTATTTTAGCGGGGGCGATTTGTTAATTTGTTAATTTGTTCATTTATTTATTTATTTGGATTAATTTTTATTTGTTTTTATTTATTTACTTATTTTTTTATGTTTCATATTTTTATGTACTCTATTTGGTTATTATATTCATTTCAGTTTTCGATTTTTAATAATGTAGTAAAAAATTTTCATGTTTGCATTTTGAAATGAGCTCAGATCGTTTATTTAGTAATTTATTTCGGTCTGGGGAGATAATAATAGCTATTTTTCCTCCAAGCAAAATTTTTGACTGATTGTTGTCGGCTGATGATCTTTTCCTTATTTTCCATATTTTTGGTGTGATTTGTGTTTTGTTTTTAATTTTCCAGATATACTTAGAAAGCATTGTACTGTTCATGTACATACTATTAGTGAAAGATGTTTTGTGTGCATAGTTTCTTTGTTTCCAGGGTCCCTCACTTAATCCTATGTATACTTTTTCTTCATTATCTTGTGATTTTACCGTGGCTTGGTATATTACGTTGTTTTGTAAGCAATATATATATATATATATATATATATATATATATATATATATATATATATATATTATAATAAAAGATTATAATACAAAAACCATGTTGAAATCGCTACACAAAAGCTTTCCTGTTTCAATATTCAATATTCAACTTCTTCAGGTGATGGTGAGTACCTGGTGATCACTAGTTACTTAACATCGCCTGACGAAGTACAATTAAAGTATTGAAACATGGAAACTTCTGTGTAGATATTTGAACCTGTTTTTTTTATTATAATCTCTTATAATAAAAATAATAATAATATATTGGTATACTTTGTGTTGAGCACTTTTAAAAAGTAAAGGCTGCGAGCAGTGGATTTTTTATTCCATCTATTTTTCTCTCATTTCTCTCTCTCTCTCTCTCTCTCTCTCTCTCTCTCTATATATATATATATATATATATATATATATATATATATATATATATATATATATATATATATGTGTGTGTGTGTGTGTGTGTGTGATTGAGTGTAAACAGGGTGACCCAAAAAATATACTCACTTTTTTTTACTTTACTTGAATATTTATAAACATGCATTTAATTTAATTCAATACTTAATTTACACAGTTATCTTCTTCGTAAGTCAGTCAAAATTAATATTTCTTTATTTTAACCATTATCGTATATACTCGCGTGTAGGTGGCACTCTTAGTTTGTGGTTGTCAAATTGCTTATTTGTGGTTGACTAGCAGATACTATAATCTGGGGAGGTATATGGCTCTTTTTTAACGTAAATATAATTATTTCTTATTTCAGCAAAAATTGCAATATGAGCACTGGTAAAAAATTGGATGCTGAAGAGGTTTATAATACCCAGAAATTCATACCTAAATGTCCTGAAGACAGATGGCGTTAAATCCAGTGACCGGACCCAAAGAGTTGTGAGAACTTGGAGAGGGGAGATAACTGATAACTGAATCATCCATTAGACATGGTACGTGGAACTAGAACAGTCTACCCCAGCGAGCGAAATAAAGGGTTCAGTTCTACATTCCAACCACCTGAAGAAGTCCTGAGCGTATAACTGCTGAAAATGTTGTCCGAGCAATGTAAATAGTGTGCATAATACCTCATCTCAAAAATATAGACAAATTCCTTTACTGTTTTGTTTCCTCTTCATTAATCTAAGAGGCATGGTGGAGTAATGGATAGCAGCTCGGATTAAGGAATCAGAGAGCCGAGTTCGAACTCCAGTTGAACCCATTACATTCAATATGCATGCTAATACCCGTAGGAAAGTTATGAATCCTCTTCTTCTCCCCTCTATGGTAAATAGCAGCGCAGACCGTGTTCTTTAGCTTTGGATGGCAACTGGTCTACCGCAAAAAGAAATGGCAACCTACAGCGTCGGTCATGTATCTCGCATAGCGCATAACTGACTGAATCTACTTGGTGTGGGTAAATCAACAGTTTATTTTAACCCCTAATCCCGGTATCAATATATTTTTTCTAGTTTGCGACTGAGCTATTTTTCCATCAGAATTAAAAATGTTTGTCTAATGTTCATTTTCATACATTCGAGTATTTTTGATTGCCAAGTAATCAGTATGTTAAACAAAATTCCGGCATTTTGATACGGTTGGAATTAAAATTAAAGTCATTTCAAGGTGACCTAATCTGCAACGGTCAAACTGAATTTATTTATGCAGAGAAAAGACATTTTAGTAGTCGGTCCATAGTCAAAGCTGTTGTTGAGAAATGACTTTGAAATATTTGATCCTCAGTAAAAGAGCTATGGTTGAGAAAAGACTTTTGAGTTGTCGATCCACAGTTAAAGCTATTGTTGAGAAATGACTTTTGAGTTGTCGATCCACAGTTAAAGCTATTGTTGAGAAATGACTTTAAAGTAGTTGATCCTCAGTAAAAAAAAGCTATGGTTGAGAAAAGACTTTTGAGTTGTTGATCCACAGTCAAAGCTATTGTTGAGAAATGACTTTAAAGTAGTTGATCCTCAGTAAAAAGCTATGGTTGAGAAAAGTCTTTTGAGTTGTCGGTCCACAGTCAAAGCTTTGGTTTAAAAAAAAAGACTTGTATTATGAAAACCATTATTATCTCAAAAATAAGCCGTAGAGAATGAATGAATAACTCAATCAATGATATACTGATTAGTTGCAAAGACACGTATTTATCAGGATTAGGACATATCCATTAGTATTCATGGGTACGATATATAACATAATTTATGTGGATATGTAACTGCGATTGCAATAGGGTTCGTTTCCTATAGCTCATCATTTTTGAATGAAAGATTTGATCACGAAATTTGAAAAGTTTTAAAGCTGTGACGTATAAATCAGATTTCCCGAAAGACTTCGTTTGCAAGATTGCTTCTTCTTTATTTCTTTATTTTTTTTATATATTTACCGGATGCGGTCACGTGGGATTGCTGCTGCTGATTATTCCGTCTCAGTCGGTAAACGCAGGAATTGTAACTTCAAAGGAATTCCTGATCCCATGAGTTTTTTTTTTTTGTTTTTTTTTTCTTGTTTACTTTCTCTCATAAAATCGTTCGGCTGATTTTGACCAGAAAGCAGAAAGCTCGGCCCGTTTAATGACATAAAAATAAGTAAATAAGAGAAATATACTCATGATTTCATCCGATACAAAAATTTCAGGATATTTTTTAACACATTCCACTCCCCCTATTTTTTTTTAGATTAAATACATTGAGTCAGTAGCTTCGTCCACCGCAAGGAAAGTTTACTCCTGTGCCGCACCAGGAAATTTTTCTCGTCGGAGTCGATCCTTCAATGACCCCAGCCAAGTGTTTGCCTAAGAGCTGAAGACGGCTGGGGTCATTTTGTTTTTTGCTGTAAATAATATATATATATATATATATATATATATATATATATATATATATATGGATTATATATGTAGCTTTTGTGTGGCGATTTAAACATGTGTAACATGTGTCTATTATAATCTCTTATAATAAAAATAATAATAATATATTGCCCTATTTTGTATTGAGCAATTTTCAAAAGTAAATACACACACACTTATATATAACAAAACAAATACATATATACACATATATATCTATATATTTAACAAAAATAACTAATCATAATAAAAATGATCATGTTAGTAATGATAAAAATAAAAATAAGATAATCATAATATATATATATTAAGAAGAAATATAGTCTTAAGATGTGCTATATTTATGGGATAAAGTGCTCAATATCAGAGATAGAGCGTGTGTAATTATAAAAGTGGACATAGAAGTCAACACTTAGAGGCAACAGACTGCCGCCTCTAAATGTTGACTTCTATGTTCATTTTTATATATATATATTAGGTTGGTGCAAAAATAATGTCGTTTCTGACATAGTAACATATGTGAGAAAACGACATTATTTTTGCACCAAACTAATATATATATAAAAATATATATATATTTTATTCGAAAATATATATATATATATATATATATATATTTATATATATATAAATATAAAAGTATATATGCAATCATATATATAAATATAAAAGTATATATGCAATCATATATATATATAAATATAAAAGTATATATGCAATCATATATATATAAATATAAAAGTATATATGCAATCATATATATATATAAATATAAAAGTATATATGCAATCATATATATATATAAATATAAAAGTATATATGCAATCATATATATATAAATATAAAAGTATATATGCAATCGTCGGGCCACGATTGGCGTGACGGTTGCATATAGCACGAAACAGAATGTCGCCCCTAAGTGTTGACTTCTATGTTCACTTTTATATTTACACACGCTCTATCTCTGATATTGAGCACTTTATTCCATAAATATAGCACACCTTAAGACTATATTTCTTTATATATATATATATATATATATATATATATATATATATATATAACGAGAAAACGACATTATTTTTGCACCAACCTAATATTATGGATTATATATGTAGGGAGTATACCATTGAGGACTTTTCTGTCCATATGAGACCACAATGTATGATACAGAGCAAATTATAAGAATAAGTAGAAAAAAAAAACTTTAAAAATCCATAGTCAGTTATAAATTTATTTCGATGAATATGAGCATATTTATCTCATCAGAACGACAAAATTTTATGAAATGGAATCAACATGTCTCACACAGACAGATAGACATAGATAAATAAAAAAATAAAGAAATACAAGGTAAAACATCAATAATTATAAATTGACTTATAAAGGTTTTCTTTAGGGGCTTACGTTATAAAGAGAGAGAACAGAAGAGAAAAAAACCCTTAATATAACGTGTAAGGAAAGGTAAAGAAATAGGAAGGTTAAATTTTAAATTACAACAATGAGTTAAATAAAACTCAAAGAGGAAAGAATGAATCCTATTTAAGTTGTATCTTCATAATCATATAATAATCACATGGTAATACTAATGATAATGATAAAAAATATAATATATTAGGTTGGTGCAAAAATAATGACGTAATAATGTCATTTTTTCACTTATTTTTAACGTCAAAAAACGACATTATTACGTCATTATTTTTGCACCAACCTAATACTTATAACCATATAATATATATTATTATGCACAATTAAAACATAAAATCACCAATATATATATATATATATATATATAGAGAGAGAGAGAGATAAACCTAGTGAGCCAGACAAACCTACCCAGGTTTCACCTAAGCGTATCGTCAGTGAAAGCTGTGTGTGTGTCTGTGTGTGTGTTATGAATACATTCCAGCTTTCCCTAACGATCGGCTTAGGTGAAACCTGGGTAGGTTTGTCTGGCTTACTAGGTTTATCTAGGTCTGCTCTACGGTTGTATTGATCTCTTTTGTTAGTTAGTTGTCTACTCGTATCGGGGTTTTTTCTTTGGGCTTCAAACCTGTATCTGTGCGATTTTTTCAACAGACTTTTATGTTTCTAGCTCTTTCTTTTTTTAAAACCTTTTTTTCCTTCGTGATTGATTTGATTATTGGCAAATCAAAAATTCGAAGGTTTTTTGAAACGAGTATAGTTACCTATATATATATATATATATATATATATATATATATATATATATATATATGCATACATATATATATATATGTATATGTATGTATAAACAAGAATATATACCTATACATACATACAAACACACACACACACACATATATATATAATTTTTTACTATAAGTGAGTTTAATACAAACATGTTGTAAATGCTACACAAAAGTTTTCATGTTTCAATACTATACTTCTTCAGGTGATGGTAAGTACCTGGTGATCCCTAGTTGCTTACCGTCGCCTGAAGAAGTACAATCATTGTAATGAAACATGAAAGTTTTTCTTTAGCGATTTCAACATGTGTCTATTATAATCTCTTATAATAAAAATAACAATAATATATTGTTCTACTTTATATTAAGCACTTTTTAAAAGTAAATGCTACATATACATACATACATACACACACACACACATATATATATATATATGCTATAAATATAAATATAGTAAATACATACATATATATATTTATATTTATGCACATACACACACATATATATATAACAAAACAAATGTATATATACACACACACACACACACACACACATATATATCTATATATATAGCAAATAATAATAATATAATAATTCTAATAAAAATGATCATGTTAGTAATGATAAAAATAAAAAATACGATAATCATAATAAAAATAATAAATAAAAATTAAGTTAATAATTGAAACATAAAAAATATATAAATATATCATAAAATGATAAATTATAAATTATTTCAAATAATAACAATAATAATAAATATTGGTAATGATAATAAACGATGTATATATATATATATATATATATATATATATATATATATATATATATATACAGACATCTGCATGATATTCGCATAAATAATCAAGTATATCTACGGAGCGATATATATATGTGCGACAAACAAATACATATATATATACATACATACATAAGAACACATGCGCATATATATGCTTACAATTAAAACCGGCAAAGTAAATATTTTTAGTGTAATTTAAATCTATTTTTATGTCGACCCTTCAAAATGATTTCATTTCTTTCGTTCAACAGTTGACCTGCATTTTTACATTTAATTATTACGATTTTTCCTGCAGGCATAGATTTTTTTTATCCTATATACTTTATTTTTTTTATTTTTTATTTTTTTATTTTTTTCATCTTTAAATATTTGTCTGTCTTGGATATTTTGATTTCATTTCATGAAAGGTAGTCGGTGTGGTGAGATGAATATACTTATATTTATTGCAATAAACTTATTACTGACAAGGAATTTTTAAGTTTTTTTTTCCTAATATAAATATATATATGTATATGTATTCTGATTTACATTTTTAAGCACCACCACCTTTTGTTTTTTTTTATTTTATTGCATGATTATTTTTATTCCAACATCTTATATTTCAGATAAACAAAATAATCAGCATGTGTGTAAAAAGTAAAATAAATTAACCCAAATAAATAAATAAGCCACTCCCGCCAAAATAACCGCCAGAATGGATTACCCACAATGATTCACTGACCCAGATATATAAATAGTCGAGAAAAATCCAACACTCGCGGCCTGGTGATTGCGTCTAGCATGAAACAGCCTGTCGCCTCAGAGTGTTCTCTATGCGCATGAATGTTGTTTTCTGCTAGTATAGGTTCTTGATTATAGGTTACAGAAGCCAAAACAAATATACTCATAAGACGTGATTAAAAAAAAGATTGAATTGAAATTCGTAAAGAAAAATGTGTAATTGACAGTAATTATTATGAATAATCAGGAGTGGTTTCCCTTGTTTTGTTACTCTCCTCTTTGAGAGAGCTATTTCTGTTTACTATAAAAGAACACTATACGTGAACCTTGTATTCTCAGTTAAATAAAGCTTTCTTAAAGCCTACACCTGCTTACTTTTCTCATGACTAATATATGAAAAAAGAACTGCAGATTACAAATTCAAATAAAATTTTCTTCTTTTGTTTTTACATTTAAAGAAAGCGTGCATATTTACAACAGTCTTTTTTGCTTGAAGCAAACGACATTTACTCGTTAACTGCAAATATTTCAAAAAATATAAAATATCCAGAGATGTCTAGTATCAATAGCAGTAAACACAAACTCGACAACCATTTTTCTGCCATAAAAAAAAATGCTTGTTAAATTTTTATTTGTCGCCGCTCAGCCGATATAATGGAGTTAAAAAAGACAGAAAAAGGGAGAAGGTAGATGAGGTTGAGAGAAGCAAAGAGAGAGAAGACGCTATGTTCACATTATACAGGTGGCGATGGGTAATTTGTCGCTGCTATATATTTTTAGTTTCGCGCATGCGTTTTAGTATGTTTTATTTATTTTATCGTCTGCACAATACAGCAATGTCTGGTGGACACCATTTGTGAAGTAAAGAGTACCATGACGCAATTAATTCCACCATAAATTTGAAACCGGCACGCTGTACTGCTTAGCATTCGCACTGGAACCTCCAGTATGAATATTTCAAAGTGTTTGGGTCTCAATCTGAGGACAGTGCAGAGTATTTAGAAAGTGTCGGATGATATATCCAGTCAACATCATGGTGTTTGGAGTGATCATTAGTGATGGTGACGTTATGCCTCCAGTCATCTTCTCATAGGCTATCACACTCAACACAGAGGCCCACATCGAGTGCCTTGAGAAGGTAATGCTGCTCTGGGTCAATAGGGCGGCTAGTGGAAGACCCTATGTCCGGCAACAGGACACTGCACCATGTCACACACAAGCAGTCATGGTTATCAAACAATATTCGCCACCACATCACCCCTTAAATTTTGCAACTTAACTCCCCAGACTGCAACTCCCTTCATTTTTATGTGTGTGACGCAGTTGAGCGAGTAACCATCAAAACTCCTTGTAACACCAAAGATGAACTGAAGGCAAGGATTATGGCAGCATTCACCAACTTAAACAAGGATACCGTCCAGAAGAGTAGCAGGAGATTCCGAAGTCGTCTGGAATCTGTGGTTGAAGCCAATGACGATTTTATTGAATAAATTTACTCTTTTGTATTTCAAGACATTTTTGTTTAATTTTGGTAAATATAAAATATATTGGTTAAAATGAGATGTCAGTGTTATTAGGTTGGTGCAAAAATAATGACGTAATAATGTCGTTTTTGACGTATTTTTTAACGTCAAAAAACGACATTATTACGTCATTTTTGCACCAACCTAATATTTTCATTCCTGCGTCATTTAAACGAGAATTTATCCATCGCACCCTGTATATCTGTTGAAATGAGATGCCAGTGTTATTTTTAATTTCTACGTCACTTAGACGACAATTTATCCATCGGAAGGGAGTTTCACAAGCGAGAAGTGCGAGAAAAGAAACAGTTAGCAAAGAATTTAGGGCGCCAGTCTGGCACTGCGCTTAAATTCAAAAAGTCTAGGTACCCTAGCGAAGAGCTCACCCGAACAATTACCATGAAATTACTTACAGAAAAGACACAGAAAGGCAACCTTACGGCAGTGTGAAAGTGACTGAAGCCGTGATGCCAGACCAGGACCAATAATATTGCTGATTCTTCTTTGGATCCTATCAAGGAGCTCAAGGTAGGTAGCAGGGTCACCGAGCCATATGTGGCAGCCATATTCTAAGCATGGACGAATGTCAGACTTATGGATATGTCAGATAGATTCTGAAGAGAAAAATTGTCTCACACGACACAGCGAACCAACTTTCTTAGCAGCAAACCTAGCAATGGATTCAATATAGTCTTCCAAATTCAAAATAAAGACTATAATGTTAGAAACAGAAACTTTAAAATAGCTTGCACAGTCACCCCTGTCAAGGTTGACAATGGATTTAACAGCTCATTATAGTTGTTACTACCTGGGATAAGTAGTAGTAGTAGTATCAATAGTACTAAGCCGAAAACAAAGCTCGTCTTTTTCTCCCCTTACATAAATTTCGTAGGATATTGAAAATGAACATCTTAACATTTCTTGGCATTGTTGACTCTCTAAGGGTAACTCAGAAAGTCGCGTGTTCAAATCACGTCGGGGTCACTAACTTGAGGCGAATGTGTTTGAATACTTTGCATTACGTCGGGGTCACCACTTTGTAGGGGTATGTCACGGTTGATAATTATATGGAAACCCGTTGATGTTAACCTTAAGTCTCCTAACAAGTTTAGATGAAAAAAAAAACTTTTTGCCGTATCGAAGTAAATCAATACAATATAAATATGGATGAACAGAAGAATAATAATAGTTGTATGCGACAGAACAACTGCGATACAAAAAAAAGTACAATTTAAATTGGTTGATAAAAGTTTGGTGTGAAATGAATGTTCCATTCATTTGTCTGAATTCATATAATAGTCGGTGTGTGTGTGTGAAAAGGGAAAGCAGATTTTCATAGGCAAATTGATACAGACAAGTTTACATACAGCGCGAGAAGAAAGTTCGTTTGCTGTGGGTTTGATCGCTGGAAACGCCACAGATGATAGAAAACCGTTTTTGATGTCCTGTATTTATAGATGCTTGTTCAGATGCTTGGAACTTTTCAATACCATTATTGAACGATTTGAGTGGCCGATTATTTTTTCTCTTTGGAAAGTAGCATCTTCTATATAACGCCCGCCAAAAAAAAAAAAAAAAAAGAGATTCAATGGTACTAGGTTTTCAGAAGATTATGATTAGATAGGCTAAAATCAACCAGAAAATTTGTAAAAAAAGAAATTGTATTAAACTAAATATGAAGGAATACAAAATTCAGCTGACAGGTGATGGAAGGTCATAAAAAGTCAGGGTAATTCTTTTTATAAACGAAAGATGAGGCAATGAATTTATCTGAAGAAAAGATGTTTTCCTCAAAAAATGATGGAATCCTTTGTCGTAAATAAATAAGATGGAATACAAAATTCAGCTGAAAGGTGATGGAAGGTCGTAAAAAGCTAGGGTAACTATTTTTATAACCGAAAAATGAGGCTATGAATTTATATGATGAAAAGATATTTTCCTCAAAAAATCATGGAATCCCTTGTCTTAAATAAATAAAATGGAATTTAAAATTCAGCTGAAAGTTGACGGAATGTGATAAAAAGCCTGGGTAACTATTTTATGACCAAAAAATGAGGCTATGAATTCATATGAAGAAAAGATGTTTTCCTCAAAAAATGATGGAGACCTTTGTATTACCTAAACATGATGTAGAACAAAATTCAACTAAAAGTTGGTTAAAGGTCTTAGACAGTCAGATAAATTCCTTGAGCAGTTGATAATAATGAAAGGAATTTTGAAGAATAAAAATTCGTGAAAAAATGATGAAATTCCTGCACCATACTTGCATTAATTCAGGACTGATGACGAAATACTTTTCATTGTTATCTTCTTCGTTTCTTTTTTATTATTCTCCACATCGCAAAGATTATCGTAGTTTTAAAAGTATTGTCCTTTATGGAATTAAATATTTTTCTTGCATTTTTTTTTTTTTTTTTTGGTGCCGGCGTGTTTGCTTCGACGGGGAAGGTTTTTGTCGTTTTTCTCGGCAATATGCTGATCATTGAAAAAATCTCACCAGTCTTCACCTGGAATATGCTGATGTAGCCGCCGTCTGTTCAATATAGAGAAGGACACACCGAGCAACGAGCAGACACACAGACACAACTTAGTTAAGAAACCTAACAATTTTATTATATTCGTCTGGTTTATTATTATTGATATTCTCTCATTCTTTTCGTCTATCTATATATTTATCTATCAATTTATCTATCTACTTATCTGTCTGTCTATCTAATATTCATCATCTTTTCTTTTATTTATGTCAATCGGTAAATATCTATCTATCTATCTATCTATCTATCTATCTATCTATCTATCTATCTATCTATCTATCTATCTATCTATCTCAGTTCGTTCATATCTATCTATCTATCTATCTATCTCAGTCTTTTTGTATCCAGCGATCTATCACATTTTCTTCATATCTATCTATCTATCTATCTATCTATCTATCTATCTATCTATCTATCTATCTATCTCTGTCTTTTTCTATCTATCGATCTACCAGATTTTCTTCATATCTATCTATCTATCTATCTATCTATCTCGTTCTGTTCATATCTATCTATCTATCTATCTATCTATCTATCTATCTATCTATCTCGTTCTGTTCATTATCTATCTATCTATCTATCTATCTATCTATCTCAGTTCGTTCATATCTCTCTATCTATCTCAGTCTTTTTGTATCCAGCAATCTATCACATTTTCTTCATATCTATCTATCTATCTATCTATCTATCTATCTATCTATCTCTGTCTTTTTCTATCTATCGATCTACCAGATTTTCTTCATATCTATCTATCTATCTCTGTCTTTTTCTATCTATCGATCTACCAGATTTTCTTCATATCTATCTATCTATCTATCTCAGTTCGTTCACATCTAACTTTCTATCACAATCTTTTCGTATCTAACTATCGATCTATCAGTTTCTTCATATCTATCTATTTATCTATCTCCGTTTGTTCATATTGATCTATCTCTTTTTGTTCATATCTATCTATCTATCTATCTATCTATCTATCTATCTATCTGTGTGTATGTATACATGCAACCATCTATCCATCTATCTATCTATCTATCTATCTATATTTGTATGTATGTATTTTTATGTATGTATTGTAAGCATGTATTCATCTATCTATCTATCTATCTATCTATCTATCTATCTATCTATCTATCTTATCCATCTCAAGGCACATTTAACAGAATCGAAACATTTTATTTTTATCAATGTGGGTCTTCTTTATCATTTAAATTCGGTGCCAAATCGATTCCTGTCATCTTATCTATACTTAGTCATTATTTACAAATATCAGCTTTGAAACTGCGCTTACATTACTGATATCCTCCGTGCTTCTGACGATGTCCTTGCCTCTAAACCCACCGGTTCGCTCTCCACATCTAGATATTTCCCTTTGCTCTTTTTATTGTTACTCAGTTTTTACTAGTCCTAGTACAAATCCATGGACTGAATCCACAAGTGCCACGTCACCAAATTCATAAAATAACGTTTCAATCTCGGCAATAGTCCCGTGGGGCAATCCAAAAGCTAGCCTTAAATATCAACCGTGACATACCCCTACAAAGTGGTGACTCCGACGTAATGCAAAATCTTCAAGCACATTTGCCTCAAGTTAGTGACCCTGACGTGATTTGGAGACGCGACTTTCTGTGTTAACCTTAGCGAATCAACAATGCCAACAAATGTTAAGATGTTCATTTTCAATATCCTACGAAATTTAGTAGGAGAAAAAGACGTGCTTTGTTTTGGGCTTACTACTATTGATACTACTACTACTACTTATCCCAGGCAGTAACAACTATAATGAGCTGTTACATCCTTTGTCAACTTTGACAAGGTTGACTGTGCAAGCTATTTTAAAGTTTCTGTTTCTAACAATATGGTCTTTCTTTTGAAGTTGGAAGACTATATTGAATCCATTGCTAGGTTTGCTGCTAAGAAAGTTGGTTCGCTGTGTCGTGCGATACAATTTTTCTCTTCAGAATCTATCTTACATATCTATAAGTCTGCCATTCGTCCATGCTTAGAATATTGCTGCCACATATAGTCTGGTGCCCTTGCTATTTACCTTGAACTCCTTGATAAGATCCAAAGAAGAATCAGCAATATTATTGGTCCTGATCTTCAAACACATTCGTGACCCCGACGGGATTTGAACACGCGACTTTCTGAGTTACCTTTAGTGGGTCAACAATGCCAAAAAATGTTATGATTTTCATTTTCAATATGCTTCGAAGTTTTATTGCTTCCTCTGTTGGTGCAGCCTTGACGACACGCAACGCTTTCTCCTCCACGGCATTTCTCTCTCTCTCTCTCTTTTTTTTTACAGCTGCTACTAAATCCTTGCTACCAAGCTTAGTCCTTATCATTTCTTTCTTTTCTGTTTTATTATATTAATGGCTGCCATGTTGGATTTATATATAGGCTGCGTTTACTGAGCGCATACGTTGATGGTTAGTATTTGACTTAATTTATAATGCTCCTTGCTTTTTCCTCTTAATATTTTTGGGGCAAACTTACAATTTATTTTCTGATTTATTGACTGGAATATTGCGTCGTAAATAGTCGAATCGGAAACATCGCACCAAATTGCAAAACGATCTTCTGTATTCTTCGGAAATGTGCCCGAATTTGGAAGCAGGTTAACGCAAAATTTGGATCGAATCTCTGATGCCAATGAGAATGTCATTATTGCCGATTATTTGCAATATGATTGAATACCTTTCGATTCCTACTGGCTTCATGAAAGGGCATTTAATATTATTTGACAAAAGAATCTCTACACGTATATACAAAGCAATTTGCTGGCGAACGGACAAAATGACTCCTTTGGACACACACACATACGTGTTAATAGAGTGTATAATACTATCCGAAGCAAAAGTAGATATTTTTTTTAAATTATTTCACCCCAAGCAAGGTAATAAAGCCACTAAGGCTCAACGGTTAGGGAATATGCTTTGTTTAACTGCATATCAACTCCTTATGGGTCATTTACTGCTGAAATTTAATTTTCTTGACAGCATTAGTAATATATTTTTTGGCAAAAAAAATCTATTGAGGGTAATATTTTTTTCTTTATTACAAAAATGCTGGTCATTTTTTTAAATATAAAAATGGATTTCTGGTATTTTTAGTGTAAAAATGTATTTTTATACTTTCATAGTGTTTTGACCCCAGTTTGGGGGTGAACTATTTGCCCATAGCTGGGAGCCTAACAGGTGCTACCACCCAGAGTCAGGGTGGACCTGGAAACACCAAAAATTAAGAGGTGGTTCTACGTTCCCCCAAACCTTCCGATCAGAGTCCTTGTTGCAGGATGTAGTTTATCGTCATACCCAGGACGTAAGACGCAATGGGTTTACTGAATGTGAGGGAATATGAGAAAAAGAAAACGTTATTCAGATAATCGGACAACTTGAAAATACATTTTGGTTTTGCCGACATGTGTTACATCCGGTTAAGTTGAAAGAATGGATATATCTAGAGAAGGTTCTGCAATACAATCGGTCCTGACCAGGCATCTCGTCCCCAGTCACTTTCTCACCGACGTGGCGTGGCTTCCCTGTTCTACAAATATTTTCAAAGCAGCTGTTCAGACGAGCTTTTTTTCCTCCAGTTGCCTCGACCGCAAGAGTTTAAAGGTGCTACTAGATTGGCAATAAGGTCTCACCATTTTACTGTTGAACTAGCTAGATGCAAACGTCACTTCTACTTTAATAGTTTATTTTCTCGCACTTCCCGCCTGTGGAATATCCTTCTGATTTCTTGCTTCTGTGATAACTACCATCTTTTAAAATTTCAGTGCGACGTCAATTGCCGTCTTCTGTCTTTTTTTTTTTTTTAACCCTATTTGTTGTCCTTTCCTGGTTCCTCCCCATTCTCATCAGTTACTTTCACTTTCACTTTCACTTTTACGTCCTGTGTTCTAATGGCATTGTCGCCTCGCTTTGGGGTGAAACGATAAAAAAGAAAAAGATATTTTATATTCATAAAACGTATGGCGTTATTTACTGGGTAAGGGTTAAAGATGTTTCGAGCAGATGGTTGTGATCGAGTATGGCTCACACCCCAATAAAGCGGTGCCTCGCAGTTTACAACAAGGTACCTTGAAAGCTGGTGGTGGCCGTATGTGTTCACGTGGCATGGGTCGCTTCCCGGTGACCGCTACAGTATCATGATCATTTACACCCAATCGTGTATCCCATGGATCCCAACAATGGCGGCGTATTGTAGCAGGCTAATGTCCCGTGTCAATGAGCCCAAATTGACCTGAACTGCGAAGCAATCTGGACACTTCTTACGGATATTCCAGTCACACGCTGGCCCGAGATGAATGATTTTGCTCTACTAAAATCTCGCCCAATAGAAGCCTCGAGAGCCACTGAAAGTAGAGGGTTAATATCAAAAAATGGTGATGCTGAATGAGTTTTGTGATATAAAGGCAGAGGTGATTATAAGAAATGTATATTATGAGGACAAGAAGGGAAGATGACGATTGACCCTTGACTTGAAGAGAACAAGAAGTAACAGGAAGTTTTCAGGTAAGCCCTCCACTCGAGAAATTTTCTTACATTTGGGACACGAAAGAAATGATCTGATTCCGTAAAAGTGGCATGGCTTGTCCGCTCTATGAAGGTCTGAATCACAGTCTCTTCATATCTATCTATCTATCTATCTATCTATCTATCTATCTATCTATCTATCTATCTATCTATCTCAGTCTATTCATATATATATATATATATATATATATATTTAAAGATATTTTTGTAGGTACAAATTTAATGATCGAAATAAAAGTATAAAACTTAATATTACGAGACATATTAAAAACAGGTGAAGCAACCGGCTTCGCTCCCGGTCTTCAGGCTTCAACGCGAGATTTAATTTAAAATTAACAGAGAAAAATGTACAATAAAAAGGAAGTTGTGGGAGGAGAAAAAATAGCAAAAGGAACTAGAGACAAATGACAGCGAGCCCCAACAAACACTCGCGTTGTTTACACAAAGAAGGCTTAAGGGACCCGATGTAAAGTGCCTCCAGACACACACACACACACATATATATATATATATATATATATATATATATATATATATATAGCTCAGTCCAACTATCGCTCTATCACAGTTTCTCCATATCTATCTATCTATCTATCTATCTATCTATCTCTCGCTTTTGATAATTATCTATCTATCTCAGTCTATTCATATATATATATATATATATATATATATATATATATATATATATAGATCAGTCTAACTATCGCTCTATCACAGTTTCTTCATATCTATCTATCTATCTATCTCAGTTCGTTCATATCTATCTATCTATCTATCTATGTATCTTAGTCTATTCACACACACACACACACACGCATATATATATATATATATATATATATATATATATATCAGTCTAACTATCGCTCTATCACAGTTTCTTCATATCTATCTATCTATCTATCTATCTATCTATTTATCTATCTATCTCAGTCTTTTTGACATCTGGAACACGAAAGAAATGATCTGACTCCATAAAAGGGGCATGGATGCCCGGTCTATGAAGGTCTGAACTGCTGGATTCAAGAATGTATCTCATCTTAAGATTTCTTTTCGAAGAAGCTATAAAGCAGCAACAGGCTCGTAAATTTAGAGCGATGCGACATCATAGAGGTCTGTTCACACATAAGATCCTTCACCTACAGATATCAGAGTTGGGAACAGCTCTCAAGATATCATGTCTCAACATCTATCCAAAGGACCACTGTCCACTTGCGGAATCTTCTCTTCCACCTTCCCTTAAAACTGACACTTTGAGGGACAAAATCCCATGTGGATGCTTTCCTTGTTAATCCACATCATCTTACCAATTTGTCTTCCATTTATATCACGTTGAGCTGCTGAATTTCAGGATATGATCGTACATCTGTCTATATTTCTGAGATAAGGTATTATGTTCATTATTTACATTATTCGGTCTATTGTCCTCATTTTTGTCGACATATTTATTCCACAGTGGATAAAAGCATTAGTCAGATCTAGTGACAGAACCCAAAGAGTGTGAGTTCAATACCCGGCTAAAGCAGAGGAGAAATTTCAGAGGGAAAGATAACTGATAACTGACATCCATTAAACATGGCACATGGAACTAGAACAGTCTACCCCAGTGAGCGAAATAAAGGGTTCAGTTCGACATTCGAAAAAGACCGGAGCGTACAATGGCCGAAACGTTGTAATAAATATGGCGACAAAGATGAGGACAATAGTCCGAATAATGCAAATAATGATCGTTCATGCCGGTTCCAATATCTCGAGGAATGACTGCTAAAACACCCCAACTTCATAGACAGAGCCTGCTGATGCATGCTGGGATTTCGTCCTTACCAATAAAAATGGGTCAATTCTAGCTCACATCCGCCATGTTTATTCATTCTTGTAGCGAAGTCAAAACGCTATAATCGCTTGCTGTATGCTTTTTTTTTTTGTGAACTCTTACTTTGTGAAGTTTTCTCATTATTATTGTTGCTTTGACGATAAACAACATTAAGCAGTAAGGCCTCGGACCGGAATACTGAAGATTTTACGGAGCGACAAACCATGTCTTAGTTAACGTTCGTCCCCGTTCCACCCTGATATTAGGTTGTAGTACTTGTTAGGTTTCAGGCTATGGTCATATAGTGAACCTCGCCACCAAAAAAAAACAAAACAAAAAACAAACAAACAGACACTATGGGAGTATAAAAATACATTTTTATTATAAAAATACCAGCAATACATTTTTATATAAAAATCTCCAACAATACATATTTATATTAAAAATACCAACAATATATATTTATATTAAAATTACCAACAATACATATTTATATTAAAATTACCAACAATACAAATTTATAGTAGAGTTACCAATAATACATATTTATAGCAGTATTTCCAACAATACAAATTTGTGGTAGAATTACCAACAATATATATTTATAGCAGAGTTACTAACAGCCAAGTGGTTAGAACGTTTGATTTCTGACCATGAGTCCCGGGTTCGAATCTCATCACGGTCAATTTATCAGGAACGAGACTTCCTAATGTTATCGGATTGAAGATGTCGATCCCAGCGTGCGGCACCTTTGGAAAGTGTCTAAAACCATAGCACTTGTTAAACTGGATAGACGGAGCCCTCGATAGCTGTGCTAGCGCGAAGTCAAAAGTCATCATGACCGAGTGTTTGAGTGTGCTGGCCTTGTTCAGATTGTTGATCACGCCAGATAACACGCTTTCTCCTAGAAACTGTAACTAAAGTGTGTTCAGCATAGTTGCAGTATATACCATATATGGGCTCTCTGGGTGTTGCACAACACGAAAATGTGCCTGAGCAAACGTCTGCAATAGAGATTGGCTAGCCGCCCTAATAGACGGATATCCTCGAATACGAGTGGTCAGCTATTATTATTATTATTATTACCAGCAATACATTTTTGTAACAAGATGACCAACAATATACAAGGTGCCCATAAAGTTCGGGTGCACTTTAAAAGATTTATAACTTCATTTGTATTTGCGACAGAAATAATCTGTAAAAAATGTTATAAAGTTTAATGTACCTAGTGTTGAGTATAGATAAAATAACTAATGTGATTTCAGGCATTACTGTAAATCAGTTGGCAAATGTTTTCCGTGAACTGCAAAATCGTATTACCCTTTGTATTGTTAATGATGTGGAAACTTAAATAAATTTCCAATAAAACCTCAAAGAAATATGGATTTACTTCTTTGTAATCTTTTTTACAAATTATTTCTATCGTAAATACAAATAAAGTTATAAATTTTTAAAAGTGCATACGAACTTTATGGACACCCTGTATTTTATCTGTAATTGAATGCATACAACTGCATTCAAAATAAATTTAGTTGTAGGAATAAAATTTGTATTCAAATTATTTAGATTTCGGGATTAAAGAACCCATGGAGGTTTTTAAACAAAAGTAAACTCAACTGTTACTTTGCCTTTTTTTATACACTAAGGATCACGCTGTACAAGGCCCGGGACCACTTCTGGAAGAGGGTTATGTACATTGTTTGCTTAGTCTTTTGTCCTATTCTTTACTTTTCTTATTGCTTACTGAGAACTTTATCAATTCTGTTTGTTGAGAATTGTGTCAGTTTGCACTTAAACATGGCCAATTGCTCCAGACTACACGAGAAAAGACACACGTCTAATAACCTTTGGCACTTCAGAGTAAATCCTAGTGTCGCACACGACAACTTAAACCAATGTTTTTACTCAGAAAAGGTTGCCTGCTTACCGGGGAAATAATCTGATATCTTAATTCACCTCGGACCGACTTGGGATCTTTGACTCATGTGCGACAAACACAATTATATCAATGCAGAGATAGGAAATATCAAATTGTGTTCGTCTACTTCAACGCCCCATTGTCCACTCAGAAAGTTGGCGATCCTGTCTGCCCGCAATTTTCTGTCCTTTGTAGCCTTTACTAAATATTGTCTTTTCGCTATCTCCCTACTCATTATTAAAGAGCGAAGAATAGCCTTCCTATTGCACAATGCTTAGCAAATTTATCTCAGAGACCCAATGCCACTGTAACGATTTGGACAGTGCTCGACATATGTGACCTTGTGTCAAGCTAAGTTAAACTGACTAAAGATCAATGCACATGTCACGACATAAGACAATGTTTGGCAAGCAAAACTCGCAGACCATTACTACTGTAGTTACTAAGTTATCTCTATCTATAAAAGGCAGTATATGTGTGTGCGCGTGCGCGTGTGTGTGTGTGTGTAACGAATGCACAGCCGCAATTTTTGACGGATTTGCACCAAAATTTACATGCACATGCCGCAAGTTAGCGGAAACGCCAAGACCGACTTTGCATTTCCCAACTCCCATCGATAGTGGAAATAATCTATTTTTTCATGCTTCTACGGCAGTTTTCATGTAGTATACGGCCATTTTCTACTGGCCAGAGTGAGAGCCAATACCTGGCTGCCACGAATAGGCAGGATGATTCTATTGGCCAGCATAAGAGCCAACAGATGACTGATACGAATGTTAACTAGCATGCTAGCATGCAAAAAAAATCGATAGCTACATTCGTCACAAGTGGCAAAAATTTAAATCTGCATGGCACTTTACTCCAATTGGCTCATTCGCTTGCTTAAACTCAACGTTGATTCTGATTCTGCAGAACTGGGTTAGGTGTGAAAAAGTATATGTTGTTAACATTCTTTTTTCATTCGGTTTTTCCAGTTACGAATCCTTTTTTAAAGCTGATCGTTTTGTGTTCATTTTGTTTAGTTCTATTTTCGTAACAGATTTAATGTTTAGTGTAGAGCTTAGAAAAAATTCGCAGTGTGAGATAGGCAAGAAGTAAGGCATGTAGCAACATCAGCACGGCAAGGGCACTCCTTTAAAGGCAAGGAAGGGCAAAAATATTTTAAGTCAAGTGATAGCGATTGCTGTATGAGTCACACGATTTTTGAATCAAACACAGGTAATGCCGGGCCATGCTGCTAGTGTTTGATAAAATTCATATTTGTGTGACTCGCTATGGAATAATGAGCATAAAGCTAATATCAAAGAACATTACTACTTTCACTTGGAGCTCTATATTTGTGGCCTTGTGTCAATATTATGTTATATAATACCTATTAGATAAAATCAGTATTTTGTGACTCGCCATGGAACAACAGCTAGATTATGAGCAAAACTATTTCTACTGCAGTCAGTTCGACCCTGATTGAGTACTCCATATTTGTGTCCTTGTGTCAAATTAAGTTTGGTAAAATCAATGCGTGTGTTTCGCCATGGAACAATGGTTAGCAAGCTAATCTCGTATAGTGTGTTCGATATTCACTAAATGCCCGATATCTGAGACCTTGTGTTAAAGACGTGGATGATTATGGCTCTCCACAACTTCCTGTCCTATGTAGCTCTTAAAAATGTCGTTTTTTTTTTTTTAGAGGCGGGGGAATCCCTGATCTGCCAACAATATGCGTTGTCGTTATGCTATACTTTCCACCCCATAAAACTTCGTCCTTGCTCACATGTTCAGTCCATGGTATCCTCAGCATCCTTCTGTAGAACTGCGTTTCTTTTGCCTTAAATTCACTTCATTTGTGAGGAGACTTTCCAATGTGCATTGCCATATAGGACGACCGATACTACATAACAGTCTTGTACTCTTCACTCCGCTAATTCCCGGTCTTTTGATCAGGATACGGATTTGTCCCTTGTTTCCTGTTTGGAACCGGACTTCCAGTTCCTTCTCTAGGCTTTCCCTTCTCTTTCACTTCCGGTGCCCGCCTTGAATCTTGGTGTCATTATCATCGTGCTTGGGGTTGTACCTCCTACTCTATAACCATCTACCTAGAGTGGCTCTTGGGCCTTGTACAAGTGAATGTCATTTTAAAAACTGTTCTAACAAAACTAAACCACGCTTGTTAAATATCATTATTTCTCTGACTCGCCATGGAACAATGGTTAGCAAGCTGATAGAACGTTATCGTCGTAGATAATAATGAAAACGCGAGACTGAATCTTAATAAGTAACATTAAATTTTATTCGAAAATGCTGTCTATCAGTAGATGTGCGTTTCTGGGTCTTTCTCCAAACGTAGACACGACTTTTTCGCGTGGCTGCAACAGACTATGTTCTTTTCCCTAGCTACTTTGCATGGCGGTTTTTATTTTTTATTTATTTTTTTGTTTTTTGTCCCCACCCGTACATATACAAGTCGCAGTCGATCACGTGTTTATATGTCGAGGGCGAAGCGTGGATTGGGTGAAGCGTGGTTTGGCACCTGGAGACTCGAGTTAACTTACGGATTTACCTGGCTTCGCTGAAGTTCACTGAGTGCAAAGTATTTCTTTAATTTCTGAAGGTCACTGGGTGCAAAGTATTTCTTTAATATTTTTTTTTTTTGCCTTCATATAGAGTGAGTCGCATACTACACTAATCTTGAAGACCATTCGCGCTGTAATGATTCTGACCTTCATTCCTGTTCCAGAAACTTATCTCCTTGTGCCAGACTTAGCCAAACTTTGTACGTAAATAGCTCGACAGAGCGAATACATTTTTCTAAAGAACACTTGAAAAAAAAAAAATGAAGTAGTATTTTTGAATTTAAAGACATGAAGTGAACTGAGAAAAATTAATACATATTTTTGATTTTTTTTTTTTTTTAAATTCATTCGAAAATAGAACGCTGAAAAATTTAAAATAAAAATAGAAAAAAAAGGAAAAAGAAAGAAGAAAACAAATTAATTTGTAAAAAAAAAAAAAGATGATTCTTTACTGGTCATAACCAGCCGGTATCTGTGTAAAACGGAAGAGAAAATTTTATTTATACCAAAGAAATTACGAACAAATATACAGACATTTACTAATTTTAACTTACGCCGTCAGAGAGTTGGTGATATTGAAAGAAACAGTTAAGTAAAAAGTAAAAAAATTTGCTGTGCCAGACTACTTAAGAAAGAAAGATGTAAAAATCAGTTTATACAATCCCCCTTCTCTTTTTCTTCGTGCCTTGTCCCTTCCGGGTGTAGACAATCATGGCTCTCCTCAACTTCCTATCTTTCGCAGCTCTTATGAATGTTTCTCTTCTCCGTTTTGCCATCCATTTACACAAGCGTAATTTGTAACGAAATTATCATTTCTCAGTCCTTTGTTTTGCTCTCCTAATATACTTCGGATTACGATGTCACTTTTTCGTCATTTTTCTTCTCAGATATTACGGAAGAGAAAATTTGATTTATAGCCAAACCAAAGAAGCAACTAGCAATTATACAGGCAATTACTAAATTTGCCTTATGCAGAGTTAATAAAAAGTCAGGAAGATTCTGTTGCGTCAGTCTACACGAGGAAGAAATATTTTCAATTATAACAATCAGTATTTGAATGCTTGCATTTTCCTGGACTCGAACAGTATTTACAAACGTAGAATTTTTTTTTTAATCTTATGTGCCGTGTTCCTTCAAGATGTGGCCGATCATGGTTCTCCACAACTTCTTGTCGATGTATCCTTCTTGTGAGTGTCAAAATCTACAGGTCTTCGTTCCTCATTATGCATCCTAGAAAATTCAACTGCCTCTTTCCGATTCTTAGTACAGCGTCTTTTTTTTTGTTTTAATTTTTAAAGAAAATTTTTTCGTTGCTCACATATTTATACCATGGCATTCTCAGCATCCTCCTGTAGAGCCACAGTCTCCACTTCATCTGCGAGGAGACTGTCTAACGTTCAATGCCACATAGGAGAATTGATATTATATAGCAGTTCAGCACACTTGTTTCTTAATTACATTAACTATCGAAAACAAACCATTCATTATTAAAATACGCATTTGAATATCCGTGTAGCATTCCCGCTATCACAGATAGTTAAATTTCCCAAAAAACTGAAAATTGGCTGCGATACCGGTGTGCTTATATTCCAGAGGGTAACAGCATTGAGGGAACGGTGTCACTGTACTGTCAACAGAATAGCTGCGAGGTCGCGGTGCTCGATACTGGCGGCTGTGTACTGGTATAATGCGACACCCAAAGATAACGAAAGGCCGTCTAGCGCACCAGCAAATGGCATATACCAGTATGAGCAGCGCGTGAAAAGCATAGACCCCAAACCGTAACATATACCAAGTTGGGGAACCTGTTTGGGTCAAACCACCGGACGGCCGGTGCACTACCAGATTTGGCAAAAAAAAACAACAAAAAAAAAAAACGGGTTGACGGAGTAATCAGTCCTCAGACAGTGCTGGTCAATGACACACCCCGCCATGTGAAAGACCTTCGCAGGCGCGACGAATCAGCCGTTACGGGGGAAGACGAAAGTGACACATCGTCTGGCAGCGAAATGAGGGTCAGAATGACTTGCGAATCGGAAGGCCAACATTCATCTGTCTGCACAGTCAGCGTCTGAGGATGATACCGAAGATGAGAATGACCAAATTAGAGGGAATGTGGGAAACCTGACGGAAGAGCACCCTACATCTCTGAAAAGAAGCACTCGGAGGAAACGAGCGCCACCCCCACGCAATATTTGTGATCATGAGATCAGTGGGAAGTGTAGTGAAAATTGGAGCGAAAATAATCACCCACCTGATCGCAAACGGCAGCGTATATGTTCTGTGTGCAAGTTTTTTTTGTTTTTTGTTTTTTGACTGGAAAAAACATGACTGCCCCCGGCAAGCTTATATTGCGAATGGGTCACGTATCCTCCCGCAGGCGGTCGCGTAAAACCACGGAAAGTGAATTCACGCATGAAAATGAAGGAGGGCAGAAAAGGACATAAAAACTACGAACACTCGTCACTCAAGGGGTAAAAAAAAAGAATCTTCTGCAACGTTGAAGAAGAATCGTATAAAGGAGAAAGCAGAGGCGCAGAAAGAGATTATTGAGTAAATTGAGGGAGTTTATCAGTCGTTGCGGTTTTACACCAGGCACACCAAGAGGTGTGTTCGTTCAGGAAGTTTGTCAGTCACCGCGGATTTGCACCCGGTATAAAATCTATCAATCGTGGTGGAGATCTTTTTTATTATCTGGAGCTGCTTTAATTTTTTTTTTTATCGAAAATGCTAGAGATATCTAATGTTGTCTTTCCTATTAAATCGTAAAATGAGAGTTATTCTGAACGACCACACCTCTAGATCCTTTCGTACCAATGGAGGTGTCCTCCCCAGGGTTCCATCTTTAGTCTTATTCTATTTTTAATTTTCATCAATGCGCTTCCTGATAACAACTTGGTATCTACGCTGACGACACAACTGCCCCGATAGTAAGGCTTATCAATCTGACAAGGTCAAAATGGCAGCCGATGTCGAAAACGACCTCAAGTCCGTAGTTAACTAAGACAAAAGATGGCTTGTTAATTTTAACGCCTTCAAAACTAAAATTCTCTCCATTAATCATCTGAGAGACCCCTTTCTGCCTTCCATGATCATGGCTGGTGCTAACCTAGAGGAAAGTGACCCGTTGTGCATTCTCGGGCTCACGTCCTTTGCAGATATGAAGTGAAAATACTATATTGAATACATTGCTAAGAAACTCTACCATATACATAAGGAGGCACCATTTTTGTTTGCAGTCTCTAATAACAATGTCTGTGCGATTAGCTTTGATTTTTCTGTCTGTGTGTATTGTAAAGAACCGATAAAATTGTTACAAGTGTGTTTGATCAGGAAGTTTATCAGTCGTCGCGGATTTGCACCCGGTACACTTCTGTATATAGTTTACTCCTTTTTAAAATCGTTTCATCTCATACAAGGCAATAAAGCCACTATGATGCAAGAGTTACCGAGTGTTAAGAAAATAAGAGAAAAAACTATTAACGACAGACGATAACGATTGACATTTAAATTTTTGGAGATCAATGTTGACTGGGAAGCAAGAAACCGGAAGAGGGTTCCACAACGTAGAAGTGCGATAGCATAAACTCTCTGCATAGAACTTACGGTTACATCTAGCCATTTCAACTGTAAAATGATGAGACCTTGCCGCCAATCTAGTAATGCGCTTAAATTCATGTAGTTAGCTACTGTAGGTAGAATGTTCCTCAGAAGAATTAACATGAAAGTGTTTATAGAAAAAGGCACAGGGAAGCTATGTTGCAGCGATGGGAAAATGACTGAAGCCGAGGTGTCAGGTCAGGATCAATAACATTGCAGATTCTTCTTTGGATTTTATCAAGAATCTCTAAATATGCATAAGGAGAGTTTCACCGAAAAATTAATGAAGCAGATTATTTTCTTTTAATAACAAATAATCTTGTAGCTTATATACAACTAGGAAGAGATTTATATAGAAAACAATTGCAAAATGTTCAGCTGAATGGCAGAAATGATTACGAGTATGTACACCCGTAATTTTTTTTTAAATTTTCAGTAAGGTTCACCCTGTACGGGGGTTACTCATGGTAGAGGGTTACGTTAAGAGGTAGTTTGTACGGATAGAAGTATAAAAGATAACGATTAACTCTAGATTTGAACAGGTTAGGATAGTAGTGATCGGGGAAATATGTTCTCAGGGCAGTAGTTCGTAGGAAGAAGCTGTTCGAGTGGAACTTACCTACTTACCGATGGAATACGGAGGAAATGAGGGTGGTTTGCTACAAATGTATAGCATGGCGGGTTCTAGCCATGAAGGTTAGACCTGGTGAAGGAATGAAGCTCGTTCTAGCCATTTCTATTTTAAAATGATGAGACCTTACCGCCAATCTAGTACTGCACTTAAATTCATAAAGTCTAGGTACCATAGCAGAATGTTCCTCAGAAAAATTAACATGAAAGTATGTATAGAAAAGACACAGGAAGTTGCATTACGGTGGTAGGAAAAATGATTGAAGCAGAGATGCCAGGTCATGACAAATATCATTGCAGATTTTTTCGATTTTATCAAAAATGTCTAAATATATAGCAGGAGCAATCTTAAAAACCTAAGGCCGCTGTTCCCGCCGCCCCCTTGACCACATCGGGTGAAGGGGATTGGAAGGTTGGTGGCAAGGGAAAGAGGAAGGCGAGGGCGGCGGCACGCTCGATCTCGCAGCAGAGCGTCGGCGTCTCCACTTTCGACGGCAGGCGGGGTGGTGCCTCGGCCCCAGCTCTCAGGACGGATCATTCTCCGTCCACTCAAAAGACCCAGCGGATCAAGCAGGTGGTTGCTGATTTGGAGAAGCAGCTGGCCCACCCAAAACAGACGACACCACCACCATCACCGAGACCAACGACACCACAACCATCACCGAGACCAACGACACCACCACTATCACCGAGACCAACAACACGACCAACAACACCAAGACCACACAAATCATCACCGGATTCCGTTAGCCCTCCATCCTCTGCCCCGTCTTCCCCGACCAAACCAAAGACTCTGCCCCCGCCTCCAAGAGCCCGCTCGACATCTCCGCAAGTGAGGGACACAACCCCGGTGCACAAGGGGGAAACCCCTACAAGAAAAGACTTTGCTGCACCGGGGAAGAGACTGAAGAGCCCCTCGGATGATGTCGACGGAAAGAGGCGGAAGGCAAAACTCTTGTATAACACGGGGAAGAACGTCTGCTGTGTGACCGCCGAGAGCGTGGAGAGGGCCAAAGACTTTAGCAGGAGGACAAGCGACTTGAAGGTCCTCCTGGCAATGAAGAAATGCGGCGAAGAGGATCTGGAGGACCCAGTGAACTTTCCTCAGGCCAAAATGGCCCTCACCGTAGTACGAATCGGTTCGGGATCACGGCAGGTGTGGGGCATGATTGAGGAGGCAAAGAAAACTTTTAAAGACACCTCACCAATCATCACCACGGACAATGAAGAACTTGCAAACCTCAAACAGTTCAGTACTGGGAGGGTCCCGGTGTATGTACACCCATCCTTTTAGAGGGCCTTAAAATAACCTTTCCCTGGGATATTGGTGGTATATCCCATGATGGCTCCATCAAAACAGAGATGGGCTCCGGATCCATGGGAGAAACAGTCGGCATCCTCACCCAGACTATCTTTCGGGGCGAGGCCCAACCCTAAGGTAAGTGTTTTTCGATGACTCTATGGTTAGCTACTGTGAATGGCCGAGGCCTGAGGTCGGAGTCTCGTAGGGCGAGACTCTCACGCGAGACTCTCACGCGAGACTCAGCGCCTCGGCGTGAATGTGTGTTGTGTGCAAGAAACCTATCTTGTTGCCAGCGACTATGAAGATGTGCTGTCGAAGAGGTTCCACCGCTACTCGGCGTATTTTGATAGCCGCTCCAGAGGGATCTCTTGGCAAGTCAGCAGGGCCTTGCCGGCGATGTGTAACCTTGTGTACGCTGATCCGGAGGGCGGTCTTTGCGTCCTGGATGTCACCATAAAAGGAAAGTCTCTTCGGTTCATCGGGGTTTATGCGCCCAACGACCAGGCGTTTTTCATGACGTCTCGCCAGGTAGTTTTAGCGGGTGATTGGAACGCCGTCCTTGATCCCGAATTAGATCGCAGCGGGGCTAGATCGGGTACTTACAACCCGGATGTCAAACCATTTCGCGAATTTATCGACAGATTTGACTTAGTCGATAAGTTCAGAAATGAGCATCCTAAGGAGGCAGCATGGACTTGGACAAATAGGGGCGGCCCGAATACAGTAGTTAGTTCGAGCTATATCGACCGGGTTCTAGTAAGGAAAGTCGACGTAGGGCTCTTAGGGTGTCCAAGTTTTCATTCGATAGTTTTCTCGGATCATCGGCTTGTCCGGGTACGAGTAAACATAGATAAACCTAAGCCTATATTGAATGGTTACTGGAAGTTCAACACGTCTCTACTTGAGTCGAAAGACTTCCGGGACCAGTTACTACTAACCATACAGAGGGAGATGACGGGGAGTGTGGTTGGGAATAAGTGGTGGGGCCATCTTAAGACTGTCATTGGGTCGTTAGTGGCTGATTATAGCCGTCGGCTCAGCAGAGATAGATTAGCAGCGCAAACGGCAGCCGAAGCTAGATTAGAGGGTGCCATCAAATTGGGAGATAGCGTTGAGTTTTCTGTAGCTAGGGCCGAGCTGGCCTCCTCACTTATCAAGAAGGACCAAGCTCTGATAGTTAGGTCTAGGCTAAAGAAAATGTCTGCCGAGGCGACGAACATGGCCGCTGAACTGCGGCATGAGGAGTTGCGCAGCGCTTCGGACCGATATTTCCCCAGTGTCACAGCACCGGACGGACGACAAGCGACTACAAACGAAGGCATCTGCGAGGCCTTCCGGTCTTCTTTCCGGGACCTCTTCTCCAGAGAACCCGGACTGAGTTCTGCTCAGTTCGACAGTTATCTGGCCGACTTTCTTCGTCTCGAGAAGGTCGAAGCGGATGTGTGTGAGGGGGCCATGACGGAAGAGGAAGTCTGGGATGCACTTAAGTTGGCCGGCCGGGACAAGACCCCGGGTATAGATGGACTTCCCTACGAGCTGTACTTGAGGCTGTCGCCCGTTTTTGTACCCCTGCTGACACTGATGTTTAACCACTGGCTGAGGAATGGGAATATACACCAACGCTTCACCAGGGGTGTCATCAAGTTGTTACGCACGAACAAAAGCGGAGGGGATGGGATAGATAATTTCCGCACCTTGATTATGCTAAACGCAGATCTCAAGGTTTTGGCGAGGGTCTTGGCCAACCGTCTACAGCTTGTCCTGCCTAGCCTGATTGGCCCCGAACAGACTTGTGCTGTGAAGGGCAGGACTATTCAGGACAACGTTCATATGATACGCCAGATCATAGAAAAAGTCGACGGAGAAGCCGCGCTGATCAATTTGGATCAGTCCAAGGCATTCGATAGGGTGGACCATCATTTTCTCGAGGCTGTTCTCGCTTCTGCTGGCTTTGGGCCGCATTTTCGCAACTGGATCCGGCTTTTGTACAAGTCCCCTGGGGCTCTGGTCGCGGTAAACGGGGTGAGGTCGGAGCCTTTCATCTTGTCTCGCTCCATTCGTCAAGGTTGTCCACTATCGCCTATGCTTTACGTTCTTGCGTTGGAGCCCTTCCTATACAAGTTAAAGACAAATCCGGTCCTTCGCGGAATCTCGGTGTCTGGCGCCACCAACGCTGCCAGTTATTTTGCCTATGCCGATGACGTGTCGGTGTTCGTTAAGAACGCTGACGAAATTCGCGAGGTCGGTAAAGAGATTTGCAGGTATGAGACGGTGGCGGGGGCCAAGTTCAACCGCGATAAGTCTGTCAGCTTGCGGTTGGGCGAGTGGGAGGGTGTTCCTCTCCCCGGTCCCTTCAGCTGGACGGACGGGCCCGTCAAGTTACTCGGTATCTGGTTCGGGCCAGGACTTCAGCTGGACACCAACTGGTCGGAGGTTCTGAAGAGAGTCGAGGAAGCAGTTCACCAGTGGACTCGAAGGAAACTTTCCTTGAAGGGGAGGGCGGAAGTGTGCATCTCGCACATCTACCTGATTCCACTTTACCGTCTCTCTGTTCTTCAACTCCTGCCTACCGAACGACAAAAGATGCCCTTTTCGATTTCCTTTGGAGAGGAAAGGCGCATCTGGTACGTCGCGAGGTCTGCTGCCTCCATCCTGCAGAAGGCGGTCTAGGCATGCCCAGCATTGAGAATCGTCAATCGTCGTTTCCTGCAAAGGAGTTGCTCCGAAAATGGGGAGGATGAGGAGGACGTTTTCTGGAAGGAAGACGCTCGCCGAGGCTTCCCGTCTTTGGAAAGCGTGCATACGGGAGAGGCGTAGGCAAACCGAACGCTTCAAGACGAATGCCCTTTTTATGAGGAATGTCGAAATCCGCTGTGCCACCTCTTAAAGGGGAAGGATCGCCTCTCCGACACCAGGGCGTTGTCTCAGAAGGCATTATATCGGGTTCTAGTGAGGGTAGATGCGAAAGACAAACTCCAGGACGAGCTCAGTCTTACGAACGAGGAATTTCGTTCCCTACTGCCATGGGCGTCCGGGTTGAAATGCCTCAACAACGACGAGGCATCACTCACCTGGCTGGTGATGCGAGGGGCTCTCTGGGTCGGCAAGAAGCTTTACGCAGCGGGGCTGGTGGTTACACCAAAGTGCGTGCGTGCGCTGCGATGAGTGGGAGGAGTCAATTGCGCACGCCTTCCTTCACTGTAGTGTCGTACACCCGCTGTTTGGGCTGATTGAAGGCTACATGGTTCGCATCTTGGGCGGAAAGTTCTTCTTCCTTGATGCCAGCACGGTCTGTTCCAATGTGCTGCCGCCGGCGTCAAAGGACCAGCAGTATGTACTCTTGTGTTTGCTTGGCATCATGCGAATGGTTGTGTGGACGACGCGACAGAAGGAATTTCACGGAGGCGAGAAGTTCTCCTCTTCTCAACTGGTCGCTTTCTTTAAGCATCAGCTTAAAGTCAAGATCAGGGCGGAAAAGGTGCGTCTCTCTTCGTTGAAATTCGGCAAATGTTGGGTGAGAGTTTCGCAATTGGTGCGCGTAAGAGGAGCTAACATTGAGTGGTTGTTAGACGCGACTTAGGACGAAGGATATTGGGCCACCCGCCGAAACGTCAGTCATCCCAGACCCGGTTAAGGTAAGATAGGATTTTGACCGACTTTGTCAGAACTAGCTAGAGTATGCAAGTGTTTAGTTTCCTCCCTTTTGGTCCCACATGTATTTTATGCCCCATCCCTTCCCTCCCTTCCAGGTGACAGACATTCTTGTTCACTGGCGAGATCAGGTATGAACATTATCTGATATTTCTACCCATTAACCATGATGTCTGCCACATTTTCACCATTGGGCGGGACCCGATACTAACACCTTTTTATTTTTCAGGTCTCACAACATTCATTGTATATATTCATTTGTATTCCCCGCCCTGCTTTTGTGTAAATAAAATTTCAAGCTAGGATTCTAGTGGAATAATTGTGGTATTTTGGCAATTGTGGTGCGAGAGTTTAGTACAAATGTGGTATTATGGTGAAAGATTTATTGTCAGTACGAATGGGTCAATGAAAGCGACTAGCTAGTTACGAGTTAAGACTAGAGATGACCAATCCTTTCCATCCCCCCAAATTTCGCCCTTGTGGCACATTTTGTAATCTTTACGAATAAATAATAAAATCAGAGTATAGTATCTGTTCTTTTCAACTTAATCTGATTCTCTCTCTCTCTCTCTCTCTCTCCCCTTTTCTCTCCTCTTTCTTTCATTTTCTCACTGAAATCAAATAGTGTCTTTTACTCTCTTTTCATGCGATCAAAACGAATAGCTCATTATTTCTGAGTTATTGGCAGGAGATTTTAAAGACTTATCTTCCCTTATTTCTTTCTTTCTAGCCAAATCCCCATTCTTACAAACATTTCTCTTAATAATAATTTTAAAATAATTCAGCAGATGTTATTTTATTTATGGTAACTGGATTTTTGACGATTGCCTTACTCAGTTTCCGTCATTTGATATTGTGCATCTGAAAAATGGCGAATATATCACTGCCACCACCTTTTGACTGAGATTCGATCAAGGCTACGCCTAGCTTGGACCGGCTCGGGTCTGGACCAGCTAGGACAAGCCAAGACCAGCTATGACTAGCTTAGACCAGCTCTGACCAGCTTGGACAAGGTAAGACCAGCTATGACTACCTTAGACCAGCTCTGCCCAGCTTGGACAAGCTAAGACCAGCTATGACTACCTTAGACCAGCTCTGCCCAGCTTGGACAAGCTAAGACCAGCTATGACTACCTTAGACCAGCTCTGCCCAGCTTGGACAAGCTATGGCCAGATAAGACCAGCTTGGACCAGCGGCCCGAGTGAAAACACTCGGGTCTCCACGTTAAAAACCGACCTTGTGTCACAACCTGACTCAGTTGGGGGTCAATTAACTAAATCGCTTCTCAGCCTTTTGTCGAGGATCAAAGTGTAGTATCTGCCCTTGGGTGGATAAACTACATTTCATCTCTCAGTTGTGTCTCCGTCTTTTGACAGAGAGCAACTCACTTGTGTATGTATGGACAGAGCGCAACTGAAAATATTATTGAGAGGTGCCCAGTCTCGGAGAACAGCATCCCGTGAAAGTACCTCCCTCATTGCACTAAAAAGGGAGGATCGGTAGTAATACTGACGCTAGTGCAACCTACGGTTGCGGGGGCTGGACTCAGAAGCACGCGTCGGGCTCATCACATTAAACTGGCCTTGTGTCACATCCTGATAGTGTGCGACGGCAAGAAAATCCAATTGCTTCTCGGTCTTTTGACTAAGATAAACGTGTGGTATCTGTACTTATCAGCTTAATCTGATTTTCTCTCTCCATTTCTATCTATCTATCTATCTATCTATCTATCTATCTAAGTATATTCACTATCGATCTATCTATCTATCTATATTCACTATCTAAGTATATTCACTATCGATCTATCTATCTATCTATCTATCTATCTAAGTATATTCACTATCTATCTATCTAAGTATATTCACTATCTAAGTATATTCGCTATCTAAGTATATTCACTATGTATATTCACTATTTATCTTATATTCATTATCTATATATGTATCTAAGTATATTCACTATCTATCTTATATTCATTATCTATCTATCTATCTATCTATCTATCTATCTATCTATCTATCTATCTAAGTATATTATCTATCTATCTATCTATCTATCTATCTATCTATCTATCTATCTATCTTACAGGCAAATAGCTGACCCCAAGCAAAAACAAAACATGATGGAAGTATGAAACTATATTTATATAGTAAAAATACCGGCAGAATATTTTTTAATGTAAAAATGACCAACAGTACGTGTATATATATATATATATATATATATATATATATATATATATATATATATATATATGAATAAAACGAGACAAGAGGAAAACTATTTTTAACCGACATATCATGAAAAAGGGCCCTAAACTTTAAAAAGAAAGAAGTTTTATCGTAAAAATACTTATGTTATTATTAAGAGGAAAGACTGAAGTATTTTTGGATTATTTTATTAAATTTTTTCACCCTTTCTAGCACGTTTGAAATTTTGGCTAAATATCTTTTTTTCTTTTTTTATATCAGAGGTCGGCGTAATATTTACCATTAATGTTTTTACGCCTTTTTTCCGTTGAAAAACACATTGATTTGGAAATTCTTGCAAAAATCAGATAACTATCGGATTTTAATGAAACTTTCAGAACGTATTCACAAATGAATAAAATTATTTGAGGTATGTTTTTTTTAGAAAATCATGGCAATTTTTTTTTATCTGTTACAACACACACACACACACACACACACAAACACCTTAGTGAATTTTGTGAAAACTCGAGAAATTCGACGGCATGACTTTTATTGATTTAATAATTAAAAGTAAATGACTTTGAAGAATATAAATCTTTGTTTTTTGGGGTTTTTTTTGTAAAATCAAATCACACAGTTACACAAAATTCAACTCAGAATTGTAACTACAAAATCCAATAAAACTAAAACATTAATTAACTCGAAAAACTTTTAATGGCTTTTATGAATAGAATATGTTATGGACAATATTGTCTGAAGCTAAAATATTTTTCTGATGAAAAATGAAGTTTTACAATAATTATTTTCTTCTTTTTTTTCAGTTTTATATACAAAATGTGAATAATTTGTTAAATATTTTAAAATTAATTTTAATTCCGTGCACTTAAGGGAATGCTGTTATTAAGTAGATCTATCTTTACAGATTATAAATTTGAAAGCTTATTACAATCTACGATGCAAATGCATTTAAAAAAAATATTTACTGTTTTTGAGTTTGCATGAAAATCTTTTTTTTCAAATATATGGATGGTCGTAAGTAACCTTAATGTTACGTGTTTTACTTGCTGTTTCTCTTGACAGCAATAAACTGACTTCAAAAAAATGTTAGTTTTCTTCCTTCCAACACTTTTGTTGAATTCTCTGATTGACTTTGACCATCATCGTCGCATTTTCAAGTTTTATTTTTTATGTTATATTTCAATAAATATAATTTAATTTTTTAAATATAATTAATTTATTGTTTTTCAGTGAGAGTTATACTGTAATTATTATTTTCTTTTTTAGTTTCAATTAACATTTCTTAAAAATGAGCAAGGTACTTATAATTATTACTGTAATTCACCATGTATTAGGTTGGTGCAAAAATAATGACGTAATAATGTCGTTTTTTGAAGTTAAAAAATACGTCAAAAACGACATTATTACGTCATTATTTTTGCACTAACCTAATATAATACGCATTTTTTCTAAAAAATAATAACCAAAATCATGGGTGCGTATTATGCACAACTAAAAAAAATGTCTTTAAAAAATTGCCGTAAAATAAAATAAGAATTATCATAAAACTAAATTAGAATAATATTATTCTATGTTTAAAACCATTTTTTTAAAATAAGAGTAGGAAACGCTGGCCGTAATGAAACTGGAGAGGTACAATTTATAGGGTTGATTACCAAACAAGGGGTGCGTATTATGCATGAGTAGAAGCATTTTCCCAAACTTTCAGCACAATTTTAGTGGTGCGTATTATGGATGAAGGCGTATTATACATAGGGAATTACAATAGGTACTTATCTTATTTATTAAATATCATGGTATTTTTTAAGGCAATTCACCCCAAGCAAGGCGGGAGTGCGACGCAAGGGGTTACAGAGGATTGAGAACAAGTGTAAAGATGCGTTTTTGAGGAAAGGATACAGAGAAGGACGAGGAACAAGCTCAGGGTGTCAGATGTCGATTGACATTACACTTGAATATTTGAAGATTATAGTTATCGGGGAAGCAAGCAAGAGGAAGGGAGTTCCACAGATGGAAAGTCCGAGAGAAGAAGCTGTTTGAATAGAAGAGACGGTTACAATTAAACGTTTAGACAGTGAAAGGGTGGGACCGGGATGGCAGCCTGGTAGCTCGCTTAAATTCATGTCCGGGGAGCAGGGAAAGTATCTTGTCGGAACAGTTGCCGTGAAAATACTTGTAGAAGAGACAGAGGTAGGCCACGGCACGTCTGTGGGATAGCGGTTGTAGACTACATGCCAAATCAGAAACTATCATCCTGCATATTCGTCTATTTTTAATTATTAATTTTTATATTATTTCAGTTGTGAAATTTTTTCATGACTGAGATATAAAAAATTGATACTAAATAAAAAATAATATCACAAAATTCTATTAGGTTGGTGCAAAAAATAATGTCGTTTTCTCACATATGTTACTATGTGAGAAAACGACATTATTTTTTGCACCAACCTAATATTACTAATGTACGTAAAAATTCGCTATTTAAGAAATTTAATCTCATTTTCAGTTACGAAATTTTAAATTTATTTTATTGTTAGTTTTTAAAATTTTATTTTTCCAGAAATCATCTTTAGGCTAAAATACCTAAAAAAAAAGTAAAAGTCAGTAAAATATAAGATTGCTGAAAATATTTGTTAATTTTTTAAAAATTACCGTGTAGTTAAATTAGTTCACTTAAGATTCGAAAAATTATGTCACTTTTGTTCTTCCGTCCGATAACTTTCCCTTTTCTGAGCTGTCAATACATCGATTTAAATGTCAGTTAACACACTCAAAAGAAGTCACTGCGTTAAGACATGCTTTTTATGGTATTCCGCTGTTGTAAAATTTTGAATGTTGTAAAAAGGATGAAAAGATTTAATAAAATATCAAAAAATACTTTGGCCTTTCCTCTTAAATTAATTATTTTCTAAATGTTTATGTTAATTTATAAACATTTAGACAATAACAAAAAAATCATGAAAGTTTGGGATCTTTTTTTCATCAGGGTACGCTCTTTTGCGGCAAATAAGTAGAGATTCCTATTGGGCCTATATATTTCGTTTAACGAAGCAGTGTGGCTGGGTTTCGAAATCCACGAGCGGGATCCAACAATGGCGAATCTAGCTGTTCTTGAAAATGGCGCGTATATTTCACAGAAGATACTGCTCGAAACGTAGTTGACAATACACCAGAAACCACTTTGACAGCTTTTTTTAAAATTATGCCAAAGCGACCTGTTTGCCCGAACACTGCTGTATGCTGAGGTACCCGTCTCCTACACCTGGGCACACAATAGATGGAGCGCAAGCAAATAGCGCAAGTTGGGGGCCGGGAAGAAAATGCTGTCTTCAGTAGAGGGACCAGAGGGCGGTCGGGCGTACACTATGCACCCTAATCAACAGGAATGTGTGTTTATTGCTGCACGCTGTCAGAGGTCGTATATCATTCACAGACCTGCGGAGATATAACGGACGACATGCAGAGAAACCTTCGCCAAATATGAAACTACGGGAAGACGATGCCCACTGGGACGACCAGACACTGGAAGGGGAAGGAGTCAGCAGAGATCCAAGTTAACTATACCAGTTATTTTCCATTATGTTGCTGGCACTCAACTTGGGTGAGCCTCTCAAGCTTTGGCCGACCCACAAAACTAGCATTGCAGAGGAACCCCTTACGAAAGATTCAGAGGCAAACCTCAACAGAAATTGTCACTTTCAATGATGCCATTTACAATAAGCATTACAAGAAATTGCTACATTTTTCCTACCTCAACCTGATCAGGCAGCAAACAATCTCCCAATTGATTATATGCAGGAGTGAAGCTATGACACCAAGGAGATGATGGCGTATATAGCTGATAGCAAACACAAACTGGAAGGCCGAGTGATTATAACACGATTATTTCAAGCATTCAAAGAGAAAGGGGAGATCTATACTTCCTCGATGCCCCAGCTGGAATTGGCGAGACATTTATCATCAACCTACTTCTGGCTAAACTGCACCAAATGAAATATATAGCTCTAGCAGTGGGGTCAAGTGGAATAGCTGTAATCTTGCTAGGCAGTGGCAGCACAGTTCATTCGTGCTACAAATTCCCTTTTAGCATTGTCCAAAACAGAGAAGGGAACCTGAGCCGTGGTTCTATAAAAGGCAAACTCCTCAATGACTGCTAATTGATCATTTGCGATGAGGCGACAATGAGCCATAAGATTTCTTTAGAGGCTCTTGACACGGCTCTCCAGCGTCTTACAAACTTCTAGAACATTTGCCAGGTGATTGTCGCAGCTACAATTACATTGACGCCGTACTAAACGCCGATGAAGCTGTGAATTACTCAGTTGATTTTCTTTTTTTTTTTTTGAATAGCCTAACGCCTCGCAATTTGCACTTCAAGATTGGAGCCCGAGTGAAGCTGCTAAGAAACCTGGATTCACCGAAGCTGTGCAATGACACACGACATACAATTAGAAAGATGATACCAACAGTCTTGGAGGCGACAATTCTGAACGGGAAAAGCAAGTGGCGTGGCTGTATTTATTCCTAACATTTCACTTATTCCCTCGGATATGCCTTTCCAGTTCAGGTGATTGTAATTCCCGGTGAAACTGACAAAGTTTATCGGCAATTATTGGATGTCGTAAGACTTAACCTTGCAGAACTGGTTTTCCCCATAGCCAACTTTATGTTGGATGTTCAAGAGTCGGCGATCGCAATCATTTGTTTATTTATACCCTACACAGAAAGACCAAAAATGTTGTTCATCGAGAGACTCTGCAAACTTGATAAGAAACGCTCAATCATAAGATGTTTATTATTTGTCAGTGTTGTAAATCTTTTGTTGATCTGTATTCTTTTTGTAAATTTATATATAAATCTATTTGCAGGTCTATTGTGAAACTGTATGTTAGTCTATTTGTACATCTGTTGTAAATTTATTATAGCACTAACCTTTCTAAGGGTTATATTCTCTGTGAATACATAAAAGAACTTTTATCCAGTTTTATTTTGTTTTTTCTCGTTAGGCTGATGGATTTGAAAACCCTTATAGGTTATTTTTAATTTATATGGTGAAATGATGATCATCAATGGAGTAATCCTAATTCTTATTGTTTGTAATATATATATATATATATATATATATATATATATATATATATATATATACAAAGAAATAATCACACATAGAATCAATCAGAAATATTAATGCCATTAATGGTGACATCCGTCACTAGAGACATAATATATGCATTAAAATACTGTTAATCCATAGAGTGAAGTGATCCTCGTCAAAACCATAGATGTCATTAGTTTTCAGTTTATTTGATGTTAAAATGCTAGTACTTACGAATAGTCCTCTATTCATCATCAGGCATGTGTTTTTTTTTCCTTATAAAATCAAAAACTTGAAGACGAAATACTTGTTTGTCGACCGAAAGATGTTTTTTGAATGTCTGCTATTAATGACGGTTAGGAACAATTTTCGGAACGGGCAAAAACGCGACGCCAATTTTTTTCAAAATTTTAAGTGAGAATTTTATTTAAATATTTCTTGTGATGTGTTAAATCCACGAATTCTATTTTACAAGTGTATTCAGTTTATATGGCATGAACTAAGCATATAATTCAATTATGTAGTGTAATGTCTTAGTAGTAGTTTTTTTTACAGGATTTTTTCTGTACTGCGGATCAATAGTTTTTTAGAAACATAAAACATTAGGCAGCATATAATTTACATACAAAGAAATAATCAGGTGTGTGTGTGTGTCTTCTTCACTAAACCGATACATGAAAACTTACGTGACTCCGTCAGTTATATGCCATGCGTGATACACGCTTAGGCGATCATGTATCTTTTCGATACGTGACTGACGAGACAGATTTTTCCCGCAGTTGGTTGCCATTTCTTTCTGACATCCAAGGGTGTAGAAATCAGTCTGTTTTGCTTTTTACCCATAGCTGAGGGGAGAAGAAGAGGATTAATACATTTCCCAAGGTTATTATTAGCACGTAAATGAATGTAACTGATTTGACTGGAATTCGAACTCGGCTCTTCGATTCCTCAATCTGACCCGCTATCCATTAATCTCCGATAAAGAAACTTACGGTTTTCAAATCAATAAAAACTCCACCAAGCGACCAACGACTATCAGAATTCAAAACAGATGCTAATCTCGGTAATAAATCATATCAAATTTAATAACCACGCCAACGACCTAGAACGTAAAATGCGAAGAGACATCGATAAGATCAAGAAAGACGATTAGATAATTATCAAATCGGATATGACTGGTAACCACTACTGGTGACCATTATTTCAGACTTGTAACCACTAGTGGCAACAACTATTTCAAACTGGTTACCACTAGTGGTAACCACTATTTCAGACTGGTAACCACTATTAGTAACCACAATTTCAGACTGGTAACCATTAGTGGCAACCATTACTGGTAACCACGGCTCCACACTGATAACCAATATTTAGGACTGGTAATCACGGTTCCAGACTGGTAACCACTATTTAGGAGTGGTAACCACGATCTCAGACTGGTAACCACTGGTGGTAACCACGATTTAAGACTGGTAGCTACGATTTCAGACTGGTAACCACTAGTGGTAACCACGATTTCTAACTGGTAACCACTGTTGGTAACCACGATGTCAGATTGGTAACCACTATTCGTAACCACGATTTCAGGCTGGTAACTACTATTGGTAACCACTATTTCAGACTGGTAACCACTGTTTACATCAACGCAGAATTATACCACTAAGTAGCGGACCACAACTGGGAAAAAGCTATTAGCCATGATGTCAAAGCTATAGCGACTGATCTTAAAATAGACGATAGAATCCCAAATATTTTCAAACAGGCATTCGTGACGATTAAAGACCACAAGGAGAATTTCCTAAATTCCCCAATACCGACTATTGAATCCATTCAAAAACAACATCGTTGTTATCAGCGAAAACATTATTATCGAAAAAGCGTTTATGCATACTAAAAAAGGCTTTAGGCATCAGCCAGTGGCGAGATACAGTAGAAGCTAGTGAATTGTTCAGTAATACAGATAGGAAAGTAGAATGCACATTTTTACAGTTCGATATTTGTGACTTCTACTCATCTATCACGGAAGATCTACTGATGGCCGCTATTAAGTAAGCAAAGAACTACTGCCATATTTCTGGCCAAGAATTAAATATCATAAGAAAGGCACAGAAACCGATTTTATACCACGACGGAACTCTATGGACTAAGAAAAACAACCCAGACGTTTGCGTATCCATGGAAGCGAAAGCATGTAAACTTGTCAGGAGGCTATTACTACAGAGACTCGGATTTATTTTTGATACAAAAAAAAGGTATATACAGAGACGACGGGATAATTCTCGTTCGTAAACTGAGACCAAGACAAGAAAACCGGATGTGAAAGGACCTAACTAAATTATTTAAGGACCATAAACTAAACATTACCACCAATACCAAAGCTAAAGTGATCAATTTCCTAAACGTTACATTTCACCTGAGCAATGTTGTGTACAAACCATACACAAAGGATTCATACAACCACAGATACATCGACGGAAGATCCAAACACCATAAAAGGATACTAGACAGTTTGCACAAACCGGTGCAATATAGGTTATTGATCAACTTCATTAAGAAAGAAATAATTCACGGTAATAAAACTAGACGTAACAAAGCGCTAGAACTATTCAGCCATAAAGTGAAATTGAAGCAAGTACAAAGAAATAACAACAAAGATGAAAAAATGTAACATAATATAGTTCAGCCCACTATACCACAGTAATGTCGAAACCAATGTAAAGAGAATTTTCCTGAATTTAATTAACAAACACTAAAAAAGATTTTCAACAAAAATAATATTAAGGTAAGCTATAGCTGTACAAAAAAAAACCCACAGATAATTATATATCCCAATATAACAATAATGCAAACACCCAAACAAAACACTAAATAATAATATTCCTACTAAAAGTCAATGTAACTGCCGTAAAAACGTAACCTGCCTATTAAATAACAAGTGCATGTCTGAAGGCATAATCTACTGAGCTAAGATAAATTAATAAGATAATTTTAAATATTACCTTGGATCAACCGAGAATAGATGGAAATCGCGCACCAATATCAAATACAAAAACGGTAGAACAATTTCAAAGTATGTTATAAACAACGATAAAAAACCAACTACTAGCTGGGAGGTAATCACGAAAGCTAAGCCATACAATGGAAAGGGAGACAGAGGTAACTTGTGTTTATTGGAGAAGATTATTATATTAAAACACTTCAACAACCCTAACTTACTGAACACGAGATCCGAATCCAAGCACCTTCTAACACTGACCCCGATTAAAAGAAATTACAAAATAGATTTTACGAATATTAATATTATATGCAACAACTATTAATATTCTCAGAACCCAACATTAATAACATTTCTTATATATATATATATATATATATATATATATATATATATATATATATATAATCCCATATTACTGCATTCGGTTAATTTATAACATGTGTATATGTAATTTCACTTGCATAAGTATAAGTATTGGTTCTTAACGCATTAGATATATAGCCCCAAGCTATTTTTTTATATTTACACCATTTATATTATATATATATATATATATATATATATATATATATATATATATATATATATATATATACTCCCTTAGTACTAATTAAATTTAATTGGTATAAGAGTTATCTCCCTTGATATGTTGTTTAGTTTGGGATTTAAATTAAAATTTCGTATTTCGAACTTAAGAATTTGAATGATATAAATTATAAATAATTAATTCTAAAATTTTAGACAACAATAATTAAATGAACAATTTTTAACACAGCATTTTTTTCAATCATCACCCGGAGAATGCGAACTCTATAAACGGTCAGAACAATCTGAGCAGCTGAAGATTGCAGGAACTGCTATTGCACGACAAGTGCATTTGTTAAACACAAAAAGGGAACTCATACATAACATTTTAATTGAAATTTCAACCACCTGATGAACATTGATGAACGTTCTCAAATATAATTGTCATCGTCTATGTGTATATAAACACGTACAACATAATAACCCCTACATTGTCTTGATAAAGTCAAAAATAGGACGAAATACGTCATATATATATATATATATATATATATATATATATACATTAATTATTTTAAAAAAAATATTCCTAAATTTTCACTTGAGGATGAAACAGGGCTTGATACTTTAGCTCAATTTAATTTTAATAATTATACTGAGGGTTTCTGCTCTCGTTTTTGAAACATGAGAAATCTTATGTAGCGAAGGAATAATATTTTTAAAAAAATAATTAATTTAAGTTCTACTTCTGTATGGAGCACTGTTTTTTTAAAAATAAAAACAAAAATACTAAAGAACTCCGGATTATTTACCTAACGTGTTCTTTCCTATTTTTCTACATATATATATATATATATATATATATATATATATATATATATATATATATATATATATATATATATAAGTTAAAGATAAAATGCAGATAAAATATTGATCGGGATCCTACAGCTTGATATAATTAAGAACAAATAGGAAACTTATATCATTTTAGCATGTTTCATTTTTAATACTTCGCTGGTTTTCTCTCAATCTCTACCGAAACTTTTATAAAAGTTAACATATTAGATTTATATAAGTTTCTCATTTGTTCTTTATTTTAGTACACACACACACACACACACATATATATATATATATATATATATATATATATATATATATATATATATATATATATTATATGCGCAGTAGTTAGTGAAAAGTGCTCAATATCAGTGATCGAGTAATAGAGCTAACATATTAAAACGCAAAAGCGACTTCATACATAACATTTTAATTAAAATTTCAACCATCTGATGAAGCTTCATAAACGTTCTCAAATTTGAAAGCGTTGATAAACCAATGACGTCATCGCCTCTGTGT
>OZ010606.1:31800499-31860499 GCA_963932145.1 Acanthosepion lycidas
TGCCCTATAGGAGGACTGATATTATATGACAGTTCAATACTCTTTGCTTTATTTCTAATGAAATTTTCCTGTTTCTTAATACCTTGCTTAGCTTTTGAAAGGCACTTTCACCATCCCAATACGCCTTTGAATTTCAGTGTTGCATTTTCCGTCCTAGGATTTTTTTTCGCCCCAAGCAAGGCGGGAAGCCACTAGCACGCAAGAGGTTACAGAGAGTTGGAGCGAGAGCAAAGAGGAGTGACAGAGGAAAAGGATGAAGAGAAGGATAGGGGATATATCAAGGCATCTGGAGATGTCAATTGACATTACATTTGAATAGTTGGAGATTATAGCTATCAGGGAAACAGAAAAAGGGGAGGGAGTTCAACAGGCGAGAAGCGCAAGACATGAAGCTATTGGAGTAGAAGAGACAGCTATATTTAACAGTTTCGACAGTGAAAGGGTGAGAGCGAGATGCCAGCCTAGTTGAACGCTTAAATTCATGAAGTCTGGGAACCAGCGAAAGCAGCTCATCGGAACAGTTACAATGATAGTATTTGTAAAAAAGACAGAGGGAGGCGACAGCATGTCTGTGAGAGAGCGACTGCAGACGAAATGCCAGATCAGGTCCAATTACATTGCATATCCATCTCTGGATCTTATCAAGAACCCCGAGGCAAACATGAGGGCTCCAGACCATATATGGCAGCAATACTCCATGCAAGGGTGAATGGTTATTTTGTAGATTTGAAGGATCGACTCCGGCGAGAAAAGTTTCCTGGCGAGGAACAGGGAGCCAACTTTCCTTGCGGTGGACGAAGCTATTAACTCAATGTATTTGTTCCATCTCAGCTCAGCAGTCAATGTGAGACCGAGCAGTCACAAAGAGGTGCTCTCGTGGAGTTGAGCGTCAGACATTCTAATGGAAGGCAGGGATGGTTCTCTGTGGTGAGTAATAGAGAGATTTGATTAATTTTGGTATCTCCAATTTATAAATCGCATGTTGTTTTTTTGTTTATTTGTTTTGTTTTACGGTTTATCAACCTCACTCGGTTATTTAATACCGACATGATTTTTATTGCAATCATATTTTTTGTTCGAAAATGTATTGCTGGCACTAAAACATATTTTTACACTTTCATGGCGTTTTGAACCCATTTTGGGGTTAACTATTTGCCCGTAACTGGCACCCTGGCAGGTCCTCTCACCCGGGAACACCAGCTCAACCTGGGATCACCAGCAATTAAAAGGTGGTCACACGTTCCTCAAATCCTCGAGATCAGAGGCCTTGATGTCGGTGGTAGTTTATCGTCTTACCCAGAACGCGGATGTAGTTTATCGGCTTACCTAGGATGCTTTATCTGTGGGGGGTTACCCCTCTACAAAGGTGCAGTCAGCGTATTCTGAAGCCCCAACCGGCAGGGCGGTTGCATGTTGGTCACTTTTCTTTTTGCAAACAACCACACGCTGTGTTTTTACAATTAGTCCTTTCTTCGCTTTTTCTTTATTATATGTAATTTCGTTTCTGTGCCTGCTATTAACAACATGTCTAGCATTGTTAAGATTGTGACCGCCAAAAATGAAACCTGATAGGACATATAATTATCGCAGTATTTTTTTCTCCAAATTCTTAATTTTTTAAAGCGTTTTCTCACCCTGTCGGCTGGGGCTTTAAAATACGCCGACTGCACCTTTGCAGATGAGTAAGACCCCCTGCCATATACGATGATTTGTACATAAGGGGACTATTTAAGATTTTCATAGAGACAAAGAGGTATTAAGGTGAATGTAGTAAGAAAAGCTAGTAAGAATGTGTTGTTTTGGTGTTAGGAATATTGTTTGTTTGCTTGGGTCAGTGCTTGTGGCTAGCTAAGTTTAAAATTAAGACAGATGAAGACCGTCCTTTTCCCCATCCCCCTTTTTTTAGGCCCTGTGCCACATTTTTCTGTATATTTCACAGAAATGAATATTGTAAGGACCCCCTCCCCTAATCCCTAATGAGACATCCTGGTATGGCGATAAACTACATCAGGCAGCAAAACTTCTGAAGATTGTGATATTCATGGACGGCGCGTCTTACCCCCCGAAACCTCCGAACGCGGGGTGCGTTTTGGTGGACCCCGTTGTGGCCTCTGCGATTTTTTTCAGCACTGTTTTATGGCCATCCGCAATTTTGTAAAGTTATTTTTAAACTGACATTACATTGTCAGTCATCAACTAATAATATACATCGTATATCTGTATGGCCTTTGCGGTGCGTACTATACAGGAACCCCGACGAGGTTGGGGCCCCAAAAGGGCTAGTTTCAGTGGCGGTGTTTTTTTTTGGGGGGGGGGGGTTTGGTTTTTGTACTTTTTACTTTTTTTTTCTACCTAAGTTGTATTGTCAATCGTCAACTATAATAATCAACAAGGACGGCGCTTACTACACCGAAACTCTCAACTACATGGAGGCCCTAAACCTTCTGGGGAGATGCTGCACAAGTGTTAATTTCAGTAGCGCGTATTTTTTTTTAAATTGTATTTTTTTTTCTGAACAGTTCTTTTAAATCAATTTATGCATTTATTGAGCATTGAATCGTATTAGAGGAAACATTATTTTTGAGGTTTTTTTTTTTTTGTTCCAGTGCATGACAAGACCAAATGAAAGAGACGGTAGTAAGAGACGCTAAACCATATAGTAATGTAAAGGTAAATTGTGGATTATCTCATTTGTCAAAGGTTTATGGAAAAGTTATACCCCTAGCCTACTACTAACGCTAAAAAGTAACCCTGATTGACCTTAATTTTTCCGTCAAACGATCGGAAAAACATTAAATACACCAACTCCTGTCATCCATCGTCATTTTTATTTTTAAATTCAGTTTGTCGAGGATGTTTTTTCATCTGTTGCGTTGGAATCTTGAAAAACATTTTTTTTTTTTTTTCAGTGGAGATGCGTCGGTGATTAATCTTTATGGAAATGTAAAAATTTGCAAATTAAACATTTTTTTTCGAGTAAAATTTAGTCATGAAAATATTGATGGTTATTACAAAAAGAAGAATGACATTTTCTCAGATTTTTTTTTAAATAAAAAAAAAATTCATTATTCAAAAGCAAATAATTACTTAGTATGTACTGAAATTTTCATTTAAATTAGATAATTCCCTGATTTTTGGTAACTTAAAAAAAAACAAAAAAAACGCTGCCCTTCCATCAACACGCCCAAATTTTCTCGAGGGTTTGTAGAGCCCAGGTTGGGAAATATAAAATCAATATGTAGTAGAGATGGGGGCCCCGTATCAAAGTTTCGAGGTGTAGGGACGAGATAAAGATTTTAGCCCGAATCGCCAGAGGATACCGAAAGGTTAAAAATGAGGTAGCTGGATTGGCTGATTTAATTTTTTTTTTTTTTTTTTTAATTTAAAAGCTCTGCATGTTAAATTTTTATTTCTTTTATACGTGTATTGAGCATTTTCTAATACAACTGTTTCCTAGGCCAATTCAACTCTGACCAATAGCTGCTATATATATATATATATATATATATATATATATATATATATTTGGTTGGATTGAAGTGAGTTTGTGACCCTATGTTTCACGCTTTTGCGATCGTCAGACAAACTGATTATTCTTTAAAAAATTTGGGGTTAATGTAGATTGCGTGTACTGGTGTTATTATGGGAGTGGGGGAATCGTCGTGGTGATGTCACTCATGCTAACGCAAACATAGATGCATGTCCGTACACCCGATGAGATACGCAGACACACATACACACTCGCTCGTCCGCCGGGACTCATACATATATAAACATATGTGGACAGTATGAGATTTGACATATGTATGTATATGGGTGGTGTTGTGTCTATACATACGCATTTGTATGTTGAAATTCAAAGATCGGAAATGTAGCGAAAATTTCTCGTGAATGTCTCGTGAAAGTATTCATGTCAGCAATCAGAGCATTTTTTCTATTTTTTCCCTGAATAATAGTTCCTCGCATGCACGTATATACGTGTGGTGGGGTCTGTGTAAAATTATGATAGTTAAAAATTGCTATTATTTTTATTTTTTTATTTTTTAAAAAGTTTATTTGTTATTATTTTAAAGATGGTTATTTGCTTGTTTTTTTTTTTTTGTTTTTTTTTTGTTGTTTTTTTGTTTTTTTTTACTAGGATTTATACCAAAATAAATAAATATATGAAATAAAAATAAAATAAAATAAAACACCAACAATCACTTTTTATTAGGTTGCAAAAACAATGACGTAATAATGTCGTTTTTTGACGTTAAAAAATACGTCAAAAAACGACATTATTACGTCATTATTTTTGCACCCACCTAATAGTTCAAGCTACCGCCACAATAATTACATTTATTGTTTTTATCATTCTCCCACCGCCATTACTAATCACTTCTACCAATTTACAATAACTCTTAGCTACTTATATTAACATTGCCACCATTCCCCTTACAACATTACTATCACATCACATCTACTATTATCGTATAAACCCGCTATAATTATTAACGTAAACTACCCCCTCCCCAGCATATTAAATACCACCACAAAAATAACCAATTAGGATTACAAACAGAAATTTCTATCAGTTACATATACACAGTCACCATTGAGCAATCTTCCTTTTACAATATTACTCGCTGGATTTTTTTTTTCTGTGTACCAGAACTTTAGGGTACTGGACTATTTCTTTCGAGCTGTTCGTAAGTTTCTGGTACCTTCTTTATTTTCCATTTTTCCTGGGGTGCCAATATATTTAAAAATTGTGTTATCCAGGTTTTTTCAGCCACCGAGTTTAAATAGATTTACATTATGACTATATATGCTCCCGAAAATCCAGTTGGTCTCGCTAGGGAAAGGGAATTTAAAAAAAAAAAAATAACACCGGCTTCTAAGTGCTATTAAGCATTACTCTTCAAGTACGAATGGAGTTCTCCAAGCCGCTGGCGTATTTCGTATAGAGAAAAAGGTTAAAATTCCCTTCCTTTCTGCAGCGCGACGATGGCCTAGGCGTAAGATATCTGACTGATGTCAAAGCATTGGGTTTCGATCCCGGCTTAAAGGAATCGGAAGTCTAGCCCCACTGAGGAGCTGTGATACAGCGAAACAATCTGTCTGTCGATGACGATATATATATATATATATATATATATATATATATATATATATATATATATAGCGAGACTCTTCGGCAAAAGCGAATTAAGTCACTGTCGGTCACTGTGTGTTTTTATCTAAAAATAAATACGCTAAAATTCACCTTCATCCCTGCCGACGGCTTAGTGGTTGAATCATTGACTGACAGTCGGGTTTCGATCCTAGCTAGAGACAACTGTATGTCTAGCCACACTGAAAAGCTGGAAAACAACGAGTCTGTGGATGACTTTATATATGTATATATGTATATATATATATAGATAGAGAGAGAGAGAGAGAGAAAGAGAGATGGCGTTATTATGCCATGTCCCTGCAGAAGATCAATGGTCATGGCTCCACAGTTTCAATTCAGTTGTGAATTACCCTGACTTTTTTAATTTTTCGTCCCAAGCAAGGTGATAAAGGCAACTAGGATGCAGCGAGGGGGGGTTACATGGAGTGAAAGGGAATGAGAGGTCTTTAGTGGGGTGGATTGAGGAGAGAACAATAGGGTTCGAGATAACAGAGGAGGGTGATTGATGTTGATCTTTGAAGATTATAGGTATTAGAGAATCAAGAAATTAAAAAAAGAGAAAAACGAGAGAGAAGAAACTATTAGAATAGAACTTGCGGTTGCATCCTTCTAGTTCAACAGTAAAATGGTGAGACGTCGTTCCCAATCTTGGGAAAGATGCTGGGCTGTATTCCCTTTGCCTTCTTCACGTTTTAAAATTCGCAAAAGACTTGCTTTTAGATTGGCTCCAATACAAGACACCGGTTAAATCAGACTGAAAACACAGGTTCTTGTTCGATCATCAAAGTTAAGCAGTATCGAACCTAGCCAGTATTTAGGGAAAACCTCCTGACCTCCTGTAATCATGTTCAATATATATATATATATATATATATATATATATATATATATTTATTAAAGACATTTTTATGTTTAACGTTATAGATACAAGTATTTAAGTAAATGCTCTGTTTATAATAAACAGTATTAAATAACATTTACCGGCCTGAATGTCCGAGAAATTTTCATAGAAAATATTCGTCCTTTGACAGGATTCGAACCTGCATCCTATACGGAACCGCCATTTAGCCGGGCGTGCCTAACCGATTCGACCTTGCCAACCGAACGATCCTTTGTGGCCGAATCGGTTAGGCACGCCGGGATAAATGGCGGTTCCGTATAGGATGCAGGTTCGAATCCTGTCAAAGAACGAATATTTTCTATGAAAATTTCTCGGACATTCAGGCCGGTAAATGTTATTTAATACTGTTTATTATAAACAGAGCATTTACTTAAATACTTGTATCTATAACGTTAAACATAAAAATGTCTTTAATAAATAAATTGTCGGACTTTGTCCATTTCGTAATATATGACGTCATATATATATATATATATATATATATATATATATATATATATATATATATATATATATATATGTATATATATATAGGCGGTCTAACGATTGCGTCTAGCCTCTGAGTGCTGACTTCAATGTTCACTTTTATATTTATATTTACATACGCTATATCATACATACAACTTGAAACTATATTGCTTCATATATATATATATATATATATATATATATATATGTGTGTGTGTGTGTGTGTGTGTGTGTGTGTGTGTGTGTGTGTGTGCGCCAGTTGTCATTATACCTCATAAAACCCTCGATCACTTAGCCTTGGAGCGTGTAGAATGGAGATCAACGTGTTTTAGTGGACTTGGCAGTTTTCAATCTTCTTGTCTGAATCGTCTTCAAAGAGCGAGAGCAAAATCTAAAAGGTCAGCCAATCTAACAATGATCTCATCCCACAATCCTCACTCTTGCTACACATGCGGTCTCCTTTGTAAATCCCTAGCCAGTCTTAAGTGGGACTTAAGATTAGCGCATAAAATTTCATAACTGAATCAATTGGTTAAGTTGTTAGATCCTCATACGTCGAAACCGACGGGAGAGTCCATTATATATATATATATATATATATATATATATATATATATATATATATATATATATATATTGCGTTCTCTCCTGCTGCTGCTTGCATCTAAAGTAAAAGAGACACAGTGTACTGTCCTGCTTCCCGTAGGGTAGACCAGATTAAAAACCTACCGAGTAAAACATATGTTAACATTTGCAACAACCAAAAATTACTGGACACTTCTGCAAACCTGGAAGTATTTTCCCGCATTTCATTAAATAATAAACTCGCAAATATTCAACACTTTAAAAACATCAGTTTATAATAATCTTAGCGTAGTCTGGCACAAGGCTACAATGATAGGTTTGGTGAGGTTTGTTTTACGGTATATCAACCTCAATGGGTTATTTAATACTGACAAAATTTTTAGGATAGATTCGTGTGAATAGAATATGTATTCTTCGGTTTACATTGATTTGGTTTATTTTGTTTTACGGTATATCAACCTCAATGGGTTATTTAATGCCGACAACATTTTTAGGATAGATTTGTATGAATAGAATATGTATTCTTTGGTTTCGATTGGTTTGGTTTATTTTGTTTTTCGGCATATCAACCACAATGTGTTATTTAATGCCGACAACATTTTTACGATAGATTCGTATGAATAGAATATATATTCTTTGGTTTACATTGATTTGGTTTATTTTGTTTTACGGTATATCAACCTCTATGGGTTATTTAATGCCGACGAGATCTTTATTGCCAGTAAAAAAATTTTTGAAAAATGTATTGCTGATATACGCGAGCTCCTAGAATCCAAAATACGTTTCAGCTTCAAACAACCAACAAAGTATCGATGAGTCGTTCAAAAGAAACAAAGAAATCAAGACCTGAGTGACCAATCCAACCAACTATTTAAAGCCTAGCCGGAGGTAAATAGGCAAAGGTCATTGGCGAGAAAGTGAACAGAAACGTCTCGGTCGAATTTTGAACACGGTCTGCATTACATTGAATAACACATTTTAGTTATTGTCAAGCAAGGGGCACAAATTAAATGGACTAGGGAATAAATCAGAGGCTGAAAGTGGTACACAATGGAGCCTAAATCAGAAGTTAGTTTTTAAAGCTTTCCTTTTTCTATATTTAGAACGTGACCCTCTCATAAAATCGACGTTTTTCAGATTTGCTTTGTTTTATGTCATATCAACCTCAATGGGTTATTTAATGCCGACAAGATTTTTTAGGATAGAGTCGTATGAATAGAATACGAATTCTTTGGTTTAGATTGGTTTGGTCTATTTTGTTTTACGCCATATAAACCTCAGTTAGTTATTTAATGCCGACAAGATTTTTAAGATAGGTTCGTATGGATAGAATATGTATTCTTTGGTTTGGTCTATTTTGTTTTATGGCATATCAACCTCAATTAGTTATTTAATGCCGACAAGATTTTTAGGATAGAACCTATCCTAAAAATCTTGTATGAATAGAATATGTATGTAATATAAAGGAGTTATACAATATTTAATAAAACATATTTTACAATATAAATTAGAATACTAAACAAATTTTAAACCATTACAATATTATATTAATTATACTTATACTTAACAAAACTAACTTTACAGTATAAATTAGAAGCAGTCAGTCAGTTATGTGCCATGCGTGATACACACTTAGGTGATCATGTATCTTTTGATACATGACTGACGAGGCAGATTTTTGCCACAGTAAGTTGCCATTTCTTTCGGCGGTAGACCAGTTGCCATCCAATGCTATAGAACCCGGTCTGTATATGATATTTTAAACTTTTGTATTATATTTTTAATTATAAAGCGTTATTAAAGAGAAAAATAAACCAGATAATATAACGAATAAATATTTAAAATAAATTTTTAAAATATTTTTTTTTAAATAAATAGACAGCGAAATCAAGATAGAAATAGAGGTAAAATAAAATTAATATTAATCTCCAAATTCCGGCAAATTAGGTTGGAAATGAGAATAGATGTTTTTGCCCATAGAAGGGTAAAAATGAAGAAAGCCTTGTGAGTGAAACTGGGTAGACGAAGCCACAAGTCATCGTGAGCGAGGGCTTGAACGTGCTGGCCTTGTTCAAACTGTTAACCACGCTCTCTCCCAGAAACAGGTGGGTTTTTGAGTGTTGAAAAAAACACAAATGTGCCTGAGCATATATATATATATATATATATATATATATATATATGTATATATATATATATATACCCAAGTATATGATTGGTGTATATGGAATTAATTCCAATAACCAACAATTACTATTCTTAAAAGAGTGCTCAATACAAAGTAGAGCAGATATAATTATTTATTTAAAAAATTTATAACATAACAATTTTATAAAATCACTACAAAAATAGCCATTTTGTTTCAACACCCTCGGTGTCTTATCAAGTGATGATGTTGAAGACACCGAGGGTGTTGAAACAAAATGGCTATTTTTGTAGTGATTTTATAACATTTTTATGTTATAAATTTTTTAAATAAATAATTGTATATATATATATATATATATATATATATATATATATATATATATATATATTTTCAATTAAAAGGTGCAAATATAATTTATAAATTCATGAATCATTCATACAAAAAACAAATATAGAGGTTAATGATTTAAATGGCGAGAATATTTCGTCGCAAACAATCTAAATAAGATACATAAACCCCGAACCTGTATATGAATGATATGATAAACGGGGATCATATCATTTATATACAGGCTCGGGGCTGATGTATCTTATTTAGATTGTTTGCGACGAAGTATTCTCGCCATTTAAATCATTAACCTCTATATTTGTTTTTTGTATGAATGATTCGTGAATTTATAATATATATATATATATATATATATATATATATATATATATATATATATATATATATATAAAGCACTAATGGGTTAATAGTTAGAGGCTTGGAGAGCCTAGTTCGAATTCCAGTCAAATCCATTACATTCACTTATGTGTATATGAGTCCTTTTCTTCTCCTTCCAGCTATGGGTAAATAACAAGACAGACTGGGTTCTATAGCCGTGGATGGATAAGAGGAGAAGGACAACTCTGAATTCAAAACCTGCGGAGGGTCGTTTGGGGGAACTTGTGGCACATAGTGCACCAGGTCTCCGTATTCGGCCCTTCGAATAGTGTGGATGGTTCTGCACAAAACCTTCACCACTATAATCAAATCATATGTGCTGGTGTCTGGGCTGTCGGTTTCCTAGGAACTGATTTGCTTGACCCCCATATGTTGAATTCGACGGGAGAGTCGAGTATATATATATAGATATGTATATATAAGTGGGTGTGTAAGTAATTAATTTAGATTTAATCTGTCATTTTTATTACGAGAAATGTTATTGTAGTGGTTACTTCGTAGTTGAAATAGACTCCCCACTTAACGGCGTGTATTCCATCTATCAGTCTGCGCAACTGAGAACAGTATAGAAAATCAGTCCCTTTTTGTAGCTTTTGCGTACCTTATTGCTCTGCTACGAAGAATATCACACCAAGCGGCGTCCTCTTTCCCCTTTTTAAGGAAAGTACATCCTCTTCACGCAGATCATTTTCTCAAAAACTTCCTATCTGCTTTGCTTCGTATACGAAACTTAAAAAAACAATTTCTAAACAATTAATCTCTCTCTCTCTCTCTCTCTCTCATATATATATATATATATATATATATATATATATATAATATATATGTAAATATATATATGAAGGAAATAAATCCTAAAGAGCCAGAGACAACCTACCTAGGTTTCACGTAAACAGATTTTCAAGGTAAGCTTACCCTGAAGTTTAGGGAAACCTTACCCTGAAGATCCGTTTCGGTGAAACCTATGTAGGTTGTCTCCGGCTCTTTAGGATTTATTGCATTTATCCCTGCTCTACTTAGCGTACTGAGCACTCCACGTGTTAGCTTTATTATGTATGTATGTATGTATGTATGTATGCATGTATAAACACATACCTCACATTGTGGCCATACATTTATATTCCAGAGAATTTAAATAAATCAACTAGGAACGTTTATTTTTATGTTGAGTCATTACACTCAATGATAGCTATCTGTCTAATTCAGCCTTTTATATGATGTAACCTCAGTACTTAGCTTTTAAACCTATTTCCGAGACTAATAATCTTCCTGGAGCCGAGCCACAATCTTAAAACTGCTCTGTTTACTTGCAGCGGCGGCAGCCTTTCTGATCTTTACTAGTATATTACTGCCATACAAGCAAAATCGGTCGGGTGATTGATGTAAACAATGATGAATGTGTTGTTGTATGAGAATGACATTTTTTCCTTAGAAATTTCTTTCAGCTTTTAGGGTGCGTCTTCCAATCCGCAGTATACGAATATACGATAATTAACTGGCAAATTTTTATAACCATAATGTTCTTCATTATTGATGCATTCGTAATTTTTAGTTTGTTAACTTACAGGTTATTTAAAGCCAGAAAATATTTATATATTCTAAGAAATTTTTTAAAAGATAATGATTAAGAGATTTAAGTTTTACTGTTTAACCCACAGCTGGGGAGGGATAGTTCAATTCATACTTAACCAGGATGTGATAAAAAAAAAAAAGAAGAAATTATAGCGTGGATAAAAAAATAGCAGATCAATTCTATATTATAATCAATATGTAAACAAATCCCTCACATTGTGGCCATTTATAGTTTCTATACATTTATGTTCCAGAGAGTTTGAATAAATCCAAAAGATGTCTTCGTAGCTAATCAGTATTTAATTGAGTGATTGATTCTTTTTCTATGGCTATTAATCTTTTGCACGTTATTTAAAACCTGAAAATATTTTTAGAGTGTAAAAATTATTTTGGAGATAATAATAGTTTAGAGATAGAAGTCTTACTATTTAACCCATAGCTGCAGGGAGAAGAGAGGTGTATTTATACATTTCCCAAGCTATTTGCGCGTAAGTTAATATAATGAATCCAAATAGAACTGGAACCCGGCTCCCCGCTTAACAATTCCGAGCCATTATCCATTACACCACCCGCACATGCAAGCTTACAGCATCTGAGATCCGCAAATGGTCACCTATTTAGGTAATGATCAATCTCAACGGTGCAACGCGGCGATCGTACGGGAACCGATGTTAGAACGTTATGTGGTCGTAAGCCCTGGGGAGATGTCATTTTTGATTTCGTTAAATGTATTTTGAGTAGATTTAAGCGATTGTTTAGCGGAAGGCTTCTATATAATCTTACATAAATTCGCTTTTTATGTCGATGTTCTGCACAAGCCTTCACCACTCTAATCGAATCATATGTGCAGGTTGACCGGCTGTCCGATCCTCAGGACTGAGATGCTGGACCCTTATGCGCTGAATCGAAAACGACTGGAGAGTCCATCCTTCTCTTTCTCTCTCTCTCTCTCTCTCTCTCTCTCTCTATCTATCTATCTATCTATCTTTCTTTCACACACACACAACGCCTATTAAAGAAAACTTTACGCTCAGGAATTGAACAGAGCTAAACGGTAGCTCCCTTGTGCCCCGAGGGATGTAGGTTTAATTCCTGCCGGAGATCCTAAGTCTTCTTTCAATAAGATCTCTCGAACTTTCAGACCGGAAGACGAAAATGAATAAATATACTGTTTAATAAACAAAACGGAGCGCCTACTCAAATAAGAATATCTATAAAAAAAAAAAAAAAAAAAAAAAAAGAAAAGAAAGAAGGATAACGGCTAAACTGATAAAGAATATGTTGGATTAATAAAAAAAAAAAAAACTTTTAAAATTGTCTTTGTTTACGTTTCGATATGAAACTGTGAAAGCAGAAATTTACCACGCCTGACCGACTGCTCTCCGTGTTCAAGTCGGTTATTGATTAAAAATAACGTTCCTAAGCGCTATTTTTATTTGTCGGCGAACGCTTATTTTCTACAAAATTTCTCGAACATTCAGCCCGGCAAATGTAATTAATACTGTTTAATTAAAAACAGCATATTTACTCAAATAATTTTTATCCATATAAATAATGTCTCTGTCTATATTTCTGAGATGAGGTATTATGTACACTATTTACATTATTCGGACTATTGTCCTCATCGTTGTCGCCATATTTATTACAACGTTTCGGCCCTTCAGTATCTGTCTATATTTCTGAGATGAGGTATTATGTACACTATTTACATTATTCGGACTATTGTTCTAATCTTCGTTGCCATATTTATTACGTTTCAGCCCTTCGGCTCTATATTTCTGAGATGAGGTATTATGTACACTATTTACATTATTCGGACTATTGTCCTCATCTTTGTTGCCATATTTATCACAACGTTGTACGCTCCGGCTTTCTTCAGGTGGTTGGAATGTCGAACTAAACTCTTTGTTTTTGGTTAGATCTAGTGACAGGGTCCAAAGAGTTGTGAGTTCAATGCCTGGTTAAGTCAGTGAAGAACTTGGAGAGGTGAATTAACAAGAGATAACTGATAACTGACATGCATTAAACATGGAGGGTGGAACTAGGACAGTCTACCACAGTGAGCGAAATAAAGGGTTCATTTCGACATTTCAACCACCTGAAGAAGGCTAGAGCGTACAACGACCGAAACGTTGTGGTAAATATGGCAACAAAGACGAGGACAATAGTCCGAATAATGTAAATAGTATAAAAATAACGTATAAACAAAAATACATTAAAATATTTCTCGGATTATTTTTAAAGCATTTCACTTCAAGAAACGCGAGGTACCACTAGCACGCTCGTGGTTACAGAGAGTAAGAATAAAAAGGGTTGTTTGAGGTAAGGATAAAGAGAAAGACGGGTATCAAGATCAAGGTAACAGAAGATGTCGATTGACATTACATCTGAATATTTGAAGATTATAGTTATCAAGGAAGCAAGTAAGCGGAAGGGAGCTCCACTGTCGGGAAGTGCAAGAGAAGAAGCTGTTGGAGTTGAAGAGGTGGTAAATTTAAGTGTTTCGACAGTGAAAGGGTGGGACCGAGATGCCAACCTAGTATCACGCTTAAATTCGTGCAGTTGGGGTACCCGTGAAAGTAGCTCGTCAGAGCAGTTTCCATGAAAATATTTGTAGAAAAGACAGAGGGAATCGACGGAACGTCTGTAAGAAAGTGACTTTCATCTAATGTTATCATTGTTTACGTTAGGTTACATTTCGGAGCAGAAATGACATATCAAGAAAGATCGGCGAAGATGTGTGTTTATAAGCAGTAATTTGGACTTTGCCTACCGAAAGTTCCCTGTGTCTGATTGGCTAACAGCCCGTCAGGTCAAATGACGGTTTCTACATCGGATACAAGTTTGATTCCCATATTTTCTACAAAATTTCTCGAATATTCAGACTGGTCAATGTAAATAATACTGATTAATTAAAAACAGAGCATTTACTCAAATAAGTTGTATCCAAAAAGTTAAATTTAAATAGAAAATATATTAAATAAATTTCGGACTTAATCCATTTACTTATATGTTTCATCGTTTACGTTAAGATACGTTTCGTGGGCAGATAAGATCGATTGAGAAAAATCGTCGAAGATTGTGTGTTTATAAACAGTAATTTGAACTTTGCTAACCAGACACTTCTCTGTAGCTAAATCGTATAGCCCATCAGATCAAATGAGGGTTTCCGTATAGGACACAGTTTCGATTCCTGCCGGAAAACGCATATTTTCTTCTAAATTTCTCGAACTTCTATGCTGGTAAATATCTAAATATCATTAATACCGTTTAATTAAAAACAGATCATTTACTTAAATAAAATGTATCTATAAAAATATCGCATAAACAGAATATATATATATCAAATAACTGTCGAACTTAATCCATTTACTGTTTTTTTTTCATTTATTTATTTGATATATATATATATATATATATATATATATATATATATATATATATATATATATAAGTAACGAAAATCTTGGTAATCTGTATGGATAATCCCAAGGGGGATGAAATCCTGAGAGCTCAATGTTATGTCAGAGCGAATAATTTAATTTAAAGAAAAACAGACCACTTTAAAGGTCTATTAATTATAATTTATTTCACCAGAAAATTTTATTTTTCTCTGGATCTTCAGACTTCACTTTCAAAGGTTAAAAGAAAAATGAATTTAATATATATATATATATATATATATATAACATAATATATTATGAAATGGACTAGGCCCGACATCTGTACTAATATATTTTTGTTTATACCTTATTTTTATCGATACAAATATTTAAGTAAATGCTCTGTTTATAATAAAATATATTAACAACATTTACTGTCTTGAATATCCGAGAAATCTCAAAAAGAATGTGCTCTCAGACAGGAATCGAACACATACCCTACACAGGAACACCATATAGCCTGACGTGCTATACCATTTAGCTACAAAGGAAGTGTCTGGTTAGCTAGATTAAATTACTGTTTTTGAACTATAAACTTTCCATGATTTCTCTCGAACATAATATATTAGGAAATTTATATTTTCATGGCGATTTCTCGGACATTCAAGCAGATAAAAGTTGTTAATACAATTTATATTAAACTAATATTTTCAAACTAGTAAATGGATGATGAATTGTGGAAAAAAAAAGATTTTTATTTCAATAATTTATCATCCATTGACTGGTTTCAAAAGGCTTGTAAATTATTATTTCAATTTCCAAGGTGATAATTACCATCACCTGATGTAATCTTAATTCCTATTTTATGAAATATGTTGCTCTGTTTAATTAAAACTTTGAGATGCATGTGTGAATCAGTTTTGATATTTAATATTTTATATTGCATTAATAGGATTCACTTAGATTATATTTTAACGAATTATTACCTATATATATATATATGCTTTGATGATTTGATTTAGTCTTTATGGAATTTGTCATGTGATCCTATATTTTTTTTCTTTTCGGATGATAATATAAAAACTGCCTTAATGTTCTTTCTTTCCGAGCGCTTTCGGATATGCATTTAGCCTTTTTCAAGGTTGAAATATATTAACTGTTACGAAGAAATAGATTGTTGCTTGTATGTATTTATATAATGTTTTCATTTTCAAAACACGGTCAAGATATTGTGTCCATGTTCATAGTTGATGTTATGGAGTGTTGGCTTTTTTTATTTTTATTAATAAGGCTTCCATTTTTTTTTAACCTTCTTTGCATGTAGATGATGCTATTATATTTGTGTTGTCAACAAGTATGTTACGAATAGGGTCCGCTAGGTCGTCAGGAGTATTTACATGAGACCTAATTGAGCTATGGTCAGAAAGATGTAGAGCGAGTCTTCGGGTCAAACATGTTGTGGTATAGCCTATATAATTATTTACGAATTTTGATTGATCAGGAATTACCTTTATTAATGGACATTTAAATTCGTAAATAATATTTGTCCTATTTAATTTTGTTCTAAGAGGTGAATTATTATTTTTAACTATAAGGTTAGAAGTTTTAAATGTTTTGTAATAACAATTAATTTTTTTATTTTTTCATTTTTTTTTTTTTGCTATTGTCAACTGGTGTTGCTCATTTTTTTCAATATATATATATATATATATTGATGGGTGGTGTAATGAATAGAGGCTTGAAATGAGACATCGTGGAGCTAAACTCATCACATTTGCATAACTGAGTGTAACGAAATCAACTGGAATTCGAACTCACATTCAGAAATGTACCATCCTTTTGTCCCCTACCTATGGGTTAAATATTATGGCAGACTGGATTCATTAGCCTTGGTCGGAAACCCGTCTAGGGGAAGGACAATTCTGAATCCAAAACTGGAGAGAGTCGTTTGACAAACGTGTGGCACACTAGATTTTATTCTGTTGCAGTGGTGAGAATAAGAGTTTATGTGTTTGTTCTCGTTGGAAGATTTTCCGCAAACTTTTAGTTGGAGATCGTCCATCATTGGTTCTATGTACCATAATTCCTAGGAAGAGTAAAGCGTTATTACTTTCGGTTTCAAAAGTAGAATCTATCGTCGGTTCAATGTTATTAATTCTATTAGGTTGGTGCAAAAATGATTTCGTTTTCTCACATAGTAAAATATGTTAGAAAACGAAATTATTTTTGCACCAACCTAATACTTACAAAGTCTGGTAATACTTTGCAGAGGGGAGATATTATTACAGTGTCAGCAGTGTATCTAAAATAAGAAGAATTTGGGACCAAAATATTTAAGAAAGGACAAAAAAAAAAAAAAGCGAGTCAAACTAAAATATCGCTAAGAGAAGAAGACATCAGTAAACCAAACTTTGGTTTCCAAAATTGTTAGTACCCTATTTTCAGGCTTACAAGATGCACATTTTTTCCTAAAAAGTACCCTGAAAAATACGATTGCGCTTTTCAAGATGAATATAAGGCAACGCCCAGGCCAAAGTAAGCTTGAACGGTCATTTAATTGGATTGACTGATAGGGACGTGCATTTGTATGTTGAGTCATTACACAATAATGTTAGCTATCTAATTCAGACTTTCATATGATGTAACCTCAGTAGTTAGCTGTTACAAGTATTTCCAAGACTATAAACCTTCCTGGAGCTGAGCCACAAGATTAAACATGCTCTGTTTAGGAACAGCGGCGGGAGCCTTTCTGCTATTGACTAGTATGTTATTCCCATACGAACAAAATCGGATGAGTGATTAATGTAAACATTAATTGGCGCCAGTGTGAGGGACGCATGGGGAATGTGCTGTTGTATGAGAATGACGTTTTTTTTCTTATTATTTAAAATATTAGGGTGCGTCTTCGAAGCCGCGGCGTCTTGTAAGTCAGAAAATACGATAATTAACTGGCACATTTTTATAACCAACATGGTTCTTCATTATTGATGGATTCGTAATTTTTACGACTTGTTAACTTTCAGGTTATTTAAAGGCAGAAAATATTTATATATTCTAAGAATTTTAAAAAAGATAATAATGATTTAGAGATTTAAGTTTTACTGTTTAACCCACAGCTGGGGAGGGGTAGTTGAATTCATATTTAATCAGAATTTAATAAAAAAAAAAAACAAGAAATTAAAACGTGGATATAAAATAGCAGATCAATTCTATATTATAATCAATATGTAAACAAATCCCTCACATTGTGGCCATTTGTAGTTTCTATACATTTATATTCCAGAAAGTTTGAATAAATCCAAAAGATGTCTGCGTAGCTAATCAGTATTTAATTGAGTGATTGATTCTTTTTCTATGGCTATTAACCTTTTGCAGGTTATTTAAAACGTGAAAATATTTTTAGACTAAATTTTTTTTTTTGGTGATAATAATAGTTTAGAGATAGAAGTCTTACTATTTAACCCATAGCTGCAGGGAGAAGGGAGGTGTATTTATACATTTCCCAAGGTATATGCGTGTAAGTGAATATAATGAATGCAACTAGAATTAGAACTCGGCTCTCCGCTTAACAATTCCGAGCCATTATCCATTACACCACCCTCACATGCAAGCTTACAGCATCTGAGATCCGCAAACGGTCACTTATTTATGTAATGAAACTTCTCAACGCTGCAACGCGCCGATCGTACGGGAACCGATGTTAGAACGTGATGTGGTCGTAAGCCCTGGAGAGATGTCATTTTTGATTTCGTTAAATGTATTTTAAGTAGATTTAAGCGATTGTTTAGCGGAAGGCTTGTATATAATCTTACATAAATTCGCTTTTTATGTCGATGTTCTGCACAAGCCTTCACCACTATAATCTAATCATATGTGCAGGTTGACCGGCTGTCCGATCCTCAGAACTGAGCTGCTGGCCCTGATATATATATATATATATATATATATATATATATATATATATATATATATATATATATATATATATATGGGAGAAATTGATATATAATTTTCCTAATATATCTGTATAATAAATTCGAACGAGAGCGTGACACCGTGTCAGACTTTTTCAACTTTGCCACTAGACGCCGTAGCTAAACATTCTGGACCGGATCCGGACCAGCAATCCTTCAAATTTGGATTCACAAATTTTCATGACTGTGATTGTTTGCGGATTTCGCCATCTTGGCTTCTACTGATAAAGACAATTAAAGGGACACAACTCTCTAACTTTTTAGTATCTCACGTTCAAATGAAAAAAAAAATAATGTTCTCAAATTACAGTGTTTCAAAATAAAATTATCCGTGATTTCAACTTTATTCCTCGAGGGTGTAGACCAACTTATACGATTTTGTAATCAGGCCTACTCTGTAAGCGGATTAAAAACGTTCTGGATCGAATCCGGACCTGCAATCCTGAAATTTTGAAGTTCCAAATTTGCGACTGTTTTCGGCAATTTTTACTTTTTTTTGTACGATAACAATTTTTATAACTTGGATATAAATTTGGGAATAATCAAAATTAATTGTAAAATCCAGCGAAAGTCGGCCAAGAAATAAAAATAAATTATTAATTAAAAATAATTAGTTGTACGGAAAGTAAGAACTTACGTACATCAAATTTAAAGTAAGTAGCGACGGAAGAATTGTCGCAGAACTTTTAAAGCATGAGCTGAATTATTAATGCAACACTTAAATGTGACGATCAATTTTGATTTTATTGTTGTTTATCACATCTATTTCTACCTGCCTAAGTGATGAAATCCCAATCAAGAGCACCCCGCAGGTATATATATATATATATATATATATATATATATATATATATATATATATTATTTATTTATATATATATATATATATATATATATATATATATATATATATATTATTTATTCGAAAATAGCAAAAATGAGTTTGAACTGAGACACTTATTAAGAGAGTAACTAACTTAGCTAGACGAAAAATTCTCGAGAGTGTAGCTATCGAACCTTATCAAAATATAAAATTGCGCCTTAGATATTTTTTTTACATTTTAAACTGAAGAAAGCAAAGAAAGTAGACGCTTTTTCAGCGAAATGTGACTTTAATAGAATTGTCCATTTTGATATATATTTGACACGAAGACTCCCTCTACAACTTTCTGATCATAGATCAATTAGATCTCATTTAAATACTCATGTTCACACGAATCTGTCTGGCCTGACTAAGGATCGGCGAACGTGGACAGTGATACTGTACTTGCTCGGGAGGAAGCCGGTTCAAACTGACCAAGGGGAAAACCGATACATGACAAAAAAATGTCAAATACTCATGGAGACCTGCCGGACACAATTTGTAACATACTTATTGACAACACAAATATAATAGCATCATCTACTGCAAAAAAAAAGGGGTTAAAAATAATAGGAGTCATTATTAATAAAAACAAAAAAATATAAATATCATCTATGAACATGGACCCAATATCTTGACCTTTTTTTGAAAATGAAAACATATAAATACATACATGCAACAAACCATTTCTTATTTTAACAGTTCAAATATAATCCTTGAAAATGGCTAAATGTATAGCCGAAAGCGCTGGGAAAAAAGAACATTCGGACAGTTTTTATATAATTTATCATCCGAAAAGAAAAAAACTATTAGATACCACGAGAAATTGTATAAAAAGACAAAAGAACTATATCAAAGCACCTTGTCTGTCCTATTCAATGAAATTTTCATGAAATTATATATATATATATATATATATATATATATATAATTATTTATTCGAAAATTACAGCATAAATTTGTGATAAAATGACTACAAAAATATTTTGTTTCAACACTACGGGTGTCTTATATGATCATGTTGAATAACATTTCACGTCAAGCAAGGCAATAAAGCCACTAAGACGAATAACAGTTACTGAGTATGAAAGACTATAAAAAAGCACCATTAAAATGTGTGAAAACAAAAGAACAGAATTTTTTCAAAAAAAATTAAGACAAAAGATAACGATTGACTTTGCATTTTAATTTTTGAAGATTAAAATTGGCTGTAAAGTAAGAAGCCGGGCGAGAGATGTACAAGAGTGAAAAGAAACTCTCAATATATATATATATATATATATATATATATATATATATATATATATATATATATATATATATATATATATATATATATATATATATATATATATATATATATATTATCGGCACGTGGACGAGTGGTAAGAACCCGGTTTCGAATCTCAACATGGTCGATTTTGTGAGGAAGGAGACTTCCTGATGTTATCAGACTGGAGGGGTCGATCCCAGCGTGCGGCAACTTTTGGGAAGTGCGTTGAGCCAAGCTTTGACAGTGAAATTGGATAGACGGACTCCTTGCGGGCCGTCATTAGCTGTGATAGCACGAAGTCACAAGTCATCCTGGCCCAGGCCGTGAGTGTGCTGGCCTTGTTGATCACGCTAGATAACACGCAACTGTAACTAATATCTTCTCAACGTAGTTGCAGTATAATCTACAAGTAGGCTCTGTGGGTGTTCATTAAACAAAAATATGCCTGAGCAAGTGTCTGTAATTGAGATTAGCTAGCCGCCCCAGCAGGCGGGTATCCTCGAATACGAGTGGACACCAATATATATATATATATATATATATATATATATATATATATATATACACGTTTCATTAAATAATATAGACAAGTGTTGTCTATTTATTTTATGTAAATGTTTTTCGTAACTTCTGATAAGTTTAATAACATTATCGTTGAAAGAAGAAAGAAATTCACAGTAGTGATCCATATTTTTTTAATACAATCTAAGCTTTCGGCTTACTTAAGCCATTATCAAAGATGTCAATTACAACATATTAAACAATATACGGACACGACAGTGATGATAGTCTGTCAATGTTTACATAGAAGATTTCTAAGCAACGATAAACACGCGCATATAAAACGCTAGAAGCAAAAATCGCACCGCATCTCATGACGTCACACATGACCACACGAGAGTGAATTGTAGAAGTATGAATCAAAAGCCGTTGGTATAAACCAATGGCTTTTGTTACCAATTATAGACATTTAAGAATGTAGAGATGCCATAATTGATTTTGTTTAGGTTGGGTTTCAACTGTTTGATGTATAATGCTTCAAGGATTTTTTAGTTTTTGTCTATTGTTTTCATGACGAAGTATAATTGTGTTTTCGACAAGTATTTTACGGAATTGTGTATGCGGGCAGGCATGTTGTTTTAAATGCCTAAAAATGTTAGAGTTTTCATTCAAATGTCGTCGTGAAATATATATATATATATATATATATATATATATATATATATATATATACATACACATGTGTGATAAAATATATTTTAAAGGTTAAAATGCTCAATATCATGGAGACATATATATGTAGATATAAAAAATGAACATTGAGGTCAATCCCAACGGTTCCGACAGTCTGTTTAATGCTTAAACACATACTTCATGTATCTTAAACCGCAATCTTCATGGCCTGATGATTGCGTGAAGCAGGTAGTCGTTGCCACTGGGTGCTGCCTACAGTGCCCATTGATATATATATATATATATATATATATATATATATATATATATATATATATATATATATATATATATCGGGTGTAACAACAAAATTGTCCACATTATGTAACAGCTTATTTTTCCATCTAACAAAAGTTTAATATCTAAAAATCGCTTGATAAACTGAGTTCCATTTATTCAAGTAAGAACTTTAAGCATTTTGATATCATTTATCGTAAGAATCAATGAAGAACAATTTCAGCTAAAAAGAGAACAGTTAAAATTCGCTTTGTGACAGACCCACTGTCTTCCCAACTGAGCAATGGTGAGAGGAAAAAAATAACATTCCGGCCTTCAGTAATGTTACCAACATTCATACTCTGGTTTCCATCTTCAAAGTTCATTCAATAACCATCAAGAGAATAGTGAATAAGTTTTGTAAAGAGGGAACAGTAGAGAGGAAAACTGGATCAGAAGGTCACAACAGGAAGAGGGATCATCATTTCAACTTAGAGCTAAAGAGATCAATTAGAAAACTCACTCCATAAGACATTTGGCACGTGGGAGACGAGTTTCAGCTATGACAGTCCAAAGAGCAGTGAAAAAAGACTTGAAAATGAAATCATACATGAAATGTGTGAGGCAGGACAGAAAGTTAGAAAGTTAGAGAGAGCGAAAACCATCTTGAATAAGTTGGAAAATGATAATGGAATAATATATATATATATATATATATATATATATATATATATATATATATAAATTTGTTTTTTATTTCAATTCTTTATGAACTTCCGATCCTTAGCTATGATTAACATGTGATTTTCGTTTACGATGGATTTCATCGCGATTCTTCTGTTAAGCTTGGAAAGTAATTATACATTCCTATTGTTCACAGAACAGTCCAATAGAGTTTTAAAACCTCGGAAATTTCCAGTAAGATATCTTTAACCATTTCTAAGTTACAACGGTTCAGATCATAAGCTAACAATTTTGCTGTTACATGCGGTGTGGCTGGACATCCGATTGCCCTAAGCCGGGATGATGTGGCATCAGTCGAAGATTTTACGCGTGAGCTATCAGCGCCAATTTTAGAAGAAGACTAATATTGACGTACTTATTCATCGAATACACACGCCAATGACCCAGAGGACTCCATTCATGGAAGAGCTTTGCTGTATTAGCAGTAGCAGTCATTGTTTACAAATTCGCGCTTTCTCTCCAGAGTGCTCGACCGGAATTAAATTTTCCGAGGGCGTATAAGTTTGGATGAAGACTAAAGATTTTTTCTTTATCATTTAATTTTTCTACAGTTCCGACTATTTCTTTGGCTTCCGTGAAAAAACTTAACATTGGCTGGCTAATGTCTTTGGTGCGATTTTGTCATTCATTATCAAAGAATTCTTTGTGGGTTAAAAAGCTTTTGATTATAGCTATGTCTTGTGTTTCTGCTGTTGTTTTTTTAGTTTTTTTTGTTTTTGTTTTTTTTCTTTCTTTTTGAGGTAAACCGCAAAGTAGAATATAAGATCTGTCTAAATTATTAGGATGAGAAGTCATCATTATTTACACTGTTTATAATCGGACTATTGTCCCTATCTTTGTTGTCTATCACAACGTTTCGGCCGATATGCCTTCCGGGCTTCCACGGGTGTATATCGTTGTAGATTACCTGCAGGGAATTCGGAACTGATCCTTTATTTTAATCAAGACTGTTCTCGTTTCAGTGGCCATGTCTCGAAATATCTCGTCAAGTCCTTATTTTTACTACTGCCCAGTTCTTTCGCACCCTGTTTGCACTGAATTATTCAATATATATATATATATATATATATATATATATAGATAGATAGATAGATAGATAGATAGAGAGAGAGAGAGAGAGAGAAAGACAGAAAGAGTGAGTGAGTGAGTCTCGGTGGGGTAATAGATAGCGGCTTGGATTGAGGAATCGGGGAGCCGAGTTCGAATTCCAATCGAATCCATTATATATATATATATATATATATATATATATATATATATATATACATACACAGTGTTCTCCGGATATAAGTGAGTTGTCGGGACCGGAGAAGAAGTCTCTTATATCCGGGTTTCTCTTATATCCAGGTTTGGTCTATTTTGTTTACATTAACACAGGCTCTAATTTGGGAGCAGCGAAAATCTCTCTTATATCCGGGTTTCTCTTATACCCGGGTCTCCTATATCCTGATTACACTGTATATGTATATATATATATATATATATATATATCGTATATATCGTATGTATGTGTATATATATATATATATATCGTATACTGGGGAAGTAATATATATATATATATATATATATATATATATATACACACACACATATACATATATAGTCAGTTGCTGATACGCCTAATCAGTGGACGTAACTCTAGAGTTTGGATACTGAAGGTAATATCAATCAGCTAAGTGATCAACCATTTACAAATTCGTCGCAAAAAATTGCGTAAAAAAATCGCTGAAAACATTCAACACCATCACTGGATAAGCCACCAGAATTGTTGAAACAAAATGGCTAGTTTTGTAGTCACTTTATGACATATTTATGTTATGATTTTCGAATAAATAATTTTATGTATATATCTATATATATATATATATATATATATATATGTATGTATTTCGGCAACAAGCCTTCTTTTATGCGCATTTCATTTAATAGAATAGACAAGGTGCCTTTATTTAGTTTTTTATACAATTTCTCGTTGGATCTAATAGTTTGTTTTTTTTCTTTTCAGATGATAAATTATATAAAAATTGTCCGAATGTTCTTTTTTCCGATCGCTTTGGGCTATACATTTAGAAGGATGAAATATTTTAACTGTCAAATAAGAAATAGTTTGTTGCATGTATGTATTTATATGTTTTCATTTTCAAAAAAAGGTCAAGATATTGGGTCCATGTTCATAGATGATATTATTGAGTGTCGTTTTGTTTGTTCTTATTAATAATGACTCCTATCATTTTTAGTCCTTTTTTTTTTTTTTTTTTTTTTTGCATGTAGATGATGCTATTATATTTGTGTTGTCAGCAAGTATGTTATGAATAGGGTCCGGTAGGTCTCCATGAATATATATATATATATATATATATATAGATAGATACACCTAGTGAGCCAGACAAACCTACCTAGGCTTCACCTAAACGAATCGTCAGGGAAAGTACGGCCGTACTTTCCCTGACGATCCGTTTATGTGAAATCTACGGTTGTATTGAGCTCTTTTGAATATTTTTGTAGTAATTTTATCGCATATTTATGTCCTAATTTTCGAATAAATAGTTATATATATATATATATATATATATATATATATAATTTCATGAAAATTTCATTTCATAGGACAGACAAGGTGCTTTGATATAGTTCTTTTGTCTTTTTATACAATTTCTCGTGGTATCTAATAGTTTTTTTCATTTCGGGTGATAAATAATATAAAAACTGTCCGAATGTTCTTTTTTCCCAGCGCTTTCGGCTATACATTTAGCCATTTTCAAGGATTATATTTTAACTGTTAAAATAAGAAATAGTTTGTTGCATGTATGTATTTATATGTTTTCATTTTCAAAAAAAGATCAAGATATTGGGTCCATATTCATAGATGATATTTATATTTTTTTGTTTTTATTAATAATGACTCCTATTATTTTTAACCCCTTTTTTTTGCAGTGGATGATGCTATTATATTTGTGTTGTCAATAAGTATGTTACAAATTGTGTCCGGCAGGTCTCCATGAGTATTTGACATTTTTTTGTCATGTATCGGTTTTCCCCTTGGTCAGTTTGAACCGGCTTCCTCCCGAGCAAGTACAGTATCACTGTCCACGTTCGCCGATCCTTAGTCAGGCCAGACAGATTCGTGTGAACATGAGTATTTAAATGAGATCTAATTGATCTATGATCAGAAAGTTGTAGAGGGAGTCTTCGTGTCAAATATATATCAAAATGGACAATTCTATTAAAGTCACATTTCGCTGAAAAAGCGTCTACTTTCTTTGCTTTCTTCAGTTTAAAATGTAAAAAAAATATCTAAGGCGCAGTTTTATATTTTGATAAGGTTCGATAGCTACACTCTCGAGAATTTTTCGTCTAGCTAAGTTAGTTACTCTCTTAATAAGTGTCTCAGTTCAAACTCATTTTTGTTATTGTTATCACAGTCTTTCGGTCGTTGTGCCTTTGTCGGGTATATATCGATCCGGGTAACCTAAAGGGAATATCAAACTGAACTGTTTATTTAATCTACAGTGGGTAGGCTGTTCGCTTTCCACTGCTCATGTCTATGGATATCTCGTCTAGTTCTTAGTTTTATTTTGTTCTGCTTCGTTATTGATCCCCTGTTGCAACAGAATCCAAGTTTCTCGCGAGCCTGGTTCGCGTGAACGCGGCTAGCCTTGATTTTCTTTTTTAAATCTCCCTAAGATACATCGGCCGGCTTCCTCTGGAGCCCTTCCCCACTGTTTAAGACAGCTCTTTCTTGTGTAACTAGTTAATGTGTATAAGTGTTCTTCCTGGCCTGTTCCCGGTTTCTTCTTTGGTTATGATTCGAACTGAGATTCTAACCTCCCCGGTTTATATATATATATATATATATATATATATATATATATATATATATATATGTGTGTGAAAAGTGTGTGTATATAAATATAAATAAATATATATATATATGTATAATTATTTATATATTATATGAGCGATACTTATTAGAAAACGCTCAATATCAGAGATAGAGCTAATATATATGGTTGGATAGATGTGAGATATGAGGATGTTGGATAGATGTTGGATACATGTGAGATGTGAGGGTTACAAGCTCACATCTATCCAACCATATATATATATATATATATATATATATATATATATATATATATATATATATATATATGAAAATATACAGAAAATAGGAAAGAACTGGTTAGGTAAATAATCCAAAGTTATTTAGTATTTTTGTTATTATTTTTAAAAAATAGTGCTCGATACAAAAGTAGAGCATAAATATAATTATTTATTTAAAGATATGATTCCAACACGCTACATAAGAGTTCTCATGTTTCAAAACAAGAGCCGAAAACTTCAATATAATTATTTGAATTAAATTGAGTTAAAGTAAGCTCTGTTCCATCTTCAAGCGAAATTTTTTTTGGAATCCCCAAAAAATTTCGCTTGATAATTTCGCTTGAAGATGGAATATATATATATATATATATATATATATATATATATATATATATATATATATATATGAATAAAACGAGACAAGAGAAAAACTATTCTTAAAAGGCCCCAAACTAAGAGGCTGAAGTGATAGATTTAACAGTTTTCTTTAGATTTTTCAACATATTTGTGGTCGTGTATATTGGCTTAGGAAAGTAATAATTCTCTCAGGAGAGGTGAGATTGGGCAAAAACCGGGACTTAAATTTATATTTTGATGGTAGCACTCTCGAGAAGTTTCATTCTAAGGAATTTACTTTCTCTTTTGATGAGGTGGCATTTTTTAGATCAAAATTGTGGTCGAATTTATTTCTCTGTATGACTAGTGTTTTTATTAAACACAAAAGAGACCTCACACATAGCATTTTAATTTAAATTTCAAACACCTGATGAACATTTATAAAAATATAAAAACCTTGATAAACCAATGAAATCCTTGCCTCTGTGTATAGGAACACGTGCTGTATAATAAATCCTACATTCTATAAATCCTACACACCCACACCACTTATATATATATATAGAGAGAGAGAGATAGATAGATAGATAGATAGATAGATACAAACAAAAGTAAAACTTTTCTTTACCAACGCGTTTCGTCCCCTGAGGGGCTTTATTGAGGCAAATGTAGAGATTTTATTTTGCGACTTGCATGTATAAATCGAAGTAATGGAAGTAATCCAAAATAAAATCTCTACATTTACCAGCGGACAAAACGCGTCGGTAAAGAAAAAACTTCTTTTTGCCTTTATTTATATTGTTTTTACATATTTATTTTATTTATATCCGAAAATCTTTTACGCCCACACACACGTACGCACATGCACACACACACACACACATATATATATATAAATATAAAAGTGACCATTGAAGTCAACACTTACAGGCGACAGGCTGTTTCATGCTAGATGCAATCGTCGTGGCCTGACGATTGCATCTAGCAGGAAGCAGTCTGTCGCCTCTAAGCTTTGACTTCAGTGTTCCCTTTTATATTTACACACGCTCTATCTCTGATATTGAGCACTTCATCCCATAAATATACCACAGCTTAAGACTATATTTCTTCATATATATATATATATATATATATATATATATATATATATATATATATATATATGATTACGTGCTAATAGCATTGGGAAAAGTATTCATCCTCTTCTTTTCCCTCCAACTATGGGTAAATAACAAGATACACACTGGGTTCTATAGCTTTGGATAGCAACTGGTCTAGGAGGACAACTCTGAATTCAAAACTTGCTGAGGGTCGTTTGGAGACCCTGTGGCACGTAGTGCACCAGGTCTCTGTATTCGGACCTTCAAAAAGTGTGGATGGTTCGGCACAAAGCCTACACTAATATAATCAATTCATATATGCTGTTGTCTGGGCTGTCGGTTCATAGGAACTGAGTTTCTCAATCCTCATATGTCGAATACGACGGGAGAGTTCACCATATATATATATATATATATATATATAGATAGATAGATAGATAGATAGATAGATAGATACTTGAATTTAGATAGATATGAACAAAACGAGATAGATAGATAGTGATATATCATTGTACCGAATACAGAGACTCCCAAAAAGTGTGTTTGGTTCTGCACAAAACCTTCACCACTATAATCAAATCACGTGTGCTGGAGTCTGTCTGTCGGTTCCTGAGAACTAAGCTCTTTGACCTTCATCCGTCGAATACGACGGAAGAGTCCACCATATGATAAAATATATATATTTTAACGCATGCCATATTTATGGGCTAAAGTCCTCAATATCGGAGTTAGGGCGTATGTAAATATGAATATGCTACATTGGCCTGGCGATTTCGATTGGTAGGAAAGAGACTGTCGCCTCTGAGCGTTGACTTCAATTCCTGCTTTTATACACACGCACACACACATTCACACACACAACACATATATATTCTTCTACTCATATAAATATAGCAAATATAAACAAATACTAAGCAATATATATATATATATATATATACATATGTATATATATATATATATATATATATATATATGTATATATATATATGTATATATATATATATATATATATATATATATATATATGTATATATATATATATATATATATATATATATATATATATATATATATATATATATAAATAAAAAGAAAGAACAGTAAGATATATAATCCGGTGTTCTTATAGATATTTTTATTTTTACAAAATAGTGCTCAATGTAAATTTACAGAGCATTAATATGAAAATTTACAGAGCATTTACAGAGCATTAATATGAAAATTCGCTTGAGGATGAAATAGAACTAATGTCTTTAATTTCATTACAAAATTAAATTCGGGGCTTTTAGCTTCCATTTTTGAAACATGGTTATAACTGTGTAGCGAAAAAAAAACATATTTTAAATCAATTAATATATATATATGTATATATATATATAGTGTTCATAATTTTTTTAAATAAAGCGTTGGGAAATCAGTTGACCAAATTCGCCTGAAGATACCGAAAGGTAGCGGAATCAGCTGATTTCCTAATTTTATATATATTTATATATATATATATATCTATATATATCCAGGTATAAGATTAGTGTACATGGAATAGCATTCCAATAACCAGAAAAGCTATTCTTAAAAGTGCGTCTAATACAGAGAACATATATTCTATATTCAAAAATTATAACATAAATATAACGCCACTACAAACATATTATAACATATTTACGTTATAATTTTTAATAAACTCTCTCTCTGTCTGTCTGTCTCTTTCTCTCTTTCTCTCTCTCTCTCTCTCTCTCTCTCTCTCTCTATATATATATATATATATATATATATATATATATATATAAATTTAAAAGAAAAACAGACCACTTTAAGGTACCATTATAATCATTTATTTCACCAGAGCCCTTTATATTTTATTTTTTCACCAGAGGGCTTTACATTTTTTTATTTTATATATATATATATATATATATATATATATAGAGAGAGAGAGAGAGAGAGAGAGAGTTTGCTGTTAGTTTCATACTGCAATTTTCAATTTCCTACTACGCCAGACTTTATTTCATGGATACCCATGTTTGAGTAGAAGCCTTGACTTTTTTTTTTTTTTTTTTAGATATGTGTGAATTATTTGTACAGGTCTGAACATTCGAAAGATTTAATAAAGAAAACTGGCGTACCCCGTGTGCAGGAGAAACTACCGTCTGATGCAGTATACTTTTTCCTGGAACGAGGAACGCACGTTCGAGCCCTGGCATTGAGTACACGCCCTTTATTAATTCTTACAAATCCACAGGCCTGTAGAGATAATTCACACGTTTACTCAAACGTGTGGATTCAACAAAGAACATTTGGCCTCGTATGAATTAACGTCGGACATATTAATCCTCTGATTCCCCCCTCTCTCTCTCTCTCTCTCTGTATATATATATATATATGTGTGTGTGTGTGTGTGCGTGCGTGTGTGTGTCATATCGCACATTTATTTTCGTGTTTTTTTTCATATAAATACTGGCGTGAAGATCTGATTAGGTCAATATGTAAGCGTAAGTTCTATGCTAACAGTTTCTTTTCTCGCACTACTCGCTGGTGGAAATCTCTTCCGGACCCATCTGCAAAAAATGTATGCAATGTCAATGGCTATCTACTGTTCAATTGATTACACTTTTCTCTTCCCGTTCTTTATTAATGTTTCCGTTGCTTATTCTTTTACAACCTGTAACCCCTTGTGTCTTAGTGGCATTAGTGCCTTGCTTGGAGTGATTCCGCTTCAAAAAGAACACACACATACACACAAAAAAAAAAATATATATATACATATATCTATATCTATATCTATATCTATCTATCTATATATATATATATATATATATATATATATATATATATATATATATATATATATTGCTATTACTGCTATTAAGCATTACTCGTCAAGTAAAATTGAATTGTGTTCTACAAGCTGCTGGCGTATTTTGTATTCAGAAAAACGTTAAAATTCCTTTCCTTCCCTGCCGTGCGACGATGGTTTAGAGGTAAGATATCTGATGGATGTCTGGTTTCGATCCCGGCTTGAAGCAATCGAAGGCCTAGCCACACTGAGGAGCTGCGATACAGCGAAACTGTGTGTCTGTATAATACTATATGTATGACTATATATATATGTGTGTGTGTGTGTGTGTGTGTGTATTTATTACTATATATTTATATATGTATTCATATATATATATATATATATATATATATGGATATATATATATAATAATTATAATCTATATATATATATATATATATATATATATATATTGAACAATAAAAAAATATCAAAAAATTAAAATCTTCAAACACACTGGGTTGTAGATTAATATTCTTTCGTTTTTTTAATTATAATTTCATTTAGATTCCACGACTAGTCTCGACCTAAATGGCCATCATCATGAAAAGAAATATTTCTGCTTGCAGAAAAAAGGCAGACAACATATGACTTATGTCAAGTTACAAATGTAGAATTATAATATATATATATATATATATATATATATATATATATATATATATATATATATATATATATATATATATAATTCTGCCTTTTTTCTGATAGATGGGTGAATTAATATTTGTGACAGGTAACTTTACATTTTGGATATAGAAATTGATAATTTGCCCCTTATATTAAAACTATATTAATTTTAAATACAAAATTCAAAGAATTTTTTTTAGCAACAATCACCGTACAACATATAGACTACTGCAACACTGCGATAACCCAAGATATTTAACAAAATTTAAATTATATGCAAAGGTCAGACTGAATTTTCATTTCGTTGTACACGAAATCCCAAGTCGTTCTACCGATGAAGAAATATATATATATATATATATACTCGACTCTCCCATCGAATTCGACGTATGAGGGTCAAGCAGATCAGTTCCTAGGAAACCGACAGCCCGACAACAGCACATGAGATTTAATTATAGTGATGAAGGTTGCGTGCAGGACCCTCCACACTTTTTGAAGGGACGAATACAGAGACCTGGTGCACTACGTGCCACAAGGTCCTCAACCGACCCTCCGCTCGTTTTAAATTCAGAGTTGTCCTTCTCCTAGACCAGTTGACATCAAGCTATAGAACCCAATCTCTTCTGCTATTTACCCATAGCTGGAGGGAGAAGAAGAGGATTCACACCTTTCCCAAGGGTATTAGCACGTAAGTGAATCTAATGGATTCGACTGGAATGGATAGCGGCTCTCCGATTCCTCAACCCAAGCCGCTCTCCATTAGTCTCTCTCTCTCTCTCTCTCTCTCTATATATATATATATATATATATATATATATATATATATATATATATATATGGTTTTACTTTTACACATATAAACATATGTCCTCAAATCTTCCGTTTTGGAGTTATTATGTTTAAAAGTTTATGGTAGACACTGTTAAATGTACAATCCAAAAATGCTTATTACCATAGATTGTGGTGCCACGGATCCTGTCTCAGCAATGCGGCGATAAACAGCAGCAACGTTTGGATGACTCGGCTGCTTTCTGCCTGGAAACACAAACTGATACGGTCGTGCAACCTCGCGTCCATTACCATTCCCGCGGCCGTGTGTGAAAATCGTATCGGCCTGCTCACGATATGAATATTCCGCCATTGTTAAACGGAACACTTCTCAGTTAACTGACTACTACGCCGGGTAAATGTTGAAGATAGACTAGCCACAAATGTACACGAATGACCAATGTAACCTAGTCTTTGTGACAAGACAGCCCCATCTACCCTAGACTCTCTTTAAACTTAAGTAAAAAACGATGGATTTCAAGAGATATATTTATATGAACTTTTTCCTCTTGCTTCGCTGTGAGGACCTGCCCCGAAAGATTGTAAAAGTATTTTTGATACGCCCCATATATATATATATATATATATATATATATATATATATATATATATATATATATATATATATATAGTTGTATGGATATGAGTTTGTGACCCTGGATATCATGTGCTTTTCCGATCATCAGACAAACTCTAAGTGTGGTCTCCACGTTCGTGCTCAACCCGATAAACAAGCCAAAAGCCGATTTGTGGGGGATTGTTTTTTATATAAATTGTTAAAAAAAATGTCTTCTTTCTCGAATATCATTTGCCCTTACGAGGGGTGGATTTGTAGCGAGCCAGGCTAAACAATTTTTGATTTAAAATTCGTAATCTCTTTTGAGATTACGAATTTTAAATCAAAGTGGCAGAAATCTAATAAAAAAAACTTTGATTTGAAATTTATAATTTCAATGGGAGAATTAATATTTGTGACAGGTAACTTTACATTATCTGGGGTGAATTAACAGAAAAAATCATCATCATTATTATTATTATTATTATTATTATTATTATTATGATTATTATTATTTTTATAATTATTATTTTTATTATTATTAATATTATTATTTTTATTATTATTATTATTATAATTATTTTTATTTTTTATTATTATTATTATTATTATTATTAAGTTTTTTGGGTTTTTTTTTTTTTTGCGTTGGCTCTATTTACAAATCACAAGACAATATCAACAAAATTGTTCATGTTTTTAATACAACACCCTAGTGCTCCAATGATCACTGGTACTGAAATTAGTTTCTTTGCTAGTCCTTTTCAAACTTTCAGAATTCTAAACTTTTTTCTATGTTCGCTTTGAACTAAGATAGATTATCGAAACTAACTCTTGTATTTGTTTTTATTGGGTTTATCATCTGAATGTCACATAAATATATCAGAATTATTATTCTCGTACATAGCAAAAGCAATATTTACGGTTTTTCTTTTTTTTTTTAAGTAGGGCCCGTAATACGTTAATTTCTCAGAGCCCTGAAGGGACGCATCGTCTCTCCTTGAATTTGAAACGCCACAAATTATACTAACGTTAATTTAACAAGTCGAATGTACTTGAAACCCGGTTAACCAAAGAAAATCGACCAACGGAAAAATAAAAAATATCTTCCTTCTTTTTTCTCCATATGTCATTCTCTGATGAAGCTTTAATAAAAGCGAAACATGTTAGATATATATGAACGCTTCCTATGTGTTATTTGTTCTATCATTCTGTCTGATTCCGATCAATATTTGATCTGTATCCGATCCCAACTCATTGGCTTTGTAAGTAATAAACAAAGAAACAAAAAAAATTCTTTACGGAAATAGAGTAAATGTAAATATATATATATATATATATATATATATATATATATATATATATATATATATATATATATATATATATATATAAAATTAGCGATACTGTTCTTTCGTACATTTATTAAGGGTACTGTTACCCCAGCCTTTTATTCGAAATGTCGCCGTGCCTTCACGCCGATTATATCAGCTAGATTTCTCGGGATCAAGTGACAGCAAGGATCTAAGCTACTTCGGAGCTGACTTCTTTATTATCAGCAGGTGCATTTTCCAACTAGTTGTATCTGATGGCATTTTTTTTTTTTTTTTTTTTTTTTAGAGATCATGTGACACCAAGTTTTCTAAATCTTCCAACGCGTTCATCAAAGTAATACTGGCGCCTCGGTGCAGATAATGGTTAGTGAAGCCAGTCTAGATGACTATTACAAATGAATAATGAGTTCGATCCTCACCGGGTACCCCATACAAAAATGTGGCATTAAATAACACAAGGCTTGGCATGACGTAAAATAAACTAAGCTAACTCGCTATAAAGTAATGGCCAGCGAAGTCAGTCTCGATGGTTATTATTAACGACCAGTGAGTACGATCCTCACTGGGTGCCCAATACAAAAATTTTACATTAAATAAGAAGAGTTGTGATGTCATAAAATCAACCAGCCTAAGTCGGCGTTAATTGATGGTTAGCGAAGTTAGTCTGGTGGGCAACTTCTACTGAGTATTGAGTTTGATCCGCACTAGGTGCCCCATATAAAATTTGCAATTAAATAACAAGCCTTGACATGTGGTAAAATCAACCAGCATAACTCGGTGTGGACTAATGGTTAGCGAAGCGAGTCTGGTGGACCACAACTACTGAAAAGTGAGTTTGATCCTCACTGGGTGCCCCGTAAAAGATTAGACATTAAATAACCCAGCAAGGATAGTCCTGCCGTAAAATCAACTAAACTAACCGAATCAATATTTGTTGTTATTATTGTAATATAGATTTTTGGTACAAGAAAAATCTGGTTGATTTCACTGGAGATCAAGAGCCAGCAAATTGCCTCAATAGTTATTCATTCATTTTGTATTCTTAATTATTATTATTATTATTATTATTATTATTATTATTATTATTATAATTATTATTATTATTATTTTATTTCCTTTGATTTGTGGTGTATACTTCTTTCTTTCCGGGTCCCGACCAGAGACCTAAGGTCAGAAATGGTATCATGACATTTTCCACTGAGCACTTAATATATATATATATATATATATATATATATATATATATATATATATATATTACATATATAAATGTGGGACTGTACTCCTGAGAAAAAATTTTTTTTTGTATTTTTGTATTTCTTTAAGGCATCGGCTTACAGGAATGCCTTCAATGTGTCTATTGGAATATTTTCCAATCAATCCGAGTGTTCCAATTACAACAGGGATTATTGATGTTCTCATCTGCCACATTCTTGAGATTTTCGATTTCAAGGTCCTCGTATTTTGATAGCTTTTTGAAGATCTTCAAAATACATTGCAGTCTGCAGGGACTGTCATATCAATAAGGAGGCCCTTTTTTGTTTGTTTACGGTCTCTACTAACGATCTCTGGCCGATTAGCTTTGATTGTTTTGTCTGTGTTTATTGTGAAGTCCCATAAAATTTTTACAGGTTACTAGTTATTATTACACGATTAGTAAAAAAAGTTGTTAAATAACAGAAACCACATCACTTGAGGACTGCCAACAGCAGCAACAACTAAATTGGATAGCACATGTAACTCGAAGAGAAAATAATGACATAATCAAACTGAGTCTGTCTATATTTCTGAGATGAGGTATTATGTACAGTATTTACATTAGTCGGACTATTGTCCTCATCTTTGTCGCCATATTTGTCACAACGTTTCGGCCGTTGTACGTTCCGGCCTTCTTCAGGTGGTCCTCAAGGACATATGGCGCAGTGGATAAAGGCGTTGGTTAGATCCAGTGACAAACCCAAAGAGTGTGAGTTCAATACCCGGCTAAGGCAGTGGAGAACTTTCAGAGGGAAAATTAGCAGGAGATAACTGATAACTGACACCCATCAAACATAGCACGTGGAACTAGAACAGTCTACCCCAGTGATCGAAATAAAGGGTTCAGTTCGAAATTCCAACCACCTGTACATAATCAAACTGTTAGGAAGGAAACCGCCCAACAATACTGGAAAGAGCGATAACAGCTACTGGAGATGAGAAAAAATTGTTTTAAGAGAAAGATTTTTATAAATTGCAACCAACACCACTACTGGTTGCTCGGTCACTGAATGCCAAATGTTTCCTTATAGGGAAATGACTTATATTACTATTACCATTAAACGACCGTTTATTTTCCTCGTCAGTCTGTATAACTGTATTTTCCGGAGTCTACTTGCTGTTCCGAGTCGGCATGCTTTTTTTTCCTTTTTTTTTTTTTCTGATGGCTCTATTTACAAATCACAAGCCAATATCTGCAAGATTTTTCCATGGTTTTAATAACACACCCTAGTGCTCCAATGATCACTGGTACTGTAATTAGTTTCTTTGCTAGTCCTTCCCAAACTCTCAAAATTCCATTTTTTTTTCTTCTAAGTTTGCGTTGAACTGGTGAATTATCGAAGCTAACTCTTGTATTTATTTTTATTGGGTTTGTCATCTGAATCTCACATAGACATACTATAATTATTATCATTTAAATAGCAAAATCAATATTTACGGGGGGGTTGTGTTGGTGTGGGGACTCGGAATCCGTTAATTTCTTGAAGCTTCGAAGGGACGCGTCATCTCTCCTTAAATTCAGAACGCCACTAATTATACTAACGTTTCTTTAACAAGTCGAAAGCACGTAAAACCTGCTTAACCGACGAAAAACAATCAACAGAAAAATAAAAATACCATTGTGTCTTCCTTCTTTTTCTTCATATCTTTGATGTTTTCTCTGATGAAGCTTTAATAAAAGCTAAACACGTAAGAATTATAATCGTTTCCTATTTATTGCTTATCCTCTCATACTGCAAGATTTTTTTTCTGTGTTTTTGATACAACACCCTAGTGCTCCAATGATCACTGGTACTGTAATTACTTTCTTTCCTCGTCAATGCCAAACTTTTAGAATTCCATACTTTAAAAAGCATTTCTAGTCTTCTAGCCGTCGATCGACTTTTCTTTGGGTTCATTTCTCGAGTCAGATGGGCAGGCGACTTCTATCAGGTTGCATATCCTTTGCTTTTTGTCTAGCAGCACTAAATCTGTTGTTGCTGTTGTTATTATTATTATTATTATTATTATTATTATTATTATTATTATTATTATGTTAAATAATAATAATAATAATAATTTTCATACTAGAAATTATTTTCTTTAGAGATCGTGCGACAATATTTCAGTATTCATCTGAGAATAGTTCATCATTATCCTGATAGATTTTTTAAGCATTCAGTAGATGTTGAAGTACATTAGAGATCAAGTGACAGCAAGTCTACACACTATTCGAAAACTTTTGTCTTCATGTTTTAACCAAGATTAGTAATGTTATTGGATACATGTCATATCTTTCTGGAATTTTCTGCTGTTCCACTCTTTTACGGTGATTTTCTTCTTCTTCTTCTTCTTCTTCTTCTTCTTCTTCTTCTTCTTCTTCTTCTTATTATTATTATTATTATTATTATTATTATATTATTATTATTATTATTATTATTATTATTATTATTATTATTATTTCCTTTGATTTCTGTTGTATACACATTTCCTTCCGGGTCCCAACCAGTGACCTAAGGTCAGAAACGGCTTCATGGCATTTTCAACTGATCATTTTTGTTTACAAAAATGATCAGTTGAAAATGCCATGAACAAAAAAAAACAAAAAAAAAAACAAAGATCACACCCATTTTACATAGATAAAACTCTTCGTAACGTGTGAGCTGTACTTATGAGTACAATTATTTTTTTTTTTTTTGTATTTCTTTAAGGCATGGGCCACAAGGAATCCCTTCATAGTGTTTATCGGAACCTTTTTTTCAGATCAATCCAATGACTTGAACTAAAATTGGAATTATTGATGTCCTCGTGTATCACATTTCCGAGATTTCAAGATCCATTTATTTTGATATTAGGTTGGTGCAAAAATAATGACGTAATAATGTCGTTTTTTGACGTATTTTTTAACGTCAAAAAACGACATTATTACGTCATTATTTTTGCAGCAACCTAATAGTTTCTTTTCTTTCTCTTTTTTTTTTTTTTGAAGACATTCAAAGATACATTATAATCTGCATTATTATTATTATTATTATTATTATTATTATTATTATTATTATTATTATTTCCTTTGATCTATGTTGTATACGCATTTTCTTCCGGGTCCCAGCAAGAGATCTATAGTCAGAAATGGCTTGATGACATTTTCTACTGAGTATTTTTTTTTTAATAGGCAACCTAAAACCACACACATTTTTACATAAAGCCCTTCGTACAGCGTGATTTGTACTTGTGTGTACAACTTTTTGGTATTCCTCTAAAAAGATATGTGCTACTAGGGATCCTTTCAATGAGTCTATCAGAAACGTTTCCAATCAAACTCCAACTACGGTTATTATTATTATTATTATTATTATTATTATTATTATTATTATTATTATTATTGTTATTATTATTATTATTATTATTATGCTTTCAGATTAGTACAGACCCTAAACGGGTACACAAAACGTAAGGTAAGTCAAGGCATATAAATGCATTCCGTTTGCACAAGTTCTGATGTTAAGACATACTTAACATGTACAGTGTTTATGTTTTCTTTGATTTGAAAAAAAAAACACTCTCTAGAGAAAATGAACAGATCCACAGTTTTTATTATTATTATTATTATTATTATTATTATTATTATTATTATTATTATTCAGTTGAAATAAGACAGTCGCTGCTTGTGGGTCGCTTTCTGATTAAATAAAGTTTGTGCATTTATTTCTACGCGGGCAGCTGTTTTTGTGTATAACAGATCGACTGTCCATATGAATTACGTGTACTTGGCATTACCGGTGATAACTATTCCTACATGCTGGTTATATATTCCCATATGCGGAAGCCTATGAGCACTATGAGCGCTATGAGCTTGCAAACACATATACGCATGCGTTAAAAAAAAAGGTGCATGTATTTTTCTCGTTGATTTCATTTTAGATGTTACACTGTATTTTTTTTTAAATTATTATTATTCTTTTGCTATTGGCAGGAAGCTACCTAAACATGACAAAGGTCAGAATAGTAAAAAAAAAAATAAGCTTAAACATATTTTTTGAAAATGATTATGGTTCAGTATATATATATATATATATATATATATATATATATAACTATCATTTAAGGGTTACTACTGAGTTCGATCCTTATTGGGTACACCCATACTTTTGGCCTTGTACTACTTCTAAACTTAGAAAACTATAATAAGGGTTACATTTTAAGCGGGAAATAAGGTTGGAAATGGTAAATTTCTAAGCAGCACCATGCCCAGCGAAAATTACCTGATGCTAACAAAACAACAATAAAACGAAAACAAACAAAACGATATGTGTATATATGCATCGACAGGTCGAATGCATGCGTTTTGTGTTTATTGTTTTTTTTTTGTTTTTTTTTTACCTGTGAATCCTGTTAAATTAAATTAAAAATTAACGTTTTTGTTTTTTACTTTTTTTAAAAAAAAAATAACGCCGCAGTCTGTTTGAACACAATTGATGACTGAAACCAGTAGATACGGATGAGATAAAAAATATATATATATAAGTGATCAAAAAGAATCAAAAAGGAATTATTTGTAAAACCGAAAAGACTTCAAGAAATGGCAAAAAGTCGGCAGGAAATATCAAAGTCAATAATACCAAATAAAACATTTATGCTTTTATCAGTAAAATCAGTAAATTTTTTGTGTATATAAGTTAACAACAATACTAATAAACCAAACGCCAGATATAATATATATATATATATATATATATATATATATATATATATATATATATATATATATATATATATAACGGGACTTACCTGCACGTCTTTTAGTTAGTCCAAAGTGAACGGAATATACAACTGCTTCTATTTCTGACAACATAACGATTGGCGTTCCTGATTCGCAAGAAAAGTGAAAGAAGAAAAGACACGCACACACGCGCACAGAGGGATAAAGAGAGAAACATAGGGAGAGAGAGAGAGAGAAGAAAACAGAGAGAGTGAGTGTGACGTCTTTTGAAGGTGGCGGCAGTAGCGACGAGGGCTACCATGACGACGGCGGCAGCGGCGAAATAAACACCGCCCGCCAAACAAACTGTTCTGCCTCCTTCTCAATCCACCTTTGCCACACTCTCGTTTTCCGCGCCTATTCAGGGTGCTTGAGGTGGGTTTTAATTCGGGGGTGAGGACATAGAAAAAAAAGAAAAAAAAAAAAAAATGTGGAGGGTGTCGTCATGTACTATGTTAGGCACAAGGACATAATTATAGGGCGCTGAGAGCGGATTAATATCCCTATTCAATTGTAATGGCCCACGGCGAGAAGCCCCTTCTTTTACTTCTTTCTACCGTGTCTCTTCAGGAGGTGGGCGATCATAGCTCTCCACTATTTCCTGTTCTTTGTAGCTATGTTATCTTTTTTACTATTTCTTCTAATCCTTGTTCTCTCAACTATTTACACAAGCCGCTTTCTTTTGTTTATATGGATAGGCGGGAAAGATTATGAATAACTCGAGACTTGAACAGGTTAAGATTGTGGCGATCAGGGAAATATCCTCTTGGGAGTCTTTTCCACAGAGCAGTGGTTCGCGGAAAGAAGCTGTTCGAATGGAACTTACTTCTCACCGATGGAACACGAAAAGAATGTAGGTGGTTTGCTACACTGTGAGTCGCATGGCGGGCCCTAACCGAGAAGGTTAGACCTGAGAGAATGTAGTTCTTCCGAACACATTCCTCTGTCCCTCTCGCCTTCAATGTGACCAGTGAGTGTCAAATTTTCCACGCCTTCTTTCCTCATTATATACCGGAGAAATTTCAACTGTTTCTTTCTGATGCTAAATAGAAGCGTTATTTTTGTTTCCATTTTCGCACATATTATTCTCAGCATCCTTCTGTAGAACCACATTTTTATCTGCTCAATTTTCTTCAGCTTCGGGGAGATTGTCCAGCATTCATTACGCTATTTTTGTATTTTATTTCGTTTTACACTAAAGTTCACTCTGTACAAGGCCCGGGGCCATTCGAGGTAGAGGTTTACGTTAATGAGTAGTTTATATGGATAGGAGGGAAATATAACGGTTAACTCTAGACTTGAACAGGTTAAGATTGTAATGGTCGGGAAAACATCCTCTTGGGAGTCTTTTTCACAGAGCAGTTGTTCGCGGGAAGAAACTGTTCGAGTGGAACATTCTTATCACATATAGAATACCAAGGGAACGTGGGTGGTTTGCTACACTGTGAGTCGCATGGCGGGTCCTAACCGAGGTTAAACCTGACGGAATATACTCCTTCCGAACACTTTCCTCTGTCCCTCTCACCTTCAATGTGACCAGTGAGTGTCAAATTTTCCACGCCTTCTTTCCTGATTATATGCCGGAGAAATTTTAACTGTTTCTTTCTGATGCTAAATGGAAGCGTCATTTTTGTTTCTATTTTCTCTAAAACTCGTTGCGCATATGTTCAGTCCATGGTATTCTCAGCATCCTTCTGTAGAATCACATTTTTATCTGTTCAGTTGTCCAGCGTTCACTACGCTATTTCTGTATTTTTTTCTCCAATTTCTTGATACTTTGCTTAGCTTTCGGAAAGCATCTTTTGCTATCCCAATGCGCTTTCGAAAACATTGCTTAATTTGCAACAAGGCCAAAAAAATGTGAGGCAGCCATTGAGGATCCAAATCGCTTCTGTATGGTGAGGGCCAAACTAGCCTAGCGATTCCTCCAAGCTATACGTGAAGTGAGAAAAGGAGAACTAGTACTTCTATGTGCCAATTCCTTACATGGTGGGGGCGGTCACAAGTCTCCACAACTTCCCATATTTTATTGTTCTAAGTAATTTTAACCCTTTACTATCTCTATTGCTGCCTAACGAGCATTTGTAAATGGTTGTGTACGGATAGCAGATAGAGATGGATAGTAAGGGGATAAATATTGCAAAAAGCTAAAAAGTATAGAAAGCTGAGGAGAGTCATGATCAGGCAAGTTCTGAAGGCTTAGAACACATAAATCCTTCTTTATCCTTGTTCTTCATACAAGCTCGTTAAATCTATTACTCGCTGTTTTCCATCTTCTCCTCTTGTCTTCGGTGCCCTGGGAGTGTTAAATTCTCTAGGCCTTCTTTTCTCGTAATGTCTTATTCAGCAGTCTTCTGATTCTTACTATGTTTTTTTTTTTTGGCTGTTGTTCCAGTTTTTCTTTAGGTTTTCTCATCTGTCACATGTTCAGTCCATAGTCTTTTTTAAAATTATATTTTACACAATACCAGGCCCAAGAGTCACTCAAGGTTACTGGATGAGGTTGTTTTAAGGGCATTTAAGGAAGAAGAAAGAGGTGCAAATTATAAGGCTAATTATTGACTCTAGATTTGAAGAGGTAAATTAATGGAAATTCATTAATCTGAAATTTAAAATGATGGTGCCTTACTCCACGCTTCTTACGGCCTTACAACAACCTCATTTAATAACCCTCTAGATTAAGTGGCACTCGAGCCGTGTACTGGGTGAAAAATAATTAAAAAAAGATTATGGACGGAACATGTATTGGATGAAAAGAATTATGAAAATAGATCGATTTTATAGTTACTTTCTCCATGGGTTCTTCTCTTAGATTAGCTGCTAACCAAGGCGAGAGCAAACAGTATATCATGATATATAAGTCATAGAGGTAGGGAGAGAATTTGAGAGCTAAAGTATGAAACTGAAGACGGAAAACAAGGTAAGGATTTGAACGCGACTCGATGATTCCACATATCTTTTTGGTAATCGATACGCCACACAAACATCCACATAAGTTTAATGTAATTTCATTAATAAAAAATTTACATAATGTTCTTTGTTTTCTTCTTCTTCCTTTTCTTCTACTTCTTCTTCTTCTTTAATGTTACATCCTGTCAAGACGTAGAAGATCATGGCTCTCCACAGATTCCTTTTCTTTATTATATGTGAATTATCATGTCCCGTCATGATGTAGACGGTCATGGCTCTCCACAGACTCCTTTTCTTTATAATCTGTGAATTGCCATGTCCCGTCATGATGTAGACGATCATGGCTCTCCACAGATTCCTTTTCTTTATTATCCCGTGATTTGCCATGTCCCGTCATGATGTAGACGATCATGGCTCTCCACAGATTCCTTTTCTTTATAATCTGCGAATTGTCATGTCCCGTCAGGATGTAGACGATCATGGCTCTCCACAACTTCATTTTCTTTATAATCTGCGAATTGCCATGTCCCGTCATGATGTAGACGATCATGGCTCTCCACAGATTCCATTTCTTTATTATCCCGTGAATTGCCATGTCCCGTCATGATGTAGACGATCATGGCTCTCCACAGATTCCTTTTCTTTATTATCTGTGAATTGCCATGTCCCGTCATGATGTAGACGATCATGGCTCTCCACAGATTCCTTTTCTTTATTATCTGTGAATTGCTATGTCCCGTCATGATGTAGACGATCATGGCTCTCCACAGATTCCTTTTCTTTATTATCCCGTGAATTGCCATGTCCCGTCATGATGTAGACGATCATGGCTCTCCACAGATTCCTTTTCTTTATAATCGGTGAATTGCCATGTCCCGTCATGATGTAGACGATCATCGCTCTCCACAGATTCCTTTTCTTTATTATCTGTGAATTGCCATGTCCCGTCATGATGTAGACGAACATGGCTCTCCACAGATTCCTTTTCTTTATTATCTGTGAATTGCCATGTCCCGTCATGATGTAGACGATCATGGCTCTCCACAGATTCCTTTTCTTTATTATCTGTGAATTGCCATGTCCCGTCATGATGTAGACGATCATGGCTCTCCACAGATTCCTTTTCTTTATTATCTGTGAATTGCCATGTCCCGTCATGATGTAGACGATCATGGCTCTCCACAGATTCCTTTTCTTTATTATCTGTGAATTGCTATGTCCCGTCATGATGTAGACGATCATGGCTCTCCACAGATTCCTTTTCTTTATTATCCCGTGAATTGCCATGTCCCGTCATGATGTAGACGATCATCGCTCTCCACAGATTCCTTTTCTTTATTATCTGTGAATTGCCATGTCCCGTCATGATGTAGACGAACATGGCTCTCCACAGATTCCTTTTCTTTATTATCTGTGAATTGCTATGTCCCGTCATGATGTAGACGATCATGGCTCTCCACAGATTCCTTTTCTTTATTATCCCGTGAATTGCCATGTCCCGTCATGATGTAGACGATCATGGCTCTCCACAGATTCCTTTTCTTTATTATCTGTGAATTGCCATGTCCCGTCATGATGTAGACGATCATGGCTCTCCACAGATTCCTTTTCTTTATAATCTGTGAATTGCCATGTCCCGTCATGATGTAGACGATCATGGCTCTCCACAGATTTCTTTTCTTTATTATCTGTGAATTGCTATGTCCCGTCATGATGTAGACGATCATGGCTCTCCACAGATTCCTTTTCTTTATTATCCCGTGAATTGCCATGTCCCGTCATGATGTAGACGATCATGGCTCTCCACAGATTCCTTTTCTTTATTTTCTGGGAATTGCTATGTCCCGTCATGATGTAGACGATCATGGCTCTCCACAGATTCCTTTTCTTTATTATCTGGGAATTGCCATGACGTCTTTGACATGGCAATTTTCCTTTTTTCTGTCTTTTTTTCTGTTTTTTTACTGTTTTCTTTTTCTTTTTTTTTTTTCTTGCCATCACGATCCGATGCTAGGGAGCCCATTCTATACAGCCATTTAATTCATAACTGAAGCGAGGCACCAAATATATCAGCCTAGCTCGTGATATGAACACAATTGTTTGTTTCCTACATACGCTACCTGCCTATCCCCCAGAGGAAAGCCGTGTATGATAGTACATTAATTCTAAAAATAAGATTTTTAATCTAAATGCAGAAAATAAGAAAAAAATTATTTAAATTGAAACAAAAAATTAATTAAAGCTTATACATTTTATTCCAGTAACATGTTTGGAAATCATTTTACTGCATTCATTTGCATTTGTTTTAACATTTAACACGTGGACACCATCTAAAATATTTCCAGAAATTCTGTAAAATATTTCTGGGACATTTGAAACAGTTTCTCATGCATAATTAAAGTAAAAAGTTTGTTTTTTTTATGCAAAAGGTGAGGTATCCCTTCATATCATTGCTCTCCACGACTTTTCATTGTAGATCTTCGCTACAGTACCTAGACGTTTTGAATTTAAGTGCAGTACCATACTGGCGTCTACATCTCGTCAATTTACAGCTGACCTGGCTAGATGTCGCCGTAAGTTCTATTCTAACATGCGCACTACTTGCTTGTCGGCTCCATGCATTCCCGCCAATTTTAATCTGCAAAAATTTAAATGCAATGTCAATCGCTATCTACTGTCCTCCTGATTACTCTTTTCTCTTTCCGCTCATTATTAATGTTTCTGTTCCTAATTACACCATTCCCTGTAACCCCTTGTGTCTTAGTGGCTTTATTGTCTTGTATGGGGTGATAGCGATTGAAAAAGAAAATGTTGGTCTTCTTGATTATTCTGGTGTCCGAGTAAAAGAAATTCATTTAAAAAATGTGTTGAATCTCATTTAGAATTAGAAAAAAAAATATTTAGAAACAAAAAATAATAAAGCTAGTACCAATTGTTATGTAATATAAATTGGTGACTTTTCGAAGGTCGAAAGTATGGAGTATCCAGAAGGCATAGAACTCACTATTCAGTCGTAATTAATCTAGCAAGACGAGCTTGTTAACCATTACACTACCTCGAAGTTCCCACAAGTCTTCGTGAAAAAAAACAAAAAAAAACTACTCCTATGCTGCTGATTCTTCTAAGTGTTCTGTCCTATCATGACGCTGTCGATCATGGCTCTCCACAGCTTTCTGTCCGTTGTAGCTCTTAGTAAGGCTTGTCTTTTTGCTATCTCTCCTATTCCCTGTTCTGACATCCATTTACATAAGCTCTTTAGGTAGGTTACACGCTGATTTCCTCTGCCTCTCCTGATTAAATATTAGGTCGGTGCAAAAGTAATGTCGTTTTATGACGTTAAAAATACGTCAAAAAACGACATTATTTTTGCACCTACCTAATATGTCTTGTCAGTATCAAATTCTCCAAGCCCTCTGTCATATTCAGATTCAAATCTCCACTATATAAATAGTAGTTGATATATTAGGTTAGTGCAAAAGTAATGTCGTTTTCTCACATATGTTACTATGTGAGAAAACGACATTATTTTTGCACCAACCTAATAGCTGGAGGCTAAACTAATCCTAACCTTGAAGACGAAACTACTTGAGAAATAGTAGTGTATACTTTTCACTAATTATAATTTACGGTGTTCTGTTCTTTACTATTTATCCAGTAGTTTCGTCTTCAAGGTTAGGATTAGTTTAGCCGCCAGCTGTATCAGCTGTTATATATATGGCAGTGATTTGCATATGAATACACCTTCTTTCCTGTGACCGAGAAATTAAAACTGTCTCTTTCTAATGTTAAGTATAACTGTCCTTTTTGTTTTCATATCAGACATTCTGTCCATGGTATTTTTAGCCTCACGTTTCTTCTTCATCTGTGAAGAGATTGTCCAGCATACACTGACATAGAAGAGGATCCATATATATTTTTTTTTTTTAAGCATTTCACATCAAGCAAGACAGGAAGCCACTAGGACGCAAGGGGTTACAGAAAATATAGAGCGAGATCAGTTATTTTAAATACTTTTTTAAATAATTTATTTTAATATTCATTAAGGAGAAATGTGGGGTCTGCTTATCGCACATTCGACCAAACATTGAAGAAACGCCGAAAAAAAAAAAAAAAAAACACCAGCACAGGTTTCACACTAAATAAGCTGCGCACATAATGAGATCGTGTCGAGTTTGTTAATGTACTTTAGCCAGTTGTTATATGTATTTGCAGTTGATAGAGGATACCGTTTCTCTTTTCTTTCTCTTTTTTTTTTTACTGAAAATAAAACGTAGAACGATAACAATAAAACTTTGGGACACGTGTTGACGTTAATGACAAGAATATGTATTTTTCTTTTCGTGATGTTCATTACAATATTAGCATTCTGTGCGTTAAAATGTTCTTAGTGTTATTGTCTCTTTTCTTTCTTTAAAAGTCCGTGCTTACTTGTTTTTGTTTGTTCCGGCAATTTCGTTGCTAAGGGCAGTCTTTGAGACCGTCAAGTGTCGATTTTCACAGAACGATGGTGATACGTTGTGTTGTTCCTTTTTACTACTGATACTTTACTCTACTGACTCTGTTGACCTCGCTTATGTTGGAAGTTTATAATAATGAAGTTTCAGATTTTAGAATGATGAAATATCATCATTCTGGATCATAACAGTTGAATAGAAACCCAGAAATAAAGTAAGTTCATATTTGTATGTGCATTTTATTTCATAAAATTAAAATGCATACTATTTAAAAGTTTTGCTAAGTGTGCCGTGATATTTTCATTTACTCTTAAGTGTGACGTTGCGTAAAAAGTTTGGGAAACACTGGCTTATATGGAGTGAAAGACCATTGAAAAGCTTTAGTAAAGGAAAAGGACAATAAAAGACTTACATTGCATATAAATCTTTGAAGATTCTAGATGGCAGGGAAGCAAGAAATCAAAAGGGAACTCCACAAGCGAGAAGTGCGACAAAATAATAATATATACGGTTGCCTCTTTGTAGTTTAATAGTGAAAAGATGAGAGGTAGTTGCCAATCTAGCTTCACACTTAAATTTATGCAGTCGAAGAACCAAGAGTGACACAAGGCCAAAAAGGGGCGATGATATTCACCTACCGCCCCACGCGGTCGGATATGGCACAAGGCCGAGTTTATTGTGGGGTATCCGAGCCCGTAAGATCGGGCAAAAATTCCCCGTAGACCCTGTAAAAACGGGATCGGGTAGCTGTCTACCACCCCAGACGAGACTCTGCCCTTTGGCATAGCCTCGTTTGGGTTCCTCTCTGCCTAGAGGCAGAGAGTTCGACAAGCACACCTCCGAAGTAAAAAAGGGGCGATAGGGCAAAGCTGTTCGTCAGTCTGTTTTATCTTAAACTTAGCTCGCCACAATTACTGACCAAACATACCACATTATTCATTACGCCAAAACAATATATTCTTCTTAACCATTATTACTGCATCCACCATAATACCTCATAGTCTCTATGAAGTCCTAACTAGTCCTCATGTGTACAATATTTGTCTTAATGAAAAAAAAAACAACAATAAATCTAAACCAGATGTTTATTTACAATGTATTTTAAGATATATTTACAATAAACTAAACAAAACAGTGTTAGTAATACACCCCCCATAAACTCACACAAAAAAAAAAGTAATATTTATTTTGGTATAATATAAAAATATGGCACAAAACCAAATGTGAGGAGGAAGGCTGATCTTCATTCTATCCTATCTTAAACTTAGCTGACCCAAACAGATCGCAGTATTCCTTACGTAAAAACGGCACATTGTTAATTACCATTCTTACTACAGCCACCATAATACCTCAGAGTCTCTATGTAGTCCCAACTAGTTCCCATATCTACAATTTGTCTGTTGGGGTTTTTTGGCGTTCAACTTCAAAAGAAAAACGACATTATTTTTGCACCAACCTAATAACAACATTTAAAAATGAATCCCCAATGAAAGGAGCAAAGCTTATCAGAACAATTACTAAGAAAATATTTGCAAAGGGAGGCCACGTGACGTTAGCAAAATAGTCGAGATGCCAGGTCAGAATCGCTAACATTACAGAGTCTTCTTTGAATTCTGTCAAGAATCTCGTGACATATAACTTGTACGACGGACCAGATATGGCAGCAGTATTAAATGTACGGCGAGTGGTAGATTTATAAATGTGCAGGATGGATTTGGGCGAGAAATTATCGCCCTTGCTTAAGTACTGTAAAAAACAGCGTTTCGCGAAAAAGCCGGCGGCGAGATTCGATATAGGAACCCTAGCGGTCCCATTATAGATTTTTGTAAAAACAAAAAAGTAATTAGCCTAGTAACAACCTGGATATTAGTTTAACATGTTTGCAAAGTTTTATCAATATTAGTTTACGAGTTTAAGCGGTAACTTGATTCAGATAAACAGACATTCGCATATATATATATATATATATATATATATATATATATATATATATATATATATATATATACAAATAAATAAATAAATTTGAATAAAATTCTCACTTAAAATTTTGGAAAAAATTGGCGTTGCGTTTTTGCACGTTCCGAAAATTGTTCCTAACCGTCATTAATAGCAGACATTCAAAAAACATCTTTCGGTCGACAAACAAGTATTTCGTCTTCAAGTTTTTGATTTTATAAGGAAAAAAAAACACATGCCTGATGATGAATAGAGGACTATTCGTAAGTACTAGCATTTTAACATCAAATAAACTGAAAACTAATCACATCTATGGTTTCGACGAGGATCACTTCACTCTATGGATTAACAGTATTTTAATGCATATATTATGTCTCTAGTGACGGATGTCACCATTAAGGGCATTAATATTTCTGATTGATTCTATGTGTGATTATTTCTTTGTATATATATATATATATATATATATATATATATATATATATATATACATACACTCACAACACAAACAAACAAACATATATATGTGTGTGTGTGTGTGTATACACGCACACACACATATACATATATATATACATACACACACAAACACAAACACACTCACGCATATATATATATTTATGTGTGTATATATATATATTTATGTGTGTATATATATATACATATATATATATATATATTTACGTGTATATATATATATATATATATATATATATATATATATATATATATGGCTCTTTAAGTATCAAGGTTTTAAATCACCATCGCTGACTCGAGCAAGTATTATTCGTGATCTTTTGTTTGCTGATGACGTTTCGAGCGTGACTACCTCAAATGAAGAAACTCAAACACTCGTTAATCGTTTTTCCCACCGCCTGCAATGCAGCCGGACTAACTATAAGCATAAAGAAACCGGAAGTTGTCCATCAGGCAAAGCCTACACTTAAGCATGTCAAGAGTGCAAAACAAAAACCTCCTTTCCAATCGTTCCCATTAATGTTGACAACAACTTGAAGTATGTTAAATTTTTCGCGTATGGAGGAAGCAAAAGCAATTCAAGTGCCTCTTTGGATGACAAGATAGTTAACCGAATATCAAAGGCAAGAAGTACCTTTGGGAAGCTTAAGCATCGCCTATGGGATGTTCGTGGGATTTCACTGAAAACGAAAATCAGTGTCTATCGAGCAGTCATTCTCACCATACCTCTTTATGAGTCAGAATCATGGACGCCATACAAGACACAAATCAATCAACTTGATGCTTTTTATGAAAGCCGTCTTCGTTCAACATGGTAGGACAATAGTCTAACCCTGATCTTTTCATCAAATGTAACGTCTGTGGTATCGAATCCTTTCTGATGCAATAACAGTTTCAGATGGGCTGGTCATGTCATCAGAATGAGGTTGGTTGGATGGTTGGTTGGTTGGTTGGGTTTTATGGTATATCAACCACTGTCGTTCATTTAATGCCAAATTAAGGTATATATATATATATATATATATATATATATATATATATATATATATATATATATATACATACACATATACATACATACACATATACCTATACATATATTAAATATACAGTACTATTAAACATATAGCTGGCAACATTATTCTTTCAAAAAAACGTATAGATGGCACCATTATTTTTTCCAAAAAACGTATAGCTGGCAACATTGTTTCAAAAACATACAGCTGGCAACATTGTTATTTCAAAAACGCATAACTGGCAACATTATTTTTACCAAAAAATGTATAGCTGGCAACATTATTGTTTCAAAAACGCATGCCTGGCAACATAAGTGTTTCAAAAACGCATATCTGGTAACATTAGTGTTTCAAAAACGTATAGCTAGCAACATTATTTTTCCGAAAACATTATCTGATGCCTTGTTGTTGGACGTAGTTTATCGTCATACCCAGAACGCGGATGTAGTTTATTGTCATACCCAGAACGCGGATGTAGTTTATTGTCATACCCAGAACGCGGATGTAATTTATCGTCATACCCAGGACGCGGATGTAGTTTATCGTCTTACCCAGGACGCGGATGTAGTTTATCGTCTTACCCAGGACGCGGATGTAGTTTATCGTCTTACCCAGGAAGTTCATTAGAATGACTGATGATCGGATGCCGAAAATTCTCATGTATAACCAACTTTTTCATTGTAAGCGTAATGTAGGCCGTCTTTGGTTACGCTTCAAGGACAAAATCAAATACAATTTAAATGCTGCAAATTCGAGGAATTCGAACTCGCTGTTGAAAACCGAGCAAACTGGAGAAACATCTCCTACCAAGGTATAACTAACTTTGAAAAGTATCGTCTCGACCATCTGAGAGAATTAAGAACCAACATTAAATCTCGGGCCATACATCAGCCCATGTGACGGTTAATCCTTCAGTATGTCCCTTGTGTGGATTTGTTTGCAAATCCCGTGCAGGATTGTTGTCTCATACGAAACATAAAAATAAAAACTGAACTAAAAGACACTCATACGTCGAAAACGACAGGATAGTCCCTCATCATATGCCGGGTGTAACAGCAAAAATGGAATAATTGTCCATCCCAACAAAATGTTTAATATCTAAAAAAGAAAACACTAAATTAATTACGATACTTTTATCCGGATTTTCAGGTAAGACTTTTAGACATTTTGACATCATTTGTGGTAAAAATCACTGAAAAACCATTTGAATTATTCAGCTAGAAATAAAACAGGTTAAAATCGTTTTTGTCAGCATTATCTCTTCCAAATTGAGGAAAAAGATCATTCAGGACTTCAGTAATGGTAGCAAAATTCATACTCGGGCTTCCATCTTAGAAGTCCATTCAAGAACCATCAAGAGAATGGTAAATAATTTTAACAAAGAGGGAACAGTAGAGAGGAAAAATGGATCGCTAGGTCACAACAGCAAGAGGGATCATCATTTCAACTTAGAGCTAAATGCATTCTTATCGTTCAAAGTAGAGTCCAGTAGTTTTATAAAAACCTCGGAGAATTCCAATAAGATATCTTTAATCATTTATAAGATACAACGGTACAAATCTTAATGTGACAATTGCACAATTTTGGTGTTCCACGATTTCGACAATTTTGCTGTTACACCCAATATATATATATACATATATATATGTGTGTGTGTGTGTGTGTGTGTGTTGATAATCTTTATACAAATTACAGAAAATCATGTGTAAATACAGTAAAAAGTATGTGTCCCCAAAATTCATTTCACCATGTTAACGAAGAAAGCAAATAAATGCTGCGTATTTTTGTCCTCGCCGGTTAGATTTGAACTCTTCAGTGTTAAAACTAAAGGTGTCTTTGAAAACTTGTGGTGTCGCCGTAAACAAAAAAAAAATGGGGCCAGAATGTCGAACCTTTCATAAAGTTTCAGAGTGGACAGGTGTGACGAATCATCAAGGATTCATCGTTGCAAAAAGAATCCATTATTGCTTGTTTTTTTTTTAAAGTCTTGCCAAAGCATGAACGAAATTAAATAATGAATAAACCGTGACTAACTTAATTCACATATATCTGTATATGAACATTCGTTCGAGTCTCGCAGACACTTTTGTCACCGGTTAAATAGCCACACCAGACGATGTGTTTCGATTCGTGTCTTCTTGCTGTTTTCGATATACTTAATTCTTTATTCATGGATTAATCTGTCACCTTCTCGGCGTGAAGGTGAGTGACACCGAGGACATCTTTACTGATACTTCAGTCTTCTCTCACGACAGACTAACGGACCAGATCTTCCTTTTGGCCAGCCAGAATACCTCTCTACGTTTCCTCTTACGCTAACTGTGATTCCGATTCCCACTCCGACTGCCTTCTTAAGACTAACTGTAACTCGTTACATCAAGACAGACGGCTTGTGTCTGTCCGGCCACTTTGGTTGTGTCTCTACTTTATGTAGAATGCGGCTTGGCACTATGAGCCTTTAACCGAAATTCCTTACTTTCTGGCCGACTGGCATGTAGTCCCAAAAGTTTTGCTTCTTAATTTATTAGGTTGGTGCAAAAATTATGTCGGTTTTTGACGTATTTTTTAACGTCAAAAACCGACATTATTTTTGCACCAACCTAATATATCCCTTTCACCCTACGTTTTTTTTTTTTTTTTTTTTGAAGATCACACAACTCTTTTTTTTTTTTTTTTAACAACACAGTTCTAAACTCTAGTCGTTTCAGCCAATGCCAAATATGCGTTCTCCGACAGGAATCGAATCTGAATCCTATATGGAATCACCGTTAAGTCTGGCGTGCTATGACCGTTCAGCCAGAGAGAAATTCCTGTTCCAACGCTCGATTTACTGCTTTTAAGTTCTCTGAGCCAGCTCAAATATAGATTGACAAGATCACAACGCCAGTCTTCTACGGGAATGGATTAAAAAAAAAAAAAAAAAAAAACTCTCGGTGCCATAGCGAAGAGGTCATCCGAACAATTACCATGAAAATATTTATAAAACAGCACAGAGAGGCCACCTTACGACGATGAGAAAATAACTGAAGCCGAGCCGCTAGATCAGGACCAATAATATTGCTGATTCATCTTTGGATCTTATCAAGGAGCTCAAGCTATCTAGTAGGTGCACTGGACCATATGTGGCAGCAATATTCTAAGCATGGACGAATGGTAGACATTTATATATGTAAGATACTTTTATGCATCCTATACAGAATCACCATTAAGTCAGGCGTGCTATGACCGTTCAGCCACAGAAAACATCCAGTTCCAAAGCTCGATTTACTGCTTTTAATTTCTCTGAGTCAGCTCAAATGTAAACTGATGAGATCTCAACGCCAGTCTAGTACTGCGCTTGTGTTTAAAAACCATAGCGAAGAGGTCATCCGAACAATTACCATGAAAATATTTATCAAAAGGCAAAGAGAGGCAACCATATGGCGGTGTGAAAATAACTGAAGCCGAGCCGCCAGATCAGGACCAATAATATTACTGATTCTTCTTCGGATTTTGTCAAGAAGCTCAAGGTGTCTAGCAGGTGCACTGGACCATATGTGGCAGCAATATTCTAAGCATGGACGAATGGTAGACATTTAGATATGTAAGATAGTTTTATGATTCCTTGCGAATCCACATCGCCACTTTTGTGAATGGTAGTCGGCTTTGCTTGTCACTTTTGTTATGTCAAGCGAAATCTCGTTATCACTTCCAAAAATGCTCGTTATATTCGAGATTTCGTAGACGCCGGTACTAGTAGTAACGTCTTCCAGTAATATCCGCACTAATAATACTTGCATAAGTAGTAACGCTTTCTAATAATGTCTGCACTAGTAATACTTGCATAAGTAGTAACGCTTTCTAATAATGTCTGCACTAATAATACTTGCATAAGTAGTAACGCTTTCTAATAATGTCTGCACTAGTAATACTTGTCCAAGTAGTAATCGCCAAATAGTATAAGGATCAGAAGAGAATCATAATCGGTAGAGAGAGTGAACTTATAGCAAAAGTGAATAGTGTACGTATAGTCATCATGCTACTTTCTATTCATTCACTTCCATAATCCATAATCCATAATCCATAATCCATAATAATAATCCATAATAATATTTTAAATTTTGAAATCATATTTATTTTTGAAATATGAATTTTTTGAAACTATTTCTAAATACCTGTCTTTCAATGATTCTGTCTCACCTGCTATCCTCTTTCTATCTTTTATGAAGCGCGACGCATCTATGAAGCCCGGCGCACTGTTTAGGAACCACTGGCTCAATCAATGACAACCAAATGTTTCCTTGTAGGGAAATGGCTAATTTTATAATTGCCATTACTTTCACAGTATCCTCATCACCATCCATAATATTTAATCAAAAATAGCCTTGTCCTAGATTTTTTAAATTACAACTGAAAGCAGTAATGGCTGCTCAGTCAAAGAATGCTAAATGTTTCTTTTGTGAATGTTGGACGGCTTCGCTTGTCACTTTTGCTATATCAAGCGAAATCTCGTATCACTTTAAAAAATGCTCGTTATATTCGAGACTTCATTGACGCCGGTACTAGTAGTAACACCTTCCAATAATATCCGCTCTAGTAATAATTGTTCAAGTAGTAATTACCAAATAGTATAATAATCAGAAGAGTATCGTAATCCGTAGAGAGAGTGAACGTATAGCAATAGTGGATAGACAAAAAGGGGGAACAGTAATCATTACGCTACTTCCTATTTATTCACTTCCTTTATGATCACGTGATCTACTTAATAATGTAATCGCCCGTGTTACTCACTGGCGATCTAGTTTCAAACCACAGTGTCGGCAACGACACTTACTCTTATAAAACATATAGATTATTTATTTCTCTTTTATTTATTTAATATTTAATTTACTTTAAATATTAACATGCGTGTCCGATGTCAATCAAGCGACGACCCATTGCTTCATACGTGTGTGCAGTCTTTTCTAATCATTTCGTATCAAGTAAGGCGATAATGCCACTAAGACACCAGGGCTTACTGGGAATCACAGAGAATGAGAGGACGAGAAGAAAGGACGATAAAAGAAGGAAAACAGGAAAACAAAAAATGATCTTTGGCGTTGTGTTCAATTTTTTCTCAGTGACGCGGGGCGAGGGGCAGGAATCCGGAAGGGATTTCCACAGTCGAGAAAATAAACTATTAGAATAGAGTCGTTACAAAGTTCAACATTAAAACAGTGAGACCTAATTGCCAATCGAGTAGTACGCATAAATTCATGCAGTCGAGACACCAAGAGGGTGGGGAAGCCCATCAGAACAGTTGCCATGAACTCATGTTTAGACGGAAAATACGTCACGTCGGTGGGTAAGTGACTGAAATCGAGATGCCAGGTCAGGATCGATCACATCACAGATCCTTATTATACTATTTATAATCAGACTATTGTGCCCATCATTGTTGTTTTTGCCAAAACCTTTTGGCCGTTGCGGTCTTCGATCGTCCTCAGGAGTATATCGATCTGGGTATTTTACAATACTAGATTGGCAGCAAGGTCTCACTGTAGGTTACCCAGATCGATATACACCCGAGGAAGGCCGGAGGTCACAACGGCTGAAACCTTGTGATAAAAACAACAATGATGAGGGTAATAGTTCGAATATAAAGTGTAAATAATGATAATTCTTCATCCCAGAAATTCATTTTCTCTGGGTTACACGTACCGATATATGTCTGAAGAAGGTCGGAAGGCACAAAGGCCGAAACCTTATGCTAAAAACAACAAAAATTAGGTCAATAGCCCGAATGTAAATAGTGTAAATAATGATATTTCCTCATATCCATAAATTCATTTTCTGTAGGTTACTCAAATCGATATACACCTGAGGAAGGCCGGAGGGTACAACGGTCGAAATGGTGTGACAACAACAACAAAGATGAGGACAATGTCGGAATATAAATATCGTAGATATTCCAAGAAAAATATTACAGATACTTCTGTGGATTTTATCATGAATTTCGAGGTATATGGTAGGGGCTCCCGACCAGCTATAGCAGCAATATCCAACAAACGAATGGTAAATTTATAAAGGTGCCAGATCAATTCTTCAGTGTCTGTCGATATCTCTGAGATGAGGTATCATGATTACTTGCCTTATCCACTAGTCCATGTGTACTCAAGGACACAAGGCCCAGTGGATAAAGACGTTGGTTAGATCCAGTGACTAGACTCAAAGAGTTCAATACCAAGCTACAGCAGTGGCGAACCAAACTTGGAGAGTTGAGTTAAAGGGAAATAACTGCGACATCCGGAAGAGGCATGGAACGTGGAACTATTAGGTTGGTGCAAAAATAATGCCGTTTTCTCACATAGTAACATATGTGAGAAAACAGCATTATTTTTGCAACAACCTAATAGAAAAATCTCTCCCCCCCCCCGCCAGTGGACGAAATGAAAGTTTTGGTTCGAAATTACAATCACCTGAAGGAAACCGAATCGTACAACGGCCGAAACGTTGTGAATACGGCAATGAAGAGGAGGACAACAGCCCGAATAATGTACATAAATGCACGATGTATTCTGTACGAGAAAGCAGTTTTCGCATTTTAATTTAATTGCAGAATAAGACATTTTTTTTTACGCGCGGCAAAAACTATTTATCAAACTTCCATTCGCATTTAACGAAGGTTCAAAATCTTGATTTAAAACCGGAAGCTACTAAGATAAACACAGAATCTTTTGCTGCCACGAGCCAATTCCAACCGACTAAGTGCTTCGAAATTACTAAAAATTGAAACAGTAATAAGTAGAAAATCTTTATTTATTGAAGGGTTGTTGGAGGTCACTATTGTAAAATTCCTGCACTGTATTTTAAATTAATCTTTATGAGGAGAATTTTCTTCAGTGCATTTACTGTTAATTGGTGAGGATCAATTAATAAGAAGATAAATTATAATAATATATGTAATACAAATATAAGTAATATATATATATATATATATATATATATATATATATATATATATTACTTATATTTGTATTACATATATATATATGTATATATATATATATATATTATATATGTAAATATATGTAAGAAATAAAATAAATTAAATAAATATTATTATTAAATATTATTATCATTGTTATTAAATATTAAATAAATAAAATAAAATAATCTATCTGATATATCTACATGTCGACCATTCGTCCATGTTTAGAGCCAACGCCAGCCACCATCTTCTCCCTCCCTGAAAACTGTTCTTTTATCATTCTTTCTTCTCGTTTTCTCATTTCCTTTCACTCCCAGTAGTCCCTGGTGTCTTAGTGACATTATCGCCTTACTTGGTGTGAAATGATTGGAAAAGAGTACACAAACGTCTGAAACAATGAAACGTCACTTGATTGACATAGAACACGCATGTTAATATTTAAAGTAAATTAAATATTAAATAAACAAAATAAATAAGAATAAATAATCTATCTGTTGTATAAGTGTAAGTGTCGTTGCCGACACTGTGGTTTGAAACTGGATCGCCAGTGAGTAACACGGACGATACCATTATTAAGTAGATCACGTGATCATAAAGGAAGTGAATAATTAAGAAGTAGCGTAATGAGTACTGTTCACTCTTCTTCTCTATCCACTATTTCTATACGTCCACTCTCTCTGCTCTACTACTATACCGATAACGATTCCGTTATGGGGATTATACTATTTGGCAATTACTATTTGAACAAGTATTACTAGCGTGGATATTATTGGAAGACGTCACTACTAGTACCGGCGTCAACGAAGTCTCGAATATAACGAGCATTTTTGGAAGTGATAACGAGATTTCGCTTGACATAACAAAAGTGACAAGCAAAGCTGACTAACATTCATAAAAGTGGCGATGTGGATTCGCAAGGAATCATAAAACTATCTTACATATCTAAATGTCTACCATTCGTCCATGCTTAGAATATTGCTGCCACATATGGTCCAGTGCACCTGCTAGACAGCTTGAGCTTCTTGACAAAATCCGAAGAAGAATCAGCAATATTATTGGTCCTGATCTGGCGGCTCGGCTTCTGTTATTTTCACACCGCCATATGGTTGCCTCTCTTTGCATTTTTATATTTTCATGGTAATTATTCGGATAACCTCTTCGCTATGGTTTTTAAACCCAAGCGCAGTACTAGACTGGCGTTGAGATCTCATCCGTTTACATTTGAGCTGACTCAGAGAAATTAAAAGCAGTAAATCGAGCTTTGGAACTGGA
>OZ010606.1:31865499-32077999 GCA_963932145.1 Acanthosepion lycidas
ACGACCCAAAGAAGAATCAGCAATATTGTCGATCCTGTCCTGGCATCTCGGCGTCAGTAACTTTCCACTGCCTTTATGTAACGCCCCTTTATCTTGTATATAAATATTTTCATGGTATTTTTCTTATTTCGACTCTGTGAATTTAAGCGCAGTACTAGATTGGCGGCAAGGTCTCATAAGTTTACCGTTGGACTGTCTAGATGTAACCGTAAGTTCTATGCTAACAGTTTCTTCTCTCACACTTTACACTTATGGAACTATCTTCCGGCTTCTTGCTTCCCAGTCAAATTTGATCTTCAAAATTCAAATGGAATGTCAATCCTTATCTTCTGTCTTCTTCATTCCTGTTCTTTTATTGTTCTCTAACCGTAATAATGTTACGTTGCTTATAGTCTTTCACATTCTGTAATCGCCGGCGTCTTAGTGGCTTCATTGCCTTACCTGAGGTGAAGTGATACCTTTTAATTTAAAAATTAAAAAAAAAATATTGAAATTACTAGATACTAACCCCATCCGTGATTTCTGGGCACACTATATTTTATCGTTTCTTCACCATATGCTGTGTTCGTTCAGGACGTTGGAGATCATGGCTCTCCACTACTTCTTGTAACTTGTAACTCTTAATACATCTTGTCTTTTTGTCATCTTTCCTAAACACTATTCTGCCATCCTTTTACTCAAACTCGCTGGGTTGGTTATACTTCGTTTTCCGATGACTATCTTAATACGTGCTGAGAGTGTCAAGTTTTCGAAGTCGTCTTTTCTCATTCTGTGTATTAGAAATTTCAACTGCGTCTTTCTGATGTTAAGTGTAAGTGTCCCTTTTTGTTCCCATTTTCTATAAAACTTCGTAGTTTCTTACGTTTTCAGTCCATGGCATTCTCAATATCCTACTGTAGAATCACATTTCTGTTGGTTCACTTCTCTTCTTCATCGGTGAGTGGATTATCAAACATTCACTGTCATATCGGAGAACTGATATCTTTTCTTTATTTCTAAGGAACTTTTTTCTGTTTCTTAATAGTATACTTTGCATTTGGAAGACATCTTTCGCTATCCCATTACGCCTTCGAACATCGAAGTCAGACTTTCCGTCCCCTGCTAAAGACTTCCCAGATATTTAAAGTTTTCTACTTGGTATCCCCGATTTATAATTTACATTTTGGGCTGTCTCTTTTGTTAACAACCGTGGATTTTGTCTTCTTGCAATTGATGTTTAGTCCTTTCATCTCTCTTTCCTTCACTACTTTCTGTTGGGGTTCCTTGTCTTATATTCTAAAGTCCAGTGAGAAGACACATCCTTGTCTTATATTCAAAAGTCCGGTGAGAAGACACATCCTTGTCTTATATTCTAAAGTCCGGTGAGAAGACACATCCTTGCCTTATATTCTAAAGTCCGGTGAGAAGACACATCCTTGCCTTATATTCTAAAGTCCGGTGAGAAGACACATCTTTGCCTTATGTTCTAAAGTCCGGTGAGAAGATACATCCTTGCCTTATATTCTAAAGTCCGGTGAGAAGACACATCCTTGCCTTATATTCTAAAGTCCGGTGAGTAGACACATCCTTGTCTTATACTCTAAAGTCCAGTGAGAAGACACATCCTTGTCTTATACCCATTTCTATTTTTGTATAAGCATTGAATTCATTCTCTATCCGTATGCAGGTGTTTTCTCCCCGTATAGGGTCTGGATTATTCTCATATCCTTTCCAAACATGTCAAAGTTACCGGCACTTCTGTGTGACGTACATTATCAAACGCTTTTATATAATCTGTGAAACACAGGTAAACGTTTTGCCTTTGTACTGATCTTGCCGATATCATTTTGAGCGTAAATATCGCATTCCTTCTTCCGGTGTTTTTGACGAATCCGCACTGCTGTTGCCCTATTTCCGGTCTGATTCTGCTGCGCGCTCTGTTCAATACAATGCCGATGATGAATTTTGTAATATGGACCATTAGGGTGATTTTCCGATGGCGTTTACATTCGTTTGTACCCGGCTAGCGTAATGAAAATGGATCTACATTCTTCGCTTATTTGTATTTTGAGAAACGGCGACACATGAGCAATGAGATATAAAATAATACCCCAAAAAACACTGATTGAGTGACTGATTTGTTTTCTACGGTTTATTAACCCTTTGCAGGTTATTTAAAGCCAGAAAATATTTTAGAGTGTAAGACTGTTTGGGGGGCGGGAGGGGGGGGTTAATAATGAGTTAGTGATACAAGTTTTTCTAATTAACCTTTAGCTGGCGAGAGAAAAGGTGGATTCACACCTAGTCAGAATTTGTTTGTTTGTTTGTTTGGGTTTTATGGCATATCAACCATTGTGGGTTATTTAATGCCAAATCCAGTTTATATGAATTTTAAATGCCTATTTTGTATAGAATAAAAAACGTATAGCTGGCAACATTATTGTTTCAAAAAAACGTATAGCTGGCAACATTATTGTTTCAAAAAAACGTAGAGCTGGCAACATTATTGTTTCAAAAAAAACATAGAGCTGGCAACATTATTGTTTAAAAAAAACTTAGAGCTGGCAACATTATTGTTTCAAAAAAAACTTAGAGCTGGCAACATTATTGTTTCAAAAAAACTTAGAGCTGGCAACATTATTGTTTCAAAAACTTAGAGCTGGCAACATTATCTTTCTGAAAACATTATCTGAGACCTTGCTGTTGGGTGCAGTTTATCGCCATACCCAGGACGCGGATGTAGTTTACCGTCATACCCAGGACGCGGATGTAGTTTACCGTCATACCCAAGACGCGGATGTAGTTTACCGTCATACCCTGGACGTGAGCAAAACCTGGAAAACTAGCAGTTCACTATTTACCCATAGCTGGGACCCTAACAGGTGCTACCACCCCGGGTCAAGGTGGACCTGGGAACACCAGCAATTAAGAGGTGGTTCCATGCTCCTCAAAACCTCCAGATCAGAGGCCTTGCTGTTGGATGCAATTTAACGTCATACCCAGGACGCCTCATTGGAGGGGGTCTTACCCCTCTACAGATGTGCAGTCGGCGTATTCTAAAGCCCCAGCCGACAGGGCCATCAGAATTTGTTAAACAAACAAGAAATTATAATATGAATATAAAGTGGGGGTTCATTTCTATATTACAATCAATATGTAAAATGATCCCTCACTTTGTGGCCACGGTATTTTCTATACCTTTATTGGAAAATAAATGGGAATGTAAATAAATAAAAAATTCATGCTTGTGTATCTAATCAGTATTTGTTTGATTCATTCATTTTTTACAATTTATCAAGCCAGAAAAAATATTTAGATTTTAAGACTTTTTTTTTTTTTAGCTAATAATAGTTTAGTGATGGAAATGTCACTAATTAACCCATAGCTGGGGGAGAAGATTTGTATTCATAACTTTCCCATATCTAATCAGAATTTGATAAAGAAGAAATTATAATATGAATATAAGGTGGGTTTTCGATTCTATATTACGACCAATGTATAAAGAGGACCCTCACTTTTTGGCCACGCCAGTTTCTATTCATTTATAGTCCAGAGAATGTAAATAAATCTAAAAGACATAGCTGTGTAGCTAATCAGTATTTCATTGATTCATCCATTCATTTCTACTCTTTATCAACATTTTGCAGGCCATTTAAAGCTAGAGAATATTTTTAGCGGGTGGAGGAGATAATAAGGGTTTAACGATAAAAGTCTCACTATTTAACCCATAGTTGAAGGGAGGATTCAATTCCTTCTCAAAGTTTTTTTGCCCGTAAGTGAATATAAAAAAAACAACTTGAAATGGAACTCCGATTAAAAATTTCGTGCCAGTATCCATTGCACCACCCGCACATCAACGCTTACAGCACTTGATATTCGCAAGAGGTCACCCTACTAGGTGATGTGATAAGAGCTGATCTTTCAGGATCATATAGCTGTAAGTCTACAATGAAGACTTGGGGTTCAGATACTTTACCTGCAACCCCCCACCCCGGAATTCTATGCTTACAGCACCTGGTATTCTCAAGGCGTCATCCATTTAGATACTGACCTGATTCAACGTCGTACTCGAACTGGTGTTTAAAACGTGATACGGCCGTAAGCCTATCAGAAAATACAATGTTTTTTTTTTTTTGTTTGTTTGTTTTTTTTAAACGTATTTTATTTAGCGGTCTTAGATAAAATCGCATGGCAAAAAAACAGCAATCAACTCAAATTTCGATGAAGGCTGATTCTTGAGTTTACTTCGCGCTAATTCTCTAAGGAATCTTCGACTAACCTGTACTCGGTGCCACATATAGTGACCACCCCACACACACAATCTGATACCATTTATCATCGGTCTCGCTTTGCACAGTTACAGGTAATTGCAGCCAACCCTATAAAAATATTCATAAGTTTTGCTTGTGGAGTTAACCCCACTTACTTACTTTCCTGAAACTGCTACAACGGGACGCTCTCCGGACTATAAATACACCGAGATCATTTTTTGAAGCCTTTTTTTACTTTTTCCGCTTACACGTCAACATTTAAGTCTCTTGCGGAAAAACGCGTTTCTCGTAGGAAAACGCATGAACATACCACACACAAAAAACACACGTCCGTACACACATTCATTCACTTCACATCCTTTGGACCAAAAAGGTTTACACATTCTTTTCTTGCGTACAACATTGTCTTTGTCACTTTTATACCTTTCTTGTTAATACATTACAGTTTCTTTGTCCATGTATTGGTTCTTTTTGTTTGTTCCCATTTATTCACGGGGACTCAGATACCGAGTCCACCAGTTTGTTGTGGGCATTTCAGGAGACACGTGTTATTTTTCTCCCGGCGTAGTAGTACTTGTTAGGGTCCCAGTTATGGGCAAATATGTAATCCCCAAAATACCATGAAAGTATAAAAAGAGATTTTATAGTAAAAATACCAAATTAAATGCAATAAATTTCTGAACAAGAAATTGCCAGCAATACATTACTGAAAAATTAAAATTACTGAAAAATTAAAATTGCTGAAAATTAACCAAACGAAACGTATATGACAAAAACATTCGAAAATACTAAAAATGTCAACATAATGTCCTACACTACTTACATTATTCGACATATTTATTACAACGTTTCGGCCGTTGTAAGCTCCGGCCTTCTTCAGGTGGTTGGAAAGTCGAACTGAACCCTTTATTTCGCTCACTGGGGTAGACTGTTCTAGTTCCACGTGCCATGTCTAATGAATGTCAGTTATCAGTTATCTCCTGTTAATTCCCCTCTACAAGTTCTCTACTGACTTAACTGGGTATTGAACTCACACTCTTTGGGTCCTGTCACTGGATCTAACCAACGCCTTTATCCACTGTGCCATGTGTCCTTGAGGACAGCTGCCTCGTCCTGATGTTAAGTACCTTGTTTGCATCCTGAGACCTCATCGTTGCTCACACGCTCGGTCTACGCTATCCTCAGCATCCTTCTGTAGAACCTATCCTTCCGAGATATGCATTATTGCTGAGCAGCTCTAACAGATCTTTGTTACGTACTTTACGTCGTCTATAAAACACGCTATTTACTCTGTCGCCACCCCCCCACTAGGACGAGATGTGACACAAGGTCTATTTTTAGGTGGGGACCCGAGCGCGTACTCCCAGGACAGGAACAAAAATTCCTCTCAGCCCTCTCAGGCCTCTCAGCCGACGGTTGCGTTGGCCTTGGTGCGAGCACCGATCTCTCCCTCTTGTGCAATGGGAGGGCGCGGCCCCGGGCAGCTGTTCCCCAGGACTGGGCACCTCTTCAGTATTATTTTCCTCAGTTGCTCTTCTGTCCTTTGACAGAGAAACCCCTGAGTGAACTCTACCCAAATGAGTAATAAATTCTATATACATAGTGACATAGCAATGGTGCAATGGGAGAGCGCAGCCTTGGGCATCTGTTTCCCAGGGTTGGGCACCTCTTCAGTATAATTTTCCTCAGTTGCCCCTCTGTCCTTTGACAGAGAAGCCCCTGAGCGCACTTTATCCAAGGACAGAGACGCAACTGAGAGATGATGAGTACATGTGAAATTACTCAAAAAGAGTAAGGTAGACACTTATATCGTCTATAAAACATAGGTACAATCCCTTCTGCAATTGTATTTCTCTTCTTGATAAAATTCAGAGCATAAATATCGCGTTCCTTCTTCCGGTGACGAATCCGCACTGTTCCTGTCCTATGTCTGAACGAATGAAATTAATTTTACGTTTCTCCATTGTTTCGTATTCTGAGAGGAAATGAAGAGAAATGGCGTTTTTTTTTTCCTCCTATTTTTTATTATTATTATTTAGAATTCTCTAGAGGAAAAATCTTCTTTCACCCGGAAAAAAAAAAATTAGATTTTTCACTGAACTCTATTTTATAGAGATATTTTTCTAATTCTCTACTTTCGTAGTTTTTCGACAAACCGATCGCAGTGCGCAAGAGATTAACGGCACAACAGCTGGGGCTATTTTTTGCTTTGTTTTCTTTCTTATTGAATCTGTCGAACGAGGTCTTGGCATTCCTTTTCTCGACTTTCTCTTCGCTTCTATTGCTAAACAAGCAAATCCATTATTTGATAGATCTTTTTCGTTATTTGTCAAAAATGATCACGAATCGTTGTTTACCGGCTTTGATCGGATAATGTCTGGTGTCCAGAATCACCGACTGGTTTGATTTTGACGGCATTTACAGGATCATCTCGATCCTGCTGTCTGATCATGGCAAAATTCAGTAGGCGTAACTTCCTTAACACTGAAGTCTATTGCAAATACACAAGTAAGCACGCATACATACATATATATATATATATATATATATATATATATATATATATATATATATATATATATATATATATATATATGAGAATATTGCTGATATCAAAGAAATGCTTAATTTTATTGCTGACGCTTGACAATCACATTCTTTCACGGTGCATTTCTCGAGTAAAATGTGGAGTAATGCGTTTACACCAGGCCAAAAGGTGTTCAGCTACCTTCCGGATCTTGAAAATCGTCTAAAAATTGAAGGTTGCCTGCCTTTTACAAAACTAATTTACTACCTCCATTCTGAGGGACAGAAGGGTTTTACCAAATATTCTATAACTAAATTAAAAGCCACCCTAGCGGCCCGAATTTAATCTAGCAATTGCAGAGGACTCTTCATTAGGCCCTCATCACAATAGGTAGGGTAGGAGTAGACGCAATAATAAATTCTAGATGAACTCAAAATGGATCGCTGTATTTAAGTATTGGATTAACAGTTAAGCTTCCCTTTTGAAAATTCAACGATAATTCTTCCGTCGCCACTTAATTTAAGAACAATATCATGTGCCTAGGCCCTAACTTTCCGTCGAAAGAATTAATTTTGTTTCATGGGTGACTTTCGCTGGATTTCGCGATTAATTTCGATTGTTTCCAAATTTATTTCCAACTTATAAAAACTGTTATCGTACAAATTCATTGCAAAAAATCACTTAAAAAATCACCAAGACCAATCGCAGTAAAAAAAATCTTGGGAATCCAAAATTTCAGGACTGCGGGTCTGGATCCGACCTGAAATATTCTTATTTTCCTAACAGAGTCGACCCGATTCCAAAATGGTATAATATGTTGGGTTACGGCCTCTAGGAGTAAAGCTGAAAAGGTGTGACACAGTGAAACACTGACATTCGCATTTATTATTATATAATAATAATAATAATAATAATAATAATAATAATAATAATAATAACTAAATGATTGAGAGAAGAACGCGATTTAATAAAAGATAAAGAAAAGAAAAAACATTGTTAAATAATATTTCAACAGAATATCTGCTTTCTTCAAGTTATATTTAAACAATCTTTTCAAGTTTAAAAATATATAAATCTTCAAAAAAATATAAGTCTTTGTACAAACGTTGCTTGACATGCGATGAAAAAAAACGGATTAGTTACTAAGAGGAATTAATCAAACAGCTTCAGTATTTACACATATCGGTACGTTTAAACACACAAGAAATTTTTTTTTAAATATTGAGGGTCTCTGAGTTGTAATAAGCTTTTCCATTTATGACTAGTAAATATTGTGGCCTGTTTAGGGGCCAGAAAAGAAAAAAAACATGGAAGACAAAGGTAGGTTGAACAAGGGTATTGAAATATCAGATATACACAAAGCATGAGTGTTAGTAATAAGCAGATAGAGGTGTACGTCCGAACGGTAAGTTAACACTGCGTCTCCGCTTCACAACCGACTACTCAACGACTCTTGCAGTTAGTATTTAAGAGAGGAAGAAGAGTACATTCTACTGTGGAAGGGTTTACCACAACAGTAAATATAGTATTACCTGACAGCAACATCACCTAACCGGTACAAGTTAATACAGACATTTAACAAATTTAAAACTTTATAAAAATCTCTCCTGTAGTTCTGTTCATTAAACGGAGGTCACAGAATTTTATATATAGACTAGCCGTAGAGCCCGGCGTTACCCGGGGATATAACAGTAAGAGATAGATCAAGTATCGACCATCATAAAGACTGAAAAATAAAATTGACAAAGATTATTGTTTAAGACTGACGGACACGCATGTCTTAATTAGTTTTTTTTTTTTTTTTTTTTTTTAACGAATTGGTCAAACCCAAACTCAAACAAAAACATTGTTTTCAATCGTTATGAGTCTACCGATTGAATGGAATTTTATTATAAACAATTGTCTTGTAAATGGAATTTTTCAAGCATTCTCAATGTAAAAATAAAGAAAAAAGTGTGCAAGACAATAAGAAACACTACGTGCCCCAAAAAAGTGAAGTTTTGTTGAAATCGATTGAAAAATGTAGGAAATCCAATCCCATATATAAACGAACACACACACACACACAAACACAAACATCCTGGGTTTTATAATAAGTATAACTCGATATGAGTTGTCCCCTTTCATTCTCGCAGCATTAATGCCTCTTAATCGTGTTTTCAAATTTATTTCGTGCAAAAGCAATTCTGTTTTGCCAATTTTTGGCGCTGTCAGAACCACTACAAGGTAATTTTACGCAGTCCTGTGAAGTTTTGTTGAAATCGGTTGAAAAGTGTAGGAAATTCAATCCATATTATAAACGAACACATACACACACACACACACACACAACCTGGGTTTTATAATAAGTATATGATTATTCGTTTTTTATTTTCAATATCTCACATGGTTCGATTGATAAAAGCGTTGGTAATCCGGTGACTTGACCCAAAATGTTTTGTGTTCGATACCTAACTACAACAGAGGTGAAAAAAATACTCATTGATATAAAGGAAAAAAATAATTGATGCCGAGATATCTGGAAGAAGCATGGCACGTCGAACTAGAACACTATCTCGGTGAACGAAATAAATTGTTCGGTTCAAAATTCCAATCCTCTGAAGAAGGTCAGAGAATACAACCACCGAAACGTCATAGCAAAAAAAAAGATGAAGATAACAGTTTTGACATTGTAAATAATTACAAAACCTCAGATAGTGTATTAGTGTGAATGCTTAAATAATGAATGATAGTACTTTTTATCCCCTAAGCTGGAGTTTCTCGTGATTAAAGAAGAAAGAAAAGACTTTTTAAAAAGTTGTTAATATCTATTCCGTATATTTTCTTTGTAATTCTTTGTTCATGTCGAACGTTGTTAATATATTTTCCCTGTGGTTTTGTACTGAATTAAAGGTAAACCCTCATCGTATTTTCAGAACGGTTCAAAATACAGCCCTTTCTGAAATGAATCCAAGGCAACTCCTCATAAAATCCTTCAGAATGGGTTGACAGTAAAAGATCTTTTTTATCTAGCCATTCCTTTCTTTCGTTTTTGGATCTGATGAGGCCTAGAAAGGTGAAACGCGTAATCAAATCTAGTTTCAATGAAACATTTTCCATTAGTCAGATTTCTTAAAAACTTTGTTGGTATTCTATATCTTATTTTAAAAGCATATATACCAGATATAACAGCAAAATTGTCATAATTGTGTAACACTGAAATTGTCCAATTGTTAGATAAAGCTTTGAAACGTTACATGTTAGAAATGATTAAAGATATCTTACTGGAATTCTCCGATCTTTTTGTAACACTATTGGACTGTACTTTGAGCAATAAGAATGTGTAATTACTCTCCAAGCTTAACAGAAGAATCGGCATGGATTAAACGAAATGGCACGTTCATCATTAATTAATCCTAGCTAAGGATCGGAAGCTCATGAAGGATTGAAATAAAGTTCAAATATATATAAATATATATAAATAATCCTGAAATAATACATATATATATATATATATATATATATATATATATATAAATACATTAAGAAATGGACAAAGTCCGACAATTTATTTATTAAAGACATTTTTTATGTTTAACGTTCTTTTTATAGATACAAGTATTTAAGTAAATGCTCTGTTTATAATAAACAGTATTAAATAACATTTACCGGCCTGAATGTCCGAGAAATTTTCATAGAAAATATTCGTCCTTGGACAGGATTCGAACCTGCATCCTATACGGACATTCAGGCCGGTAAACGTTATTTAATACTGTTTATTATAAACAGAGCATTTACTTAAATACTTGTATCTATAAAAAGAACGTTAAACATAAAAATGTCTTTTATATATATATATATATATATATATATATATATATATATATATATATATATATATATATATATATATATATATATATATATATATATATATATATATATATATATATATATATATAAAAACATTAGGCAGCATATAATTTACATACAAAGAAATAATCACACATAGAATCAATCAGAAATATTAATGACATTAATGGTGACATCCGTCACTAGAAACATAATATATGCATTAAAATACTGTTAATCCATAGAGTGAAGTGATCCTCGTCGAAACCATTGATGTCTGTAGTTTTCAGTTTATTTGATGTTAAAATGCTAGTACTTACGAATAGTCCTCTATTCATCATCAGGCATGTGTTTTTTTTCCTTATTAAATCAAAAACTTGAAGACGAAATACTTGTTTGTCGGCCGAAAGATGTTTTTTGAATATCTGCTATTAATGACGGTTATGAACAATCTCGGAACGTGCAAAGACGCAACGCTAAGTTTTTCATAATTTTAAGTGAGAATTTTATTTAAATATTTCTTGTGATGTGTTAAATCTACGTATTCTATTTTACAAGTGCATTCAGTTTATATGGCATGAACTAAGCATATAGTTCAATTATGTAGTGTAATGTCTTAGTAGTAGTTTTTTTTAATTTTTTTTATTGGAATTTTCCTGTACTGCGGATCAATAGTTTTTATAAACATAAAACATTAGGCAGCATATAATTTGAATTAAGAGTATTTTAATGCATATATTATGTTTCTAGTGACGGATGTCACCATTAATCGCATTAATATTTCTGATTGATTCTATGTGTGATTATTTCTATGTATGTAAATTATATGCTGCCTAATGTTTTATGTTTATAAAAAAACTATTGATCCGCAGTACATGAAAATTCCTATAAAAAAACTACAACTGTCCAGGTTTCATTTCTTGGTAGTGGATGCGATGAAATATTAGACGAAACGGCCGTCCAGTTCTTTCTGCATTAGGTTAAGGTTTCTTGTAGACTCGATGATTTACATAATTATGACATATATATATATATATATATATATATATATATATATATATATATATATATGGGAAAGAACTCGTTAGGTAAATAATCCAAAGTTATTTAGTATTTTTGGTATTATTTTTAAAAAATAGTGCTCGATACAAAAGTAGAGCATAAATATAATTATTTATTTAAAAATATGATTCCAACACGCTACATAAGAGTTCTCAAGTTTCAAAACAAGAGCCGAAAACTTCAATATAATTATTTGAATTAAATTGAATTAAATTAAGCTCTGTTCCGTCTTCAAGCGAATTATTTTATGGAACAGAGCTTACTTTAATTCAATTTAATTCAAATAATTATATTGAAGTTTTCGGCTCTTGTTTTGAAACTTGAGAACTCTTATGTAGCGTGTTGGAATCATATTTTTAAATAAATAATTATATATATATATATATATATATATATATATATATATATATAACGACTGTATTCTGAATCATCGAGTCAAAGCAAACTATCCTTTCATTAGCTGCATAATATCTGCTTATCTAGTGTTACATGATATTTGTATGTAAGTAGTCCATTAACATTACTATTGTTGAATTTGTACAAGTATCCACCAGTTTTCGGCATTTCACATCCTTTTGGCTAAGTAGTGTATTCTATCATAAAAGAACGATTCCGCTTTCGATTCAAATAATCTCTTGATGAATTTGCTCGAGGTTTGTTCAGTGGAACTAAACAAGGAATAGATCTGAAAGTGGTAGATCCGTTTTATGTGGAATTTTAAAATTCAGGATTGTTTCCTAGCATCACATCTGCAGCCTGAGGACAACTGCTCTGATGCAGAAAAAAATGGTCGTCGGTTTTGTTGTCCAGAGAAACAGTGCGTTATATATATATATATATATATATATATAATTCAACTGGGCCAATTGTACTTATGTTAGGTTGATAAAAAGGTGTCCAACATCTCTTTGACAACACCTTTTGTTTTTGTTTTTTATATTACTCTTCAATCAAATAAAGGCCCAAGAGTCACTCAAAGTAGAGAGTTCACTGAATGAGACCTAAGAGAAAGAAGTAAGAAGTCTATGTCTTGAGCATATGTAGTTTAGATAACGGATAACTTTAAAGTTGAGGTTAAAGTTGTGGTGAGGCCTGTTTCAGAAAGTATCAGTTTTGGGAAAGAATCTCACTGAGTAGAATTCCTATTCATTAATGGAATACGAAGGGAATAATTAGTCGACTCTGTGTACGTAGCATATCAATCCTAGATGGGAAGGTCTGAACTGATGGAACTAGGAAATGTAAATAATCTGAACTATTTGCCACGGATATAGCGATAGATTATCGAGAGACTAGCAACGTTTCGTTTGTGGGAAAGTGATTGTACGATAGAAGACTAGTCATCACCCTTTCGATCAATGTCAAGGTTAGAAAGTGAAGATTGAACAGCTCCAGAGAATCGTGTTCTTACTATTTTACCGGCTTTTACCTATTACCTAAATTGTGTGTTTCATCATAACAGAAGGACTCCGCTTTAAGTTCAAGGGATTGTTTATTATCGTTGTCCAGACAAGAAGCGTTCGATCGATTGAAACAATCTAAAGTAGTTGCCGTGTGTTTGATTGTGTGCTGTATTAAGCTATCTTGCTAAGTACGGTGTTGATTCATAAATGTATTTATTTATTTCCTCTCAGAACAATGGAATTATTGGGCTCCTTCTGGCACCGACAGATTAGCTACTTTTGACCTATGGAACATTGGCTCCTTTTGACCTAGGAACCATTGGCTCCTTTTGACTGATGGAACATTGGCTCCTTTTGACTGATGGAACATTGGCTCCTTTTAACCTATGGAACATTGGCTCCTTTTGACCTATGGAACATTGGCTCCTTTTGACCCATGGAGCATTGGCTTCTTTTGACCTACGGAACATTGGCTTCTTTTGACCTACGGAACATTGTCTCTTTTTGACCTATGGAATATTGGCTCATTTGACCGATGGAACATTGGCTCCTTTTGACTGATGGAACACTGGCTCCTTTTGACTGATAGAACATTGGCTCCTTTTGACTGATGGAACATTGGCTCCTTTTGACCTATGGAACATTGGCTCCTTTTGACTGATGGAACATTGGCTCCTTTTAACCTATGGAACATTGGCTCCTTTTGACCCATGGAGCATTGGCTTCTTTTGACCTACTGAACATTGGCTCTTTTTGACCTATGGAATATTGGCTCATTTGACCGATGGAACATTGGCTCCTTTTGACGTATGGAACACTGGCTCCTTTTGGCCTATGGAACACTGGCTCCTTTTGACTGATGGAACATTGGCTCATTTTGACTGATGGAACATTGGCTCCTTTTGACCTATGGAACATTGGCTCCTTTTGACCTATGGAACACTGGCTCCTTTTCACCAATGGAACATTGGCTCCTTTTGACCCATGGAGCATTGGCTTCTTTTGACCTACGGAACATTGGCTTCTTTTGACCTACGGAACATTGTCTCTTTTTGACCTATGGAATATTGGCTCATTTGACCGATGGAACATTGGCTCCTTTTGACCTATGGAACACTGGCTCCTTTTCACCAATGGAACATTGGCTCCTTTTGACCCATGGAGCATTGGCTTCTTTTGACCTACGGAACATTGGATTCTTTTGACCTACGGAACATTGGCTCTTTTTGACCTATGGAATATTGGCTCATTTGACCGATGGAACATTGGCTCCTTTTGAACTATGGAACACTGGCTCCTTTTGACCTATGGAACACTGACTCCTTTTGACTGATGGAACATTGGCTCCTTTTGACCTACGGAACACTAGCTCTTTTTCACCTATGGAACACTGGCTACTTTTGACCGATGGAACACTTGCTCCTTTTGACCGACGGAACACTGGCTACTTTAGACCGATGGAACTTTGGGTTCATTTTGGCGCTGTACCCAAACGAAAGTTGAACAAGCGTAGCAGTGGTCGCATTCATTCGGAGGTGCAAATAGGCAGAGTTTCAGTGGGAATTTGAAATCACAAGCGGTTCCCTGCCGCACCAATACACACCTTTTAAGATGGAGATATCCGATTTGAATGCAGAGTTTCCTTCGCCTAGACTGGTTGTCAATCCAGTTTTTCCTGTTGTTTTAACCATAGTTTGGGTGGGGAGAGACGTGATGGATTCATACCTTTTCCATTGCTATTAAAACGTAACTGAATGCAATGGACTCGACTGGAATTCGAACTCGCCTCTCCGATTTCTCAATCCGAGTCGCTATTAACTATTAACGTGCCTCAATTAAATGTTTTTAATTCCGCTTTTACCTCCCGAAAATCTTCGGCTGGACACACCATCTATTTTTTATATTGGCTGTCTGATTAGGACCCAGAGTATTCGTCCTATTTTCATTTAACAAATCGGTGACTTTTCCTCGCCTTCCTAATTAGAATGTCGGCCTTCTATTTCTTTCTTTTTTTATTTCCCTTTCATATTCGTTCATCGCTTTCTCCATCACACACACACACACCCCAACAATCAGTTGTCGTCGCTTTCCATTTAAGATCGTCCATGCCATGTCGTGTAATGTCTCCGTCTTGGTTCGTTTCTCAGGTAATTTAGCTTTTCTTCTTCGACGAAATACAGACGAGGGAAGCGATTCCAGTCTATCATTTATTGATTCGATACTGTTCCCAATCTAATTGTCTATCGATTAAGATTATAGTCGATAAATACCTATCTTCTTTGTTTTTGCTGTTGGTTCTTAATTAGATGTAAAAGACCAGATTAAAAAAGAAAAAGAAAAAAGAATAGACAGTCTTGTTCCCCACGCCATGTTTAGTTTCTCTTCGTAATGCCTCTTTATCGTTTGACGATAAAGCAATTATTGTAGGTACAAAGATTTGCTAAAAAATGAGCATACCAAGATGGAAAAATGACCCCTAAAACTTAGTTTTATCGTCAAAATATTTTTGTTATTATTAAGAGAAAAAAAAAACTAAATGATTTTTTTGATTATTAAATGAAATTTTTTTGACTTTTGAATATTTTTTAATGCTTTTTAGAATGTTCAGAAACGTTTAGTAAATTTGATTCAAAATGTTGTTTTTTTTGCGTCGGTAGTGGTGGGGGGGGGACCAAAACTTAGTATATAAAATTTACTGTTTTTTGCGGTGAAAAACAGATTTATTTGGAAATTCTTGCCAAAATTAAATAACTTCCGTATTTTAAATAAACTTTCAGGATTTGTACACAAATTAATGAAATTATTTTAGAATATTCTTTTTAATCGTAGTAAAAACATGTTTTACATATTTTACCCGCCACTTATATAATTTTATGAAATTTCGAGAAATCTATTTTTGTACGGTTCCATGTTTATATTAAATATACGCAAAACTCCTTGGAGAATTTAAATCATAATTTTTTTTTATTTTATTTTTTTTTTCTTTGTAAAATTTACCGAATATCTGCTCTGAATCGTAAAATAAAAAAAATATAAAAAAACTAAGGCATTATTTAATTAGAAAAACTTTTAAATGCTTTATGAATGTTGTAAGCTAGAAAAGGTTTGCTGAATGAGGAATAAACAAAACGGAGGTTGGAAATGAAATGATAATCTTTATAACATCAATAAAATTCAATACTCGCCAGCGGCGTGAAATAGGTAAACCACTGATACTTAATTAAACGCTTAAAAATTTAAACCAAGCGAAAAAAAAAAAAAAACGAGTTGATGACGTTTACAAAGAGCAAGTTGAAGCGTAAAAAAAAAAACGAACCAAAATTATCCTTTTCCCACATCCGTAGTGAGAGAGCTTCTTGATTTTGTCCAGTGGGCAGAATACAGCGGCCTCTCGTTTTTGAGGGTTGGACGGACCCTACTAACATCAGTTATGTTTAGTTTACTTTGTGTTGAGTTTTAGTTTCTTATTGGATTCATCTCCCTCTTCTCTCATTCTTCATTATTAGAATTATATATATATAATTATTATCATTACATTTTTAAGGCATGGGGGTGCGTTTTGTAGGTTCCCCTTGAGAGGGTGTGGTATTATGGTGGATGGAGGATTGATTGGTGACGGTCGAGTTCTTATGGTGGATGTGGAAAGTGTAAGGTGTGAATAGGTCGTGAAACAGATTAGCTAGGTATAAGATAGCTAGCGACAACCAACCTCAACCCCAACCCCTCCCCATTTTGGCCTTGTGTCACAATTGTATTTTATATACAATAAATAAAAGCATTTCAATCAAAGAAGTACAGCTGAACAAATGGTAATAGCAGATACAAAAAAATGCTTGCAATAGGATAGATGCAGCACAACTCCATCCTGTCTGGCCGTCTCTGCTCCAGAGAAAAATATATGACAAAAAGAAAATGGCAGAGTAAAAACGAAATTTTCTTTTTTTTTTACGCCTCAATTTTCTCTTTATTTGTAAACGTTATCAACTCGGATTTTTTTTCCTTGATTTGAATTCTTAAGCGTTTCTAGTTCCTTTGCATTTGTTTTACTTAAATTAAGGAGTGACAGACTGGCAACTGTTAGTCGAAATATTTCCATAAAAATAAATCATTCGCTGGAACTACAAGTTTTTTCCTTTTAAGAATATGTATATATTATTGTTGCCCGACTCCTGTACCAAGATTACGAAGGAACAAGCTTTTTAATTAGAACTTAATGTTTAACCTTCGCGCACAGGAAAATAAGTAAACCCTTGTACAAATTAATTAAAACAAACACTTTAGTTTCCTTTCTTTTAACATACGGTCAGTTTAAGACATACTGCAGTGAAAAAGTGTAATCGATTTGCATTTTTTCCTCGGATTAAGTCATTTGCATTGGTGTTCAGTAATATGAATCTATTTTCGGGGTGTATGACGGAATTTGTTTGGACTTGAAAAATCTCCGCTTGACGGTCGAACTCTCTGTCTCTGAGCAGAGAGGAACCCGGACGAGGCTCCGCCGAAGGGCAAAGTCTCATTCGGGGAGGTTGACCAACCCGATCTCGTTTATACGGGTTCTACGGGCATTTTTTGGCCGAGCCTACGGGATCGCGAAACCCACGTTAAACTCGGTCTTGTGCCACATGTAACCCTCGTGTGGGGTGTGGCTAGATACCGAATCGAGTCGAGCCGTTAGTAGTTCACTCCAAACCAGACTGACAGTCATGCTAACACCTTCCACATCTTGTATTATTACTTTGTGTAATATACTTTCGTTATTTCTACTCTTGTGTTCGTGTTGTTCTTCTTTGGTCCTAACCTGGACCATAACAAAAACGAAAAACAAAAATTGGAAAAACTTTAGCGATTACATTACAAGCCATTACAGAAGGTCACATAATTGATTTCGGCCATCCGAAAATAAAATTAACGAACCAAAAACATTTCAATCAAAGAAGTGTAGCTGAACAAATGGTAATAGCAAATACAAAAAAATGCTTGCAATAGGATAGATGCAGCATATCTCCATTCTGTCTGGACCTGTCTGCTCCAAAGAAAAATATGATATGACAAAAACAATACAATAAAATGGCAAAGTAAAAACAAATTTCCTTTTTTTGACGCCTCAACTTGCTCTTACTTTGTAAACGTCATCAATTCGGTTTTTGTTTTCCTTGATTTGAATTCTGAGGCGTTTCTAGTTTCTTTGCACTTGTTTTACTCAAATTAAGGAATGAGCAAGACTGGCAACTGCTAGCCGAAATTTCCATAAAATAAATCAAGTTTTTTTTTCTTTTAATCAAACAGGTAACTAGCTCTGCTAGCAAAGATTTTATCGTCATTGGAATATGCTCCAAATGTGCTTTGTTCTGCTGGACACGCTTGAATTATACGGGCGAAGTTGTCGAAGACTTTGATGCCCTCTTCTTTTGGTATAGCTCTGATTTCTTGAGTAATTGCTGCCTTTAGCTCTGAGATGGTGCGGGGTTGTTCCTGTAGACTCGACCCTTCAGATACCCCCACAGATACAAATCTGGAGGGGTTGAGGTTGGGGGAATGCGGCGGCCATTCAGGTTCGCGTTTACGGCTGATGAGTCGGTGGATAAACTTCTGGTCCAGCCACTCCAGGGAGACATTTGTTGTATGAAGGGTGGCCCCATCTGGTACAAGTAATGCCCTCCTCTGAACCCTGGTTGCACCTCTGTCACGGCTCATAGGAGGATTTGGTGAGGCCAAGGTCCTGGCACCTTCTACGGACGGATTTCTTCGGACTCCTACCTACTAAATCTTAAACAGCTGCGATGTTTTCAGGAGAACTTACAGTAGGTTTTCTGCCAACTTTGACTGCTGGAGACTTTATTCTCGTGTTATTCATTGTCCTGGTAGCCTAAAGCGTCTTGATTCATCGGTTTCATGTCAGTTTTATTCTTGTCGTGCTTTCTGCGGAATTTTCCGATGGCACGTTTATAGGAATTTTCCTCCAATTTTCTCAGCACACAGAACATTTTCGGTTCTTCTGTAAAAGACATTGTAGTTAATGTTCTGGTTTTGCTATCTTCTCAGTTTTCTAAACCTGAAATATAAACCCAAAATAGAAAAAATCAACAAAATTACATACGTTTATTTCGGTTACATTTATACAGAGACAGCCTGTATATTTTGATTTTAAAGGATTTTTTAATAAAGAGAATTACATTGTGCTGACAGATTGTTAACACTGGCGCTTAAAATCAGCGAATTTTTAACGATTTCAAAACAAAAACTTCTTCCAGTCAATTAAGATTAGTTTTGAAATTCAGCAAAGTGTCTTGCCTGTGCTAAATATTAATTTTAATCTATTAGATTGAAATTAAAATTACGAATAATAAAATCTTGAATTTTTTTTTTCATTTTTCCACGTGCCATGTTTGATGGATGTCAGTTATCAGTTACCTTCTGCCAATTTCCCTCTGAAAGTTCCCCACTGCCTTAACCTGGTATTGAACTCACACCCTTTGGGTCCTGTCACTGGATCTAATCAACGCCTTCATCCACTGTGCCATGTGTCCTAGAGGACATCTGGGTATGAATTTTTGGCACGTGGAACTAGAACAGTCTACCCCAGTGAGCGAAATAAAGGGTTCAGTTCGAAATTCCAACCACCTGAAGAAGGCTGGAGCGTACAACAGCCGAAACGTTGTGATAAATATGGCGACAAAGATGAGGACAATAGTCCGAATAATGTAAATAATGTACATAATACCTCATCTCAGAAATATAGACAGATACCGAAGGGCCGAAACGTTGTAATAAATATGGCGACAAAGACGAGGACAATAGTCCGAATAATGTAAATAATGTACATAATACCTCATCTCAGAAATACATTTGAAACCGTAGGTCTCGCGTTTCTGTAGAGCTACCAATATTATTGTTTTTAAGAACTTCAACTTTTCATAATATTTTTATTAGGGGAATAAAGTATATAATAATTGTTAATACTAATAATAAATTTCATACAATATAAGGCCCAAGCGCTACTAAAGATAGAGTATTACCCTGTGGTTTTGTAATAGTAATGGTTGACCCCTCGTATCCGAGTAAGCCTGTTTACTAGAATGATTAGATAATCCCTGTTGCAGATGCATACTCAGGGACATTTTGTGTTTATTCAACACCTGCGGGGACCACCTGTGTTTTATACTGTAAGATTAAACATCACTGGTGTATTTCACTTACTTTATTCTTCAATAAACAATTGGGGTAAGGGAGGGTGAAAGAAAGCTAGCATCATATATATATATATATATATGTGTGTGTGTGTGTGTGTGTGTGTGTGTGTTGTAAAATAGTAATTCAAAGAATAAATCGATAAGGTTAATGTAATTAATGGCGAATTCGCTTCGCTAACAGATTAAGAAAGCGTTAACTTACTGACCACTCGCTGAACGGCGCGATCCTTTTTTTTTATTAATTGTACAATGGATTTGATGTTCATTTTAAGGTGAAGATGGTGAACGTTTTTACCGAAAGTACTTGTGAACAATATGGACCGAATATCTAGAGAAGTTCTTGGTTATAATGTGGATTTTTTAAATATATATTTTGCTTTATTTTCCATAGTTTTGCTACACGTGTCTCCGTTCTGGCGACTTTCATCAGGCAAAGAGTGGTTATTTCCACATAGTATTAAAAGGGATTAATTTTTCCTTACGTGTTCTGCTTAAGTGCCAATAAACAATTAGGATTAGTCAGAGAAATTGCGAAGGATGAAGGTCTTTGTTCTCATCTTTTTATGACCCCTGTATCTTCTGAGACATATCTCCATTTTTGTCCCTTGTGTGTGTTTTTACTAGTATGTGTATACAAATTCCTTCTCTATACACATATATTGTTTGATTATAAGGAATATTACATATATATATATATATATATATATATATATATATATATATATATATATATATATATATATACATACATACACTTCCTATGTTGTGTAGGGTTCGTGTGTGTGTGCTTGTGGGTAATCTGTTGTTTGTGTTTTTGCCAGTATGTGTATGTATATGCGTCCTCCATAGATAATTGTGTGTGTATGTATGTGTGGGGGAGGTGCGGTCCGACTAGTGTATTCGGCCATTATGTGTATGTGCTGTGCGTTTATGTGTGTGGGTTATGATCTACTAAGTGCTGGTTTAAATTTGTCTATGAAGATTTTTACTTGTATTTGTAGGTAAGAATAATTGTCTGATATATTGGCATAATTTTAAATTTACCTTGATTACATTTGTAGATGTGTTGTGATACAAAGAGTTTTTTTGTTTTCTCGTAATTTGATATTGCTCTTTTAAATGGAAACTCTGTTTAGTGCTTGGCTGATACATGTATAGGGTGTACTGCATTTTGTGCATTTGAGTGCATAAATCTCATTTTTGGAGTTGCAGTTTAAATTTTTATTTATTATGAATGTCGTTTTGGGGTTTTCAAAAGTGTAGGAGTTTCCTTCTATAATGATGTCACAAACCCCACATCCCTGTATTGTGTGTTGGTTAAATTTGGATGAGGTTAATATGTATTTCAGGTTTTTAGATTAGCGTTTGCCTTTAATTATGTTGGTTGTTTTTAGTGTATTTTTCATTTTGCCATTCTTTTTAAGTAGGTCTAGATTTTTTGCAATTTCTCTAAATAGTTCTGGATTGTTCTTGTCGTGCGTTGAAACAAATGCTAGAGTTTGTTCGACGTTACGTTTCTTTAGATTTCGTAGTTGTTCTAAAGGAATTTTTTGCGAGTTCAAAACCTTTGTTTATAAGTGTTTTTTATGTAGTTCTTCTAGGTGGGGGGGGCGGAGGTGTTTGTCGGTCACTATAGTACAAACCCCACGCGCAAGGGAATAAGGGATGGAATTAAGACCGCTTTTTGCGTAATGGCTCTTAAAATAAGATTTGATATTGCTCTTTTAAAGGGAAACTCTGTTTAGTGCTTGGCTTATATATGTATAGGGTGTATTAAATTTTGTACACTTGATTGCATAAATCACATTTTTAGAGTTGCAGTTTAAATTTGAAATTATTGTGAATATTGTTCTTGGATGTTTGTAGGTGGGTAGTAGATATCTGTGATTATATATATATATATATATATATATATATATATATATATATATTACGAAATGGACATAAAAATATATATATATATATATATATATATATATATATATATATATATATAATTAAACGAAAGATGGTCCAAGTGTGTTTTTTATAATACTTAGATATAATCGGTGGGTTAATAAAAAATAAGAAATAAAAAAATAAAAAAATTATAACAATGTTGGCAATAAAATTGATTATATTTACTATACATTAGTCTTTTGACTAAATTGAAGGACGAAGACTAAGTCTTAAAGTCCGAATTTTGGGACACAACTCTATCCTTTTTCAATGAGACGAGGAATAAACAAAGAGCAGAGACTTACTCCTCCGAAGAATGTTGTTGCTGGGAAATGTGGAAATTGTACTCGCTGAGCAAATCCAAATATTAGTTTAAACGTTCAATGTGTTATTTAATTTTGAAAATATTTTTCAACTCCGATCTGCTACTTTCTTATCGGCTGTTGGAGGAAGACGCTAAAAGCACGCATCTAATATCATCAGAGCTATGAAACGGTTGCATGAAATGCATATCGCCAGGGAAACTATTGTTGTCAATTTATATCAGTACCTTATGATTCGTTTTTAACGAAAATTATATATATATATATATATATATATATATATATATATATATATATATATATAGATAGATAGATAGATAGATAGATAGATAGATAGATAGATATTTGGTTGGATAGATGTGAGTTTGTGACCCTGGGTTTCACGCTTTTGCGATCGCAAAAGCGTGAAACCCAGGGTCACAAACTCACATCTATCTAACCAAATATGTTAGCTCTATCTCTGATATTGAGCGCTTTCTAATAAGTACCGCGCATATAATATATAAACAATTATATGTATATATTTATTTATATTTATATAAACACACTTTTCACACACACACACACACACACACACACACACACACACACATACATATATATATATATATATAAGCTATAAAATGTGGTATATTTATAGGATAAAGTACACAATATCAGCGTATGTAAATATAAATATAAAAGTGAACATTGAAGCAACACTCAGTGGGGACAGGCTGTTTTATGCTAGATGCAATCGTCAGGCCGCGAATGCTGGATTTTTTCTTGACTATTTACATATATGGGTCAGTGGTTCATTGTGGGTAATCCATTCTGGTGGTTATTTTGGCAGGAGTGGCTTGTTTATTTATTTATTTGGGTTAGTTTATTTTACTTGTTTTTTATTTTCATTTTTTATTTTATATATTTATTTATTCTACCGCGTTTTCGATGTTTTATTCATGTAGTAAAAAAAAATGAAGGGGTTGTAGGATGGAAAACAATTCATCACTCACAAAGCCTTGTACAAAGCTTCTGAACTCTCTCAAAACTGGAAAGTGATGATTGAGCTGCCCCAGACAAGATACGCCAGCAATATTTTTTTTTTCTGACCTTACCCTTGTAAGGATGAGTGTTTCCTTGGTGGTACATCGACTTTACGAATTTAAGCGCATTACTAGATTGGCAGCTAGGTCCCATCATATTACAGCTGAAATGGCGAGATGTATCCGTAAGTTCTATGCTAACATATTCTTATATCGAACCTCTTGTTATATAATCTAGGATATGTAAGAGAGATAACGGTTGAACATGGAATTGAAAAGGTTAAGATCGTAGCGAGCGTGGAAGCATCCGCATGGGGATCTGTTTCAAAATAATAATAGTAGGTGCGAAGAGCTTGGGGACTTTCTTCGACCCGGTGTACGTGGCATGGTGAGTCCTAGCAGTGATGGCCACGATTGCTAGAAGTAAGGAATGTATCCGATCTGAACATCTACCATGAAAATAGCGATAGCTTAGGGAGAGGCTAGTAATATTTTGTCTATGGAGAAAGAGGCTGTAGGGGGGGGGGAAACAATTCATCGATCACAAAGGCCTGTCCAAAGATTCTGAATGCTGTCAAGACTGGAAAATGATGATTGAGTTGATCCAACCCAGATATGTCAGCAATATTTCATTTTTTTGTCTGACCGGAGTCATGTAACGGTGAGGCTTTCCACGGTGGTACCGCCACTTTATGAATTTAAGCGCAGTACTAGATTGGCAGTTAGGTCTTATCATATTACATCAGTTGAAATGGCGTGATGTAACCATAAGTTCTATGCTAAGAGTTTCTTCTCTCGAACCTTTTGTTTCTGGAACTCTTTTCCGGCCTTTTGCTTCCTAATTATTTCCAAAATCTTGAAAAAAATGTCAACCGTTATCTTAAATAAATGTCAAATATGTCAATGTCAAAAAAATCTTCTTAATTCTCGTTAATTTATTTATTCTCTATTTTATCCTTTCTCCTTAATAATACCTTTCTTTTTCTCTTATTTGTTTACAGTCTTAGTGGCTTTATTGCCTTACGCTGGTGTGAAATTATTAAAAACATAAAGAACTATCTTTCTTCAATTTAAAATTTATGCAAAATATTTGTACAGATTAATAGCGGAGTGCTGGTCCGTTAAAGCCGATTGCCCATAGATGGAAAGGGATTATTTTTGAGTTATAAAACCACTATAGTAACTACCACAGGTTAGGATCATAATGCAAATAATATAAACATGTATATATGGCATAAATAAATATATATTTAATATAGATATATTAATCAAAATAACAAAAATAATACATTTCTCACGGTTACTTTCTCACGCACACGCTAATTTATCGTACTTTATATACTGTACACCCGTCTTTGTTTACAATTGAAAGGCCAGCAACTGCCGCCAAGCGGTCACTTTGAGAACTAATACGACTCGTTCCGCTAAGCCCGCAAATTTTGAAATACATCGCTGACGATGATTTTTTTTTTTTTTCCTGCAGATTTTAATTTTTTTATTTCGCCTGCAGATTTTGCCAGTTGCACCCGAAGTCCGTTAATTGCGGGGTGGGGCGTGGATGAGAGGTATGTCCAAATTACATGGCACTGGTACAGTATAAAGGATTTTTTTTTCATAGATGTAACTGATGAATAATAAATATTAATGACTATATTAGTATTTATTTCTACTATGCTTTCAGTTAGTGATTACAATCGGGCCATGATAAAGCACGCCATCATGGAACGAATGTTTTTCGAAGCATCTTATTATAATTCTGCTTTCCCCATCTTAGAGAGCACGACCGTTACATCCTGCCGATACGCCATAAATAACAGACTATTCAGTTTTGATCGTGTGGACCTATTAAAGACGCTACTCGGATTCAGCGAAAAAATGAAAGAAAGAAGAATGGTAACTTCTCCAGCCAATAGCTCATAAATAAATGACTATCCCGTTTTGATCGTGTGGAAAGTCTTATTAGAGATGCTACCTGGTTTCAGTAGAAAGAAAGGAAGGAAAAAAGAAGAAAGAAAAAAGAAAGAATGAAAAATAAAGATTGAAGTTTTTAACATGTTTCATGTGAAATGGAAATGTTGTCAATTTCAAAACTTTTTATTTGTATCCCCTTACTTCTTGAAATAACCAGCAGAATTCACATTTAAGATTGTTCTTGTAATATTTTGTTAACGATATTAATCCCAAATATTTAACGATGCAGATAAAATTTATACATGTCTTTTATTGTCATAGAACTCGCCATGGGCTTATTCAAACATTAACTTAAAAATTCAGATTCATCAGACAATTAGAAAAGCAAAACGGAGAAATTTTTTACGGGTATTTCTCTTCGAATCATAATTTCTTATGTTTCTTTGTTATTTACTTCGTTAACGCCTACATTATGTCTTGCCAATACCTCACAAGTCATGGACTATTCTTTTTTTTTTTTTAAGCATTTCACCCCAAGCAAGGCGGGAAGCCACTAGGATGCAAGGGGTTACAGAAGATTTGGAGCAAGATCAGGTAGGAGTGATAGAACAAAGGATGAGGAGAAGGGTAGTGGATAGATCAAGGCAACTGGAGATGTCGACTGACATTACATTTGAATAGCTGGAGATTATAGCTCTCAGGGAAACAGGAATAGGGAAGGGAGTTCCACAGGCGAGAGGTGCGAGACATGAAGCTATTGGAGTAGAAGAGACGGCTGCATTTAGGAGTTTCGACAGTGAAAGGGTAAGTGGATAGATCAAGGCAACTGGAGATGTCGACTGACATTACATTTGAATAGCTGGAGATTATAGCTCTCAGGGAAACAGGAATAGGGAAGGGAGTTCCACAGGCGAGAGGTGCGAGACATGAAGCTATTGGAGTAGAAGAGACGGCTGCATTTAGGAGTTTCGACAGTGAAAGGGTAAGAGCGGGATGCCAGCCTCGTAGAGCGCTTGAACTCACGACAACTGGGAACCAGCGAATGAAGCTCCTCGGAGCAATTTCCATGAAAGTATTTATAGAACAGACAGAGGGAGGCGACGGCGCGTCTGTGAGAAAGTGACTGTAGACGAGATGCCAGAGCAGGGCCAACTACATTGCATATCCGACTCTGGAGCTTATCAAGAACCTTGGGGCAAACAGAAGGGGCACCAGACCATATATGGCAGCAATATTCCATGCAAGGGCGAATTGTTGCTTTGTAGATCTGGAGGATCGATTCCGGGGAGAAAATTTTCCTGGCGCGGCACAGGGAGCCAACTTTCCTTGCGGTGGACGAAGCAATTGACTCAATGTATTTATTCCATCTCAGGTCAGCAGTCAACGTGAGACCGAGCAGCTGCAGAGAGTTGCTCTCGAGCAGTTAAGAACGCGAGGAGAAACGGAAAAGACATATAAGATAGACTATTTGGTTTCAGACAAAGAGAGAATGAAACGAATATGAATGTAAAAAGATAGGCTATGAAAGCAAGAAAGAAATATATGAAAACCGGAATTGAACGAAATAAAGAACAGAGGAAACGATAAAGCTCTCGCGTATTTGACGTCTGCATCAGTGAAATGGAAAAAAAAAATTGTGAAATGGAGACAAGCGAACACAGCGCGTTAAAAATAAAAGAAGCAACGTCAGGAATTTTGTTCATGTCGAGTATGTAACGAAAATCTGACGTCATAATGACGTCATTCCACCGTGACACATCCTCCTTTTTCCGTCTTTCTTTGTTGATATATTTCCTTTTATTTCTCTGTCACTCTATCTAGATTTAAAAAATCGCAGAAATTATTGGCTGTGAAACAAATCCCAACTAATAGACTTTGTCGGGATTAAAGAACCAAAGTAGCATTCATCTTTGAAATATTTCAGCTAAGCTTTTAGCAGAATTCACCAACAAATCTCTAATTAAAATGTTTTATATGGAATTAATAATAGTATAATAAAACTATAAGGTGAATGAGTGAATTTCAAATTCGATTAGCTTTCGCCATTAAAATGTAAATTAGGTTGAAAAGTTATAATTTTCCAGCACGAGTACACACACACACACACACACATAAATATTACACACACACACACACACACACACACATTTTCAAGGCAAGAACGAAATCAATTGATTGAAAACGTAACTATTAACGACAAGCGAAATGTCCTTAGCAACTAGAAGAATTTAGAAAACGCTATTCTATTCATATTGTCAACTGAAAATTATATCAATTACTTTCACGTATAGAATATTGTTTCTATTGTTATGTTGGCGAATTCAACCATTTTCTTTTGATTTCTTGATACAATCGTGTACGTTTGCTTCGGAGAGTAGTAATTCTGTTAGGAAAGGTGATATTGGGAAAGAAAAAACTAGGCGTAGATTAATATTTGGATAAAATTCAATGGCGGCACTCTCGAGGATTTTGCTTCTGAATGAGTAATTTTCTTTTTTATGAGTGTAGTATGAGTTTTTTTTAATGGTTTAATCCGTTGTTTTCAAATAATTCAATTCGTTTTTGCCTTGAAAAAGTCACAGTGGACGAAACGCGTAGGATAATAATACAGTTTTCCAGTTGTCTTTTACCGTTATATATATATATATATATATATATATATATATATATATATATATATATATATATATATATATAATTAGAAAACCGACAACCTTAAGAGTCCATTGATTATATTTTATTTCCCCAGGAAGTGGTTTTTACCTGGTTCTTTAGATCATATTTCCAAGCATAAAAATGGTTTTAAATTTATGTATTATTTTTATACACTTTTGAGTGATAGTTTTAAGTTGATGTAAGGTGACAGAGAGAGGTAGAGGAGGAGGACGACAGATATGGTCAAAATTAGAGAAGTGAGAGATAGGAACAATTTCAAATCGATTTTTATTAAATAATTAAGAGTAATGGAGGAGGTAAAGACCAAAAATTGACATATTTAATAAGTTATCTCACAGGAAACGAGACAAAGAGAAAAAAGGAAAAATCTTAATAATAAAACATAATGAAATTGAAGAATTACTAAATCGCCGCAATGAAATTATCTTCATATGTAGGCACAGGCATCGTCTCAAAATAATAAACTTCATCTAATATTTTGCAGGCCTGTCCATGGAATCTCCAGAATTTTAAATTATCTAGACTTGAAATAACATCTGGTGTCTCTCTATAAAGGTTTAATTGCTTATGTTATACTGTATATGCGTACTGATATCTATATATGGACGTATGCGTGTTGATATGTGTTCATATATTTGTATTGACATTTGTAGGTGATCATATGGTATTTATAAGTATACACATATGTGTATTGATATGTGTATGTAGGCGTTTATGTATGGGAGTATTTACTTGCTTCTATTTGTATGTGTGGATACATACACACATGTATATGCGTGTATGTGTATACATATGTGCGTATGTGTATACACATATATGTATATATATGTGCGGATGTACATGTGTGTATGTGCGTGTACGTATGTATATATTATGTATATGTGTGTGACTATATATATGTATATATATGTATGTATATATATATCTGTGTGTGTATGTATGTATATGTGTGTATGTATGTATGAGCGTATATATGTATATATAAATATATATGTGTTTGTGGGTGTATAGGTATTTGCATGTGTGTGTGTGTGTGTGTTTATATGTACATATATGTAAGAATATATATGTTTAAATGGGTTATAACTGATCTAATATTACCGTTTCATTAGTATTAAGATTAATTGATTATTATTATTATTATTATAATTATTATTATTATTATTATTATTATTCCTCTCATTGGTAGTTTTTATTATTATTATTATTACGATATTATAATAATATTATTATTACTTTTAAATTTTGTTTCATTTCGAAATATTTTCGATATCTATACTTCTTATATAATTTTGTTTTTAATTTTATAAAAATTCCTTTTTTTAATTTTCAAAATTTTTTTAAAATGTTTTCATATTGATATGTTTTGCGATATTACATTATATATTTTTTCGATACTATTTACAATTTTTAGGTTGTTTTAAATTTTACATTATGAATTTAAGATTTAAAATTTAAAATTTGAAATTTTAATTATTAATTTTTTACTCCTAAGTTGTTATTAATAATATAAATACTTTTGTATATCTTATATTCACATTAAATTATTTTTCTTTTATCTTATTTTATTTTGTTGATAATTTTATATTAATGCTAAACGTTAACTTCAAGATATATCAATCTGTGTTTTTTTAAAGCAACTGCAATATGCCTATATATGTTAATTTATTCTTCCTTTTCTTCTTCCCTATTTTTGCCTCCCAGCCCTGCTTTCACATTTACCTTCTTATATCTTTTCTTCTTTTTCTCTTTGTCTCATTTCTTGTAAGATGACTTATTAAATAGGTCAATGTCTGGTCCTTACCCGCCTCTCTTACTTTTAAGTATTTTAATAAAAATAGATTTTAAATTATTCCTGTCTCTCACTTCCTTCTCTAATTTCGACCATATCTGTCGTCCTCCTCTCTCTATCACCTTACATGAACTTAAAACTACCCCTGAAAAGTGTATAAAAATAATACATAAATTTAAAACCATTTTTTATGCTTGGAAATGTGATCTGAAGAACCAGGAAAAAAACACCTTGCTGGGGAAATAAAATATAATCAATGGACCCTTAAGTTTGTCTGTTTTCTATTTTTAATTATTATTCGCTCTAGACTGACATATACTTGAAAATGAACAATGGTCATTTGTCTCAAAATGTTGTTTGTTTAGCGGCATATCGACTTTTTATGGTCTATTTAATTTTCTTGGTAACATTAGTAATTTCTTTTACAAAAGAGTATTGTTAGTATTATTTTTACTATGAAAATGTATTGCTGGTATTTTTGCTATAAAAAAGGTATTTTTATACTTTCTGTTGTGGGGCTCCTTTTACATAAGACTGACTCGTCCAAAATATACTTATACTGACAGAGAGAATACCTGCTGTTGAGAAACGTTGAGATACGTGGAGATACGTTGAGATACGTAGAAATACGTTGAGATACGTTGAGACATGTTGAGAGATACGGATACAGTCACAGGGTGTTCTCAGAGAATTATACAAGAGTCCAGATAGATAGATATATATAGAGAGAGAGAGTGAGAGTGATGATTACGGCTTTACTTACAGAGACTTGTACATATACTTTCTACTAACCCGCATTCCTGGACTACTAATCTTCACTTCAAGTCTGTATTCTTCCGTTTAATACACTTATTTTTCTATCTCAATTTCGGGCGTTGTTTATTTATTTGTGCAGGATTCTATTCCCGGAATCCACAACACTTTAATAGTGTTTTGACCCCAGTTTGGTGCTTAGTTATTTGCCCATTGCTGGAATTCTAACAGGTGTTAGCACCCCGCCTCTGGATGGACCTGGGAACAACAACAATTAAGAGGTGATTCCACCCTTCTCAAAATTTCTCGATCAGAGACCTTGCTGGTAGATGTAGTTTATCGTCATATCTACGATACTCAAAATCTTGTGATAAAAACAACAAAGATAAAGAACTCGAAGAACGCGTTGTATTATCATTATAAGAATAACGATGAGATGCACGGCTTTTGATAAGACATCTTTGTGTTTTAATTCAAATTTCTAACTGACGGACAGTATTAAAAGAAAGAAAGAAAGAAAGAAAATTCCGTTCATATTAGCGTTTCAAATTTGGCAAACTGCTTCTGGAATTATTTTCAGATAAAGCTGTTGGCATGATCATAAGTCTAAAAAAGAACGGCCAAGTGTATGCCCGACTCCAGACCGCCCCCTTTAACCCCCACTGACGCCGAAATCTCCTCCAGTAAAACATGTGAAAAGAAACGGATGAAGAAGACGATATATAAAAAGCTTCTCTTGCCTCCGTTAAGTAAAAAGAATAACTGGCTGGAGCCGCGGTGATTCGACGGGAGTCAACAATTGTGATAGCATCATTAATCTGCCGTACATATCTCTGCAATTACTGGCAAAATAAGGCTATTATGTGCTGATTAAATGTGAACTGATACGTACAAGATGACTGAACGAGCGTAGATATGTTAGGCTTTAAAAAGAAAGAAAGAAACAAAGAAAGAAAGAAAGAGCGTGGGAAAATATTAAAAAAGAAATGGTAAATAATTGCGAAAATCGAACAAGAAAAAGAAAGAAAGAAAGAAAGAAAGAGCGTGGGAAAATATTAAAAAAGAAATGGTAAATAATTGCGAAAATCGAACAAGAAAAAGAAAGAAAGAAAGAAAGAAAGAGCGTGGGAAAATATTAAAAAAGAAATGGTAAATAATTGCGAAAATCGAACAAGAAAAAGAAAGAAAGAAAGAAAGAAAGAGCGTGGGAAAATATTAAAAAAGAAATGGTAAATAATTGCGAAAATCGAACAAGAAAAAGAAAGAAAGAAAGAAAGAAAGAGCGTGGGAAAATATTAAAAAAGAAATGGTAAATAATTGCGAAAATCGAACAAGAAAAAGAAAGAAAGAAAGAAAGAAAGAGCGTGGGAAAATATTAAAAAAGAAATGGTAAATAATTGCGAAAATCGAACGAGAAAGAAAGAAAGAAAGAAAGAAAGAAAGAAAGAAAGAAATAGTGTAGGAAAATATTTAGAAAGAAAGGGCAAACAGTTGCGAAAATCGAACAAGAAAGAAAGAAAGAAAGAAAGAAAGAAAGAAAGAAAGAAAGAAAGAAAGAAAGAAAGAAAGAAAGAAAGAAAGAGCGTGGGAAAATATTAAAAAAGAAATGGTAAATAATTGCGAAAATCGAACAAGAAAAAGAAAGAAAGAAAGAAAGAAAGAAAGAAAGAAAGAAAGAAAGAAAGAAAGAAAGAAAGAAAGAGCGTGGGAAAATATTAAAAAAGAAATGGTAAATAATTGCGAAAATCGAACAAGAAAAAGAAAGAAAGAAAGAAAGAAAGAAAGAAAGAAAGAAAGAAAGAAAGAGCGTGGGAAAATATTAAAAAAGAAATGGTAAATAATTGCGAAAATCGAACAAGAAAAAGAAAGAAAGAAAGAAAGAAAGAAAGAGCGTGGGAAAATATTAAAAAAGAAATGGTAAATAATTGCGAAAATCGAACGAGAAAGAAAGAAAGAAAGAAAGAAAGAAAGAAAGAAATAGTGTAGGAAAATATTTAGAAAGAAAGGGCAAACAGTTGCGAAAATCGAACAAGAAAGAAAGAAAGAAAGAAAGAAAGAAAGAAAGAAAGAAAGAAAGAAAGAAAGAAAAAAATATTCAGAAAGAAAGGGTAAACAGTTGCGAAAATCGAACGAGAAAGAAAGAAAAAAAGAAAGAGTGTAGGAAAATAATCGGAAAGAAAGGGTAAACAATTGTGAAAATCGATCAAGAAAGAAAGAAAGAAAAAGAAAGAAATGGTGTAGGAAAATATTTAGAAAGAAAGGGTAAATAATTGCGAAAATCGAACGAGAAAGAAAGAAAGAAAGAGTGTAGGAAAATAATCGGAAAGAAAGGGTAAACAATTGTGAAAATCGATCAAGAAAGAAAGAAAGAAAAAAGAAAGAAATGGTGTAGGAAAATATTTAGAAAGAAAGGGTAAACAGTTGCGAAAATCGAACGAGAAAGAAAGAAAGAAAGAGTGTAGGAAAATAATCGGAAAGAAAGGGTAAACAATTGTGAAAATCGATCAAGAAAGAAAGAAAGAAAAAAAGAATGAAACAGTCCGGGAAAATATTCAGAAAAAAGTGTAAGCAAATGCGAAAATCGAACTAAACGAAAGGGGCCATTAAGTTTTTATAAAGCAATGCTTTTCGTTTTCTAGAGGTTAGAACATTTGAATATTTTCATAAACTGAAACGATATCAAACTCATACCTGATCTCAAGTGGAACTCGATCATACGATCAAAGATGCAGGTAAAATTGTCGGCTCCCTCTACCTGACTCCTCATGGTATTATCTACCTTTACAAGAGGCAGATCAGGCACAAAATGGAGTATTGTTGTTATATCTGAACGGGCGCTGCCCAGATCGCACTCCCCAAATTTGACAGTGTTCAAAAGCGTCTTCGAGCCCTTGTGGATGACGAATTATTTTCCACTCTTCAAACCCTCTCTCACACGAAGTTCAAACCTTCACTGCTAAGACCCGGCTTGCCATTTACATAGTAGCAAACCACCCCTCCGTATTTCTATTGGTGAGAAGCAAGTTCCACTCGAACAGCTTCTTCCTGCGAACCACTGCCCTGTGGAACTGACTACCAAGAGGATGCTCACTAGGTCACTACAATTTTAATCTGTTCAAATCTAGGGATAACCGTTATCTCCCCTCCTATCCGCATAAATTGCCTCTTAACGTAAATCTCTACACCGGATGGTACCCGGGTCTTGTATAAATTGTACCTTGCTGTAGAAAATGGCATGAAGCAAAACAAAGTGTAATGGTCCAGGTTAGGCCCAAGGAAGAACAACACGAACACAAGAGTAGAAATAACGAAGGTATATTACACGAAATAATAATACAAGATGTGGAAGGTGTTAGTATGACTGTCAGTCTGGTTTAGAGTGAACTACTATCGGCTCGACACGATTCGACGCTCTCTCTTGAGAGGCGTAGTATACATAATATTAGAAAGAGTTCATTCTGTAGTTATAGGTTAGGACCCATGACAAAGAAAAGAATGTTTTAGTTTCTTCATTGTTTTTCAAGTGGATAAAATGTTTGATTTTAGTTCAGAATGCTTAAATCTCAGAAATGTTTATAAAGCAGCGAATTTAATTTTTCTAGATGCCCTTCTTTACGGCAGCGAATGCTGGACGATTTCCTCAAAGATGAAAAAGAGACTCGAGGCGATGGAGATGATACAGAAGGTTGCTAGGGATATCATGGACCGAACGTACGAGCAACAATGAAGTCTTTGACAGGATGCGAACAAGGAGGAGGCTTATACTTGACACCAGGAAGAGGCAGCTGAAGTTTCACATAATGAGGATGGGGGTGGGGCTGGAGAGTCTGATACTCACGGGTCGAATAGAGGGAAAAAAAACAGAGGAAAACAACACAGGACATATTTAGCGAACTTGCGCAAGTGGATGACAGAACGTGATCTGGAGGAGATGGCAGAGGGAAGAAACTTGTTAAGAGCTGCAAGGGATAGAGGGAGGCGGAGAGCCATGATCGCCTACGCCCCGAAAGGAAATGGCACATGATAAGAAAGAAAGATAACTTCTAGTTTCAGAAACTGGAATGCTATCAATATGACAAACTCATATTTATTTTTATTGTTTTATTGCTATAATGGTGGTTATATTTTTTTAAAATACAATTGTGTTGAAATCTGTGCTAATTTGGTTTGTAATAAATAGCAAAATAGTAATATTTCTTATAGAATATTTTTATTGACAAACGAAAGATAGATATTCTAGTTGACCTTCAATTATGTAAACGCAGTTAAATTATATCATATATAAAAATGAACAAAACGGATAAGAGTGAATTAGAGGATGACTCCGTCTGAGGCGGGCGGCATATGTGATAAAAATCACATTTAAAAATAAAAATAAAACAGAGAGAGAGAGAGGGGGAGTGAGAGAAAGACAGAGTTAAAGGGAGATACCGGCAGATTCGAACTCATTGATAACTCTCTCCTCCATTTTGCGGACCTTAGTTACTATAATCTTAATACTTGATATAATGCAAAAATATCACAATGATAAAATCGGTCAATAATTCTAATAATAGTTTCGGTAGGGTCTCTTGGGCGAATAAATATGATGTTGCAAGACCCGAAACTTGTCATGACCCCAAGTCATAACATCACCGACAAGGCGATCCTGTGCACTCGGAGTGTTTTATAACAAATATAACTATTTATACTGGAACTCATGCATGCATTTACAAGTAATCTATAATAATATTTTAAATTTTGAAATCATATTTATTTTTGGCATATGATTTTTTGAAACTGTTTCTAAATCTTTGATTGTCTTTCAATCATTCTGCCTCACCTGATATCCTCTTTTGCCACACCTATGAGGTGCGTCGCATCGTTTAGGAACGACTGATCTAGACACTAGAAGATTTCTTAATAGTTTCTCTTACTACCTCGACTTGGACTATTACTCCAGCTGCTACTCGGACTGACTGCCGGATACGTTTTCTTTAAGCATTGCTTCTGGCGGTAGACAATCTTCTCAAAATTACAGCCAACTTCAACTGAATCTTCTACCATAGAAAAGATAAAATATCTTAGCAGAGATAAAAAAAATCAAGCTCTGTAAGATTTGACACTGACGCTACATAATCTTTTTTCCGAATCCAAAATAACATCAAGAGAAACAAAAATTGTAAAATCGAACAGTATAAAGCATTGCTCTGGCACTACACACTCTTTCTCCAAATCACAGCTCTGTACGTTCAGTTCTTGTGTTAGAGATTGGATTAGCAAAGTAAATCGATATAATGTTGGCTTATCTTACAAATGAAGTAGTAACGCTGCCAGAAAACCATGTTCAAGCGAGGCTTCTTTGCAGACAGAACTTCTGAACTTGAAAGATTAGGGCGAGATGAACCCATTCCCACCTCACTTTTCATTGTTCGGAACTATGCTAAATTTACTGTAAAGAAAAGAACAGTCTTGTTCCATGTTTTCTCGTACAAGACATGACCAAAGTAAATTATATCTGGGCATGATCTGTTGATTGCCAATATTTTAAAAATATCCACTTCGGAAATATCGGACTTGCGTCAAAATAAAAATATTGAATGAAAGAATTGGCAACGCTCCGTTAACGATATACTTACGCTAGATATACAGGTCACTGGGGTCATGAGCCTGTTATATACACTTTTCATTTGGAGCCTTTAATTCTTTTCGGGGCCCTTTCCAGAAAGGTGTTGCTGTACGGGCGGATTTTTTTTCCATTGGAAAGTGGATGAGCGGGAGGTCTAATGGAATGAGAAATCAGAAAGCCGAGTTCGAATTCCATTTGGATTTGTTACATTCACTCACGTGCAAATACAAGACTGGTATGAATCCACCACTTCCCCCCAAGTATAGATTAAATAGTAGGACTTTATATCTGAAAAAATAAATGATGCAATATTTACTTGCAAATGAAGAATTATTCTTATAATCCAAAATATGTTTCGTCTTTAAATAAAGTGTTGATAAACCGTAAAAAAATGCATATGAATCAATCAATTCAATTTGGAATACTAGCAAGAACGATTTAGGGAATGGCAAAGAGCATTTACGAAAGACAAAACAGAGGGAGTGAGAGAGAAAGAGAAAGAGAGAGAAAAGAATATGACAACATTTCGGTCGTTACGCTCTCCGGCTTTCATCAGGTGTATATCGATCTGGATAACCTGCACGTAATTCTGAACTGAAACCTTTATGGGAGCCGCTAATAAAGAGATAAAGACTTATGACAGCAAAGCTTCAACATCAGCAGCAGTTAAACATGACAGGCATTAGCAGCGGCAGTAACAGCACTATGGTCGGTCAAGTTAACTGCAGAGAATTGTCCTACATGACAATAACGTTGATAATAGTGGATGAACGCGTTGGTTCAGGAATTTTGTGATATAGTAATAATAATGAGTTCAATCCTTGGGCTGGGTAGTGAAACTAGCGAACAATAACAGAGCAGTAATAAAAAATAGGAACTAGACTTGGGAATTGGGATGAGAACAGTCTACCCTCGTCGATTAAATAAAGGTTCAGTTCAGAATTGCCTGTAGGTTACCCAGATCAATATACACCTGATGAAGGCCGGAGAGCTGAACGACTGAAATATTGTAATATTCTCTTCTCTCTCTCTCTCTCTCTCTGCTTTGTTCTACTTAAATTCTCTTTGCCATTCCCTAAATCGTTCTTACTAGTATTCAAAATAGAATTGATTGATTCATATGCATTTTTGACGGTTTATCAACACTTTATTTAAAGCCGAAACATATTTTGGATTATAAGAATAATTCTTCATTTGCAAGTAAATATTGCATCAATTATTTTTTCAGATACAAGTGCTACTATTTAACCTATACTTGGGGGGAAGTGGTGGATTCATAAAATATTCAGTAAATATTGCATTATTTTTTTCTTCTTTTGTGAGAAAACAAATGATTTTTTCCAGATACAAGTTCTACTATTTAACCTATACCTGGGGGGAAGAGGTGGATTCATATCATTCCTGTATTTGCACCTCAGGGAATGTAGCAAATCTAACTGAAATTCAAATTGGCTCATTCAATTAGCTGACCCGCTCATGTCCACTTTCCATTGGAAAAAAAGCCGCCTGTACGGCCGATATACACACGAGGAAACCCGGAGGCCACGAGAGCTGAAATGTTGCGAAAAACAACAGCAAAGAGGAGGGCAATACTTCGAAAGTATATGATGTAAATAAAGATGACTCCTCGTCCCAGAAATGCAGACAGAAATAAAGAATACGTTCTTTTATTCCTTATTTAGTAATGCACAGTTATTTTCCACCCCATCTCCGCTGAGTCCAAGTAAACACTCCCCGGTACAATGATTGAATTCTCAATTCTTCTTTTTTTATCCGCCGTGTCCCTTCAGGTCGTAGGCGATCATGGCTCTCCACTTCCCCTTATCCCTTGTAGCTCTCAATAAGTTTTGTCCTTCTCCCAGACAGTGTTCTGTCATCCACTTACTTAAGCCAGCAAGGTATGCCACACGTTGCTTTCCTCTGTCTCTCTTTCCCTCTATTCGCCCTGTGAGTATTAGATTCTCCAAGCCCTCCTTTCTTATTACGTGTCCCAGAAATTTCAGCTGCCTCTTCCTGATGTTAGCTATAAGCTTCCTTCTTGTTTGCATCCTCTCCAAAACGTCATCGTCGCTCACACGCTCGGTCCATGATATCCTTAGCATCCTTCTGTAGAACCATACCTGCGTTGCCTCGAGCCTCTTCTTCATCTTTGAGGAGACCGTCCAACATTAGCTGCCGTAAAGGAGGAGAGATTTTCAAGTAGCAGCTCAGTACACTTTTTTTTCTTTTTTTTTTTTTTTTGTCACCAACGAAATCCTGTCTAGCTGTTGGAGTGCTCTTTGGCCATCCCAAAACGTCTTCGGATTTCAGCTCGCACATTCAGTCCTTTGTCAGAACACTTCCCAGATGTTTAAATTTCCCCACCTGATTGATTTTAGTGTCCCCGACCTGTAAATCGCATTTCGGGCTCATCCTTTTACCGATGACCATGCATTCTGTCTTCTTGTAGTTCATGCTTAGTCCCTTCTTCTCACTCTCTGTTGATACCTTCTGTAGGGTTTTTAATTTCTTTTCCGTGTCTGCTATCAGTACTGTGTCATCTGCATATCTTATGCTATTAAGATTGTGGCCGCCAATCCTGAATCCCGGTAGGATTTCCAAATCTCTCAGTATTGCCTCGCTGTATAGGTTGAATAAGTCCAGTGAGAAGACACATCCTTAGCTTACGCCCCTTTCTATTTTTATATACCTACTGAATTAATTTTCTATCCGTATGCAGGCTGTTTTTGCCAGTATATCAAGATTGCTGAGTAGTTCCAACAGATCTTTGTGGCGTACTTTTGAATGCCTTTGCATAGTCTATGAAACACGGGTACACGTCCTTCTGCATTTGTATTGCCTTTTCTGATAACATTCTAAGCATAAAAATCACATTCCTTGTTCCGGTGTCTTTAACAAACCCGCACTGTTCTTGTCCTATCTCTGGCCTGATTCTGATGCGCGTTCTATTCATCAGAATACGGACAATGAGTTTTGTTATGTGGCTCATTAGGCTGATTGTGGAGTCAATTCCTATTCCGAAATTAAGAAACAAGCGTTTTAATATCGACAACAGAACGAGAAGAATCTAACCACGTGGATTAAATAAAGGGTTCAGTTTTAAATTCCTTGAAGAATACCGAGATTGACACGCCCCTGAAGTACGTCGGAAGATTCAAGCACAAGGACGGTTTGATAATAACAACAATGATAAGGATAACAGTTCGAGTGTAAAGATTGCGATAGATAAATTGTCGCCATTTTATATTTTTAATTTCGCCCTCGCATTTTCTTTATTTTCGATTTTGTCCCCTGTACAGTATTGTAGGGTCAGTTGGGCACCGTCTTTGAGAAAAAGGGGACCATGATGCAATTTGCTCCGCCAGAGGTTTGGGAAACGGTATGCTGTACTGCTTCGTATTTTAGAGTGTTTGGGTGTCTATCTGAGGACAGTGCAGAGGACTCGGAAAGAGTTGGATGATATATCCAGTCAGCATCATGGTGTTTGGAGTGATCCCTAGTGATGTCGACGTTATGCCTCCTTTCATCTTCCCTCTGGGCCTCAGACTTAACACAGAGGACCACATCAAGTGCCTTGAGGAAGTGGTGCTGCCCCGGGTCAAGCCGGTGGCTGCTAGAACACCCTACATATGGCAACAGGACTCTGCACCATGCCACACAAGCAGGAGAACCCAATTATGGTTATCAGACAATTTCTGCGACCACATCACTCCTTACATCTGGCCACCTAACACCACAGATCTCAATACCCTTGATTATTATATGTGGGAGGGAGTGGCACGAGACGCCAATAATACTCCTTGTAATACCAAAGATGAACTGAAGGCAAGGATTATGGCAGCATTCACCAACAAGGAGACTCTCTTGAAGAGCTGCAGAAGATTAACGAAGTTGTCTGTTGGATGTGGCTGAAGCCAACGGCGGTTTTAATGATAAATTTACTCAAGATATTTTTATGTAATTTTGGTAAATATATCTCTTAAAGTGAGACGTTAGTGTCATTTTTCATTCTTGCGTCAAGTGCACGACAATTTATTCATCGCACCCTGTATATAATGTAAATCAAGATAACACCTCACCCAAAAATGCAGACAGAATTTCTTCGTAGCATGTTCACCAGAAGTCACTTTAGATACAGGCAACCTTTCCCCCAATCACTTTTATCAATGTTCACAAAAAGCTTGTAGCTCATCCGCAGATTCAGATTTTTTTTTTCAGCCATTTTCCGACAAGTCTGTAACATAAAACTTCCTCTGCTGCTCGGCAACGTATGATTCATTTGTTCTGCGGAAGCTGCTCGGGTACAAATGTTTGCCTTGCCTGACCCGTTGACCCCGTGACACGCTGTGCTCATTCTAAGAATCCCATTCTCAAACTTCATATATATATATATATACATACTGTAGGTGGATTATTCCTATACTATAGCAGAAATAATGTTATAATATCTATATCTATCTATCTATCTATATATATATATATATATATATATATATATATATATATATATATATATATATATAAAAGAAAGAGGTTGTAGTGGTTCCAACAAGAGAAATGTGTGTATTTTAAAAAGAAGAGAAGAGAAGTGCCGCAAACGTTTTTGGTTGTAATGTGGATTTTTTAGAAAAAAAATATTATGCTTTATTTTCCATAATTTTACTACACGTGTTTCTGGTCTCGTGGTCGTCTTCAGGTAAAAGCTGAGATTTCCACATATTATTAAAAATAATTAAATTTTTCCGTATGTTTTTCAATGTTAAATATTCTCGATATGAGACATTCTCTGTTTTTGTGTTAGTAATCCGAATATCTTTCTTGAATTGGCAATGAAGAGTTCTGCGCGAAGGGTCATAAAACAATTAAGGTTGGTCCAAGAGAAATGATGAATTACTTATCGGGACTTTATCTTTTTATATTTTACTGACCCCTATGTGTTCTTAGATCTGTTTCCATTTTCGTGTGTTTCTGTCAGCATGTGTGTATATATGCGTGCGTATATTCCCCCTCCATACATATACTGTCTTACTACGAGAAATTAGTAAACTCCTTTGTACACACACACACACACACACACATATATATATATATATATATATATATATATATATATATATATATATATATATATATAAAGAAAAAAGAACAGTAAGATATATAAATCATAATTTCCAGTTTCCAAGGATACAGAGAAATTATGATTTTTGCCGTGCTTTTAAAACCCAATAAATTTTAAAATAATTTACTCCAAAATTCGCTTGAGGATGAAATGGAACGAATGTATTTAATTTAATTACAAAATTAAACTCCAAGCTTTTAGCTTACATTTTTGAAACACGGTTAGAAATGCGAAGCGAAAAAAACATATTTTAAATCAGTTAATTCATAATGTATATTTATGTGTGTGTGTTTGTGTGTGTGAGGGGTGAATTACTGTAATGAGATCCAAATGAATTACTTCATACATTACCTTTCATTAATTGTAATTCACTTATATGCTTTATAATAAAAATTATATTGAGCTCTCTTTTCTGGATCAGTTTTAATATTTTATATTCATAGGATCTACTAGGATTACTTTTTTAGCTGGGCTATATATGTACGTATGTGTACAAATGTGTTTACTAATTCCTCGTAATAAGACAGTGTGTATGTATGGAGAGGGAATATACATATATACACGCATGCTGACAAAAACACAAAAAAATGGAAACAGATCTAAGTAAACATAGAGGTCATTAAAAGATAAATGGAAATTAATTTTGTTTGTTTGTTTGTTTGTTTGTTTGTTTGTTTTTTTTTTTTTTAGTAAATCCACGTAGTAGCGGGGCACGAGAGATTAAATGTTAATCGAAATATATTTTTTTTAGAAATGTGTTATTAACGGATAAGAATTTTTTTTTTTTTTTTTTTGCATTCGCAACGCTAAGGTCGAATTTTTTTTGAAAATTTAAGAGAGTGCGTTTTTTACTAGTAAAAAACGCTCTACCCGGATTTACTAAAAAAACAACTTAATTTCCATGCCCGAGGATGGCTGTAAGAATAGCTGAAAGTACTAGCAAAATGAAAAAAGACCTTATGCAACTTGAAGTTATCAAAAACAAAGATCATAACATTCATCGAGAGGTTCGTGGGTCAATGTAACTTTAATAAATTTGTTTGCGATGTTTTTTCGCCATTTATATCATTAACTTTACTAATCTACTTTTTGTATGAATGATTCATGTAATATATATATATATATATATATTAGGTTGGTGCAAAAATAATGACGTAATAATGTCGTTTTTTGACGTTAAAAATAGGTCAAAAAACGACATTATTACGTCATTATTTTTGCACCAACCTAATATATATATATATATATATATATATATATATATATATATATATATATATAAGCGTAAAGAGTGTTGTTTGAGGAAAGGACGCAGAGAAGGCCGTGGGCCGGGATCAAGGGAACAGAAGATGTCAATTGACATTATATTTGAATATTATAGCTATCAGAAAGTAAAAAGAAGGGAGTTCCACTGTCGGAAAGTGCGAGACAAGAAGCTGTTGGAGCAGAAGAAGCGGTTACATTTAACTGTTTCGACAGTGAAAGGGTGGGACCGAAATGCCAACCTAGTAGCTCGTTTAAAATCATGCAGTTGGGTGACCAGTAAAAGTAGCTCGTTAGTGCAGTTGCCATGAAAATAATTGTAGAAAAGCCACATCAAGTCTTTAAGAAAATGACCATAGACGAGATGCCAGATCAGGACCTATCACATTGCATATCCGTCTCAGGATTTTATCGAGATGAACAGGATAGGAGGGGGTCACCAGACCGTATATGGCAACAGTATTCAGTGCAAGAATAAATAGTTGAAATTTTTAAACAATATGTTTATTTTTCATCTACCGGTGAGGATATTCGAAAAATCCTCTTAGAAAAAATATACGACCTCCGTATTTAATCCATACCGGGGGAGTTATAAAAATTGGTTCACAATTCTCCATGAGTAATTTGGACACGGATAAACACGGTCGGGACTTGAAATCGGCTCTTGTATTTTGGGTGTCTGATCGTCTAAGTACCCGCGAAACATTAAAGCGATTGATTTATATTAGTGATTTTTTTTTTTTTTTTTTTTTTTTTTTTTTGTTCTCGGCGGAGTCAAGTTATGCAAAACCGCTGGACACATAGTTTTGAAAAGGCCGAGAAAGATAGTTGTGTGTTGTCAAACAAACAGTTTCCCGTGCGTTCAATACTTAAGATTCCCTACGGCTAATTGAAAGCGGCAGCCCCGCGAGACCTCTTATTGTACCTGTGTATATTATAATGCGTAAGCAAAGAAGGAACACCTGGTGAATGTAGTATCAGTAAAAGCAGAGCTTAATTGGATATCTCTACCGGAGATGCAATTTCCAAGGAAATGGAACGAAAGGTAATTCAATTAGCTCAACTTGTTGTATCAAGTCGAAGTCGATTAGATGCGTATCTAATAAATCGTTGTTGTCAATTGGGCATTTTTTTTTTATTCTCAGTATTCACCTCCCTTGCCGCTCATTATGAGCAGCACCGATCGTGGGAAGAGAAAATGTTCACACACACACACACACACACACACACACACACACACACACACATATATATATATATATATATATATATATATATATATATATATATATATGACATAACGATATATATTTTTATATATCAAGAAAAATATTGCGAAAAATGTATGACAAAATGTAAAAAGATTTCTTCTGACGCGTTTTGTCCTTTCACACTTCATCAGACTAAATTTATGTTGGTGCAACTACGCATGCGCACAAACGAGGGATGCTGTGATATTTTTTCTAACCGATTTAAAAATGGATAGAAAGAAAAAAAATCTAAATGGAATCGGATAGAAAAAAAAAAGCAAATTTAAAATTTCTAGCAGATATATATATATATATATAGTCATTCACAGAGAGACTGATTCGCAGCACCACAGCTCATCAGTGTGGCTAAACATCCCATCCGAGTGCCTTAGGCCGGGATCGAAACCCGACTGACGTGACATTAGCGGGAGATGTTGCCCCTGAGCTATCATCGACCGGAAGAGATGAAAACGGATTTTTACGTACTTATTCTTCGAATAAAAGTGCCAATGACTGCGAGAGCTCAATTCATAGAAAAGCATTGCAGTATTAGCAGTAGTAATCATTGTTTACAAATTTGCGCTTTCTCTCAAGAATGCTCGACCGAAATTAAATTTTCCGGGGTGGGGGCTATATGATTTTACCTCAATATGGCGAGGATGCCACTAAGACGCAAGGAGTTACTGGGAATGGAAGAGAATGAAAAGACATTACTGAGGAGAAAGGACACTAAAAGAACAGATTTCAGGAAGAGAGAAGGTTGGCGATTGCATTAACATTTTCGAAGATTCGAAGCAAGAAATCGGAAACGAAGTCCAAAGCTGAGAAATACAACAAATGAAAAATATTAGAAGACAATTTGGTTGTTGACTGTTTCAACAGTAAAATGGCGCTTAAATTCATGGAGTCAAGATATCAAGGTGGGGAGCTCATTAGAACGACTACATGAAAAAATATTAGCAGAAAAGTCAGAGGGAAGCCGCGTTACGGCGGTGGGAAGGTGACTGAAGACGAGATGCCAGCTACCAATTTCACCTCATCGAGACTTGTACCCACAGAAATAGAACATAAATTTAAACAAAATTGTTACGTCATGTTCTACCTTAGGATACTTTCGACCAACGTTTTTTCAAAGGCAATCGTTGGCAAAATACAAAAGCAATCAAGACACAACAATAATAACGAAAGAGGAGAGACAAATGGAACGAGATTAAAATAAAATTGTATCGAATCGAATGTGGCACAAGGCCTTTTTAATGTGGGTATCTCTGAGCCCGTAGGCCCACCCAAAAATAAATAACCATCGAAACCCGCCGAGGCGGGCCAGTTCCGTCAACCTCCCCCAAAGAAACCCCACCCCTCGGCAGAACTCCGTCCGGGCTCCTCTCTGCAAGCAGAGAGCTCGACAGACACCCGACCCGGCAGCTCACAAAGCGCAGATACCACACCTTGATCCTAGCCACCGGGCCGAGCGGGAATACATTTTAATTGTAAGTAATAATTATTTTATACTCTTGTGGAACTTTTATTAATTATTTACAATTAAAATTTATTTTATTTTAATCGCGTTTTCCTTCCGCTTACGTCATTATTACTGTCTTGATTATTTTTGTATTTCGCCAACGATTGCCTTTGAAAAAACGTTGGATTAAGGAGTCTAAAGTAGAAAATGACATAACAATTATATATATATATATATATATATATATATATATATATATATATATTTTAACATACAACGTGTGTTATCACGTGCGATACCCTGTCTTCATCAGCCGCCAACCAGGGGTGATCTCATGGTTTCGGTGGCTAAGGCGGGACCGCCACCCCAGGCGCCACCAGCAGCATTTCCCACCAGGCAGGGTATGAAGATAAGCTAACTAGTTGTTCCTTTAAGTAAAATCTATCTGCAATGAAAGTTTCTTGAACGCGTTTGACGTTATTGACGCGCTCGTAAAAGTCGTTATAAACGACCACGTAATATCTCACTTGCGCATGTTAGGTCGTGATGTTGCGCGCATTTTATTTGCTTGTTTTGATCTCGACCAAATCCAACTTGACGCGTGTTGAACAGTTTTTTGAAGGCGATGCGAAACGCTTTTCAACCAACGGCCAGTGATGCCTATTTTTGAAAGGAAGGAAATGACCGAATGTCCCAGAAACCCACGACACCCAATCTCAATAGGCATCACGTGACACGTCCAACCATTTTCCATGCACTCGGCACGCAGTGACTCCTACCGGTTTTTCTTTAGTTCGTGCGCCTCCACCCTGTTCTCTTTCCAAGGGACTGTTAGTTCTATTAGGAAGACAGTCTTTTTAGAGTCGGACCACAACACAATGTCAGGACGCTTGTCTGTCTGTGCGATGTGTATTGGAAATTTTAAGGATATCATTAGATCCACTGAAACCTTCCAATCACTGGCACCACTCAGCAGCTTTATATTGGCGTTGTTAAAAAATACGTCAAAAAACGACATTATTACGTCATTATTTTTTTATTACGTCATTATTTTTGCACCAACCTAATATATATATATATTGTAATTGTCAGACTTTGTCCATTTTTTAATGTATATATAAAGAAATATAGTCTTAAGGTGTGCTATATTTATGGAATAAAGTGCTCAGAATCAGAGATAGAGCGTGTGTAAATATAAAAGTGAACATAGAAGTCAACACTTAGAGGCGACAGTCTGTTTCATGGTATATGCAATCGTCAGGCCACATATGCTGTTATTTTTCTCGGCTATTTATATATATACGGGTTAGTGGTGCATTGTGGGTATTCTGTTATGGCGGTTGCTTCACCGGAAGTCGTTTGTTTATCTATTTGGGTCAAATTATATTGCTTATTTTTTTATTAACGTAGTAAAAATTTGTTTATATCACTTATTTAACAGTTTTGTTTTGTTTTGGTTTGGGAATTTAATTAAAGCTATTTGTTCAGTTTTGGGGTTGATTGTTGTAGTTCATTCTAAGTATAATTTTGGCGGGAACAGTTTTTAATTGATTATCTTTATTTGGGATTGGTTTGTTTATTTATTTACTTGGATGAATTTAAGTCAATTTATTTTACTTGTATATTTTCTCTTTTCGGTTTTAGATTTTTAGTAACATAGTATTTATTTATGTTTTATTTCTATTTTTTTTTTGTTATTTTGTTTATAAGTATATTTATTTGTTTTTATTTTATTTTTTCCGTTTTTAATTTTTTAGGTTACGTAGTAAAATTTTATTTTCATGTCTGCATTTTGAGATGAGCTCAATTTATTTTGGTCGGGGAAAGTAATGATAGCTATTTTTTCCTCCAAGCAAAGTTTGATTGGTTATTGTAGGCTGATGATTTATTCCTTATCTTCCAAGATATTTTTGGTGTGATGTTCGTTTTGTTTTTAATTTCCCAGATATACTTAGAAAGCATTGTACTGTTTGCATATTTACTATTTGTGAAAGATGTCTTAAATTATTAAACAAAAGATCCGAGCTCATCTCAAAACGCAGATATGAAAATAAATTTTTACTACGTAACCTAAAAAATTAAAAACGGAAAAAATAAAATAAAAACAAATAAATATACTAATAAACAAAATAACAAAAAAAATAGAAATAAAACATAAATAAATACTATGTTACTAAAAATCTAAAACCGAAAAGAGAAAATATACAAGTAAAATAAATTGACTTAAATTCATCCAAGTAAATAAATAAACAAACCAATCCCAAATAAAGATAATCAATTAAAAACTGTTCCCGCCAAAATAATACTTAGAATGAAGTACAACAATCAACCCCAAAATTAAACAAATAGCTTTAATTAAATTCCCAAACCAAAACAAAACTGTTAAATAAGTGATATAAACAAATTTTTACTACGTTAATAAAAAAACAAGCAATATAATTTGACCCAAATAGATAAACAAACGACTTCCGGTGAAGCAACCGCCATAACAGAATACCCACAATGCACCACTAACCCGTATATATATAAATAGCCGAGAAAAATAACAGCATATGTGGCCTGACGATTGCATAAAGCATGAAACAGACTGTCGCCTCTAAGTGTTGACTTCTATGTTCACTTTTATATATATATATATATATATATATATATATATATATATATATATATATATATATATATAAAGTTAATGGTCAGAGTTGAAGCAGACCAGGAAACAGTAGTATAAAAAAGTGATCAGTACACGCGGGAAAAAGAAAATGAATGTAAAAATAACAAGTAGAGCTTTTATCAGGAGGTCAGTTGAATCTGCTACATTGGTTTCAACCTTACGTAATCCTCAGGCAATTTTTATCAAATGAACTTTTTCTTACCGGGACCATAAAAGGACACTATACGCGAACCTTTTATTCGCAGTTAAATAAAGTTTTACTGTAGCCTACACCTGTGGACTATTGTTATTAGAAGTAGTATTCAAAAGTGTTAAATACACGTATGAAAAAATAAAATAAGAGTAATAATAACATGTAGAGCTTTTAACTTAAAAAATCAGAAAGTCAGTTGAATCTGCTACTTTGGTTTCAACCTTACGGAATCCTCAGGCGATATTTATCAAATGACCATTTTTTTACAGCTTATTTTTATTTTTTATTTCTTTCAAAAAGAGTAAAGAACGCTATATTATTATTAACAAATATATATAAACAAACGCACGACGCTGAGTGTAATAGAAAGAGAGGAGGGGAATGTGAAGAAGGAAGAAAAACAAGAAGGGGGAATAGAAGAAATGCAAGTGAATTGTAAATGTAATGACCTCTTCTTAGCGATTTTTTTTTTAAACTAAAGAACGCTACATTTTTATTAAACAAACAAACGCGAGAAGTTGGGTGTAATATTAGGTTGGTGCAAAAATAATGACGTAATAATGTCGTTTTTTTGACGTATTTTTTAAAGTAAAAAACGACATTATTACGTCATTATTTTTGCACCAACCTAATAGAAAGGGAGGAGAAGGAGGATGTGAAGAAGGAAGAAGAAGGAAGAAGAAGGGGGAAGAGAGGAAAACAAATGTATTGTGGGGGGTAAATTACGTTTTTTTTTATCCAACCTCATATGTGTCTAAGAAAAATTTCGTCATATGTAAGCAAGACATCTGGGAAAACGCGATACAACACACACACGCGTACGTACGAAAATTCATCAAAATACAAGCTCTTTACGTTCCCACACAAACACAAATGTTAATGCCTTAGCCATTTGTAAATTTGTTGTTTAATACATATATTTGTTGACTTATATATATATATATATACATATATATATATATATATATATATATATATATGTAGTCTGTCTGTGGAAGACATTATATATATATATATATATATATATATATATATATATATATATATATATATATATATATAATTACATGAATCATTCATACAAAAAACAAATATAGAGGTTAATTTCAATAAGATACACTAACCCCGAACCTGTATATGAATGATATGATCCCTGTTTATAAATTCCCTGTTGCATAAGGTCTTTTTAATTTTTTACAAACTTTCGTCTGTTCCTACAGACATCCTCAGGTATGGAAATAGATTTGTTCTTGTTTTTTACTTCTCGGTAATAAGAGGACAACGAAAATATAGATGTAATCCGAAAAGATGCTATGAGAAATGTGTTATTGTTTTGGAACGTGCAGTCGCAACGCTGAGTTTAAATTTTAAATTTTAAGGTTGTGCGTTTTTGTACAAATATAGTAATAAGAGAATTCTTTTTTACTGGTAGGTTTTCAGTCAATGTGGCATGAACTATATATCTAAACTCTATATTTGTTTTTTGTCTGAATGATTCATGTAATTATAAATTAAAATTGCACCTATAATTGAATATATATATATATATATATATATATATATATATATATATATATATATATATATATATCGGTCTTGTTTGTTTTCTTTACATCTTCGGTTGAACTCAACTTGAGTCCGCATTGTTCTTGTAGTTGGACCTTCTAGCAGGAATAAACAGCACGTGATCCTAATTCAACAACACGTAAAACCACACGGTCCTTTACACTATCATCAAACCGTCATCGCTATACAGGCCGTGGTTGTTTATATGAACAATTTTGTTAATTTCATATAATATTTGTAGACCTATTAACTCCGAAATTTCAGCTCCATCAAACGAACATTGTGGTACATCAAATCAGTCTTTTGTTGATTTCTTTTAACGCAAGTTTCTCCATTATGGAATAGATTAGATTTACGGCAATGTAAAATTATTTCCATTTGATCAGGTGTTATGTTTACAAAGCCTTTGGCGAAGGGCAAAGCCTCCAGCAGACCTTTTTCAGATATAGATTGGTAAAAGTTTTTAATATCGTATTTTATAAATATTTATCTGTTATTTTTGATTTTCTGGGAGCAAGAAATGAATTTACTTGTGTCTTTACTTTGATTGGCTTGTTTGGCAATTCTTAATGAGTAGCTGTTTTTTTTTTGTTTTTTTTTTTTGTTTTTTTTTTAAATATTTCTTGGTTTATTTTACCCAGTTCAGTTTTAGTTGAGTCTATTAGACGAAAAGTAGGATTATTTGAGAATTCATCTTTTTTGGTTCTTTATGGTTCGAAATGCTTTCTCGCAGCATAATATATGAACCCTGACGCTTATCCCTAGTTTGGCTGTGTTATTTTTCGCTTCCTCATTTATACTTTTAATGTACGAGTCTAGTGCTTTCTTGTAAATTTTTATGATTTCTTCGTTTATTTTTTCTTCTCGTAAGCCTTCTGGTTCATGATATATATATATCTTTGTTTTGTCGCCTTTAATTAGAACATTTTTTGTACTTATTATTTTTTTTTTACTTTCGCCGTTAATAATTTTTAGAAAATTTCTATTAACTTTTATGAATTTGATATTTTCAATAATGCTAAGCACATCGTTTTCAAAGTTAACCAGTTTCTCAATAGCAGGTGGGTAATTGTTAGTTTTGAAATTGAATTTTTCCCTGATTTCTTTGTTCTTCAAAATCTTATTCAAGAAAAATAATGCCTTCCATCTCATGCTTAGCTTCTTTTGTAATAAAATTTGCATGTATTCCTCCTTGTTTGGAATAGGAATATCTTTTAGCAAGTGCAGTATTTTGAATTCTTGCATTACGGTTCGATCCGTGAATTATAAATAATTGTCCTGCCCTGGAAAAAAATCAAGTCATGCGTTCGAAAAATTTTGTGTAATACAGAATTAATACACATAAAATATAAGGTACGTTATAGTGTACCGGTTAAGATGATTCATGAAAGCGTAAACAAAATACCGATTTTCCAAGCGTAACTTGGACGTGGCATAAGGCCGAAAGTAAAGAGCACTCAATGAGGATTGAACTCACCACTCAGTCGCAATTGTTCTAGCGAGACAAGCTTGCTAACCATTACACCACTTCGAGGTGTCCAAGCGCAAACAAAATACACTCTAAATGAAAGTGCTTAACTGTACAGGTCTGATACAAATCTAACCATTAAACATATATATATATATATATATATATATATATATATATATATATATATATATATATATATATATATATATATATATATATATATATATATATATATATATATATATATATATAAGCAAATATAAATCCGACAGAATGAAGAAAAATATTTGGAAAAAACAAACAAAAATCCTTAAATGCAATTATGTTGTTTTAATATGAATGAAATGTCAACATCTGACGTTTCGGTTTAATAAACCTTCTTCAGGACAATATTTTTTAAAATACAATTAACATAATCAGTTCAACATGACAAAGACGATGAACATAAAAACAAGACTTATCCAAAACAGATAACTGAAAATTTTAAATGATCAGCTTTCCGTTTAAGCATGGTCACGTTGTCGTCAAATGGGCGACGCTTTCAAAACGTATTCCTAAAATTTGAGTATTTTGAATGAAAACGAAAAATGAAAAGAATTCTATTATGATCTAAAATTTATATGTACGCTTGTCGAGCATTAATCTCGCTAAAAAAGGGGAAATACTAAAGAAGCCAATAAATATATATATTTAAAAGTGAATATAGAAGTCAACACTTAGAGGCGACAGTCTGTTTCATGCTAGATGCAATCGTCAGGCCTAAAGATTGCATCTAGCATGAAAACACACTGTCGCCTGTAAGTGTTGACTTCTATGTTCATTTCTATATTTACAAACGCTCTATCTATGATATTGAGCACTTTATCCCATAAATATAGCACATCTTAAGACTATATTCCTTCATTATTCTTTACATATATATTCCTTCATTATTCTTTACATATATATATATATATATATATATAGATAGATAGATAGATAGATAGATAGATAGATAAAAATTCAATGTGTGATTTTTTACCTGGTTCATCAGACCAAACTTCCATGGGTGAAAAATGTTTTAAATTTACACATAATTTTTAAACACTTCTCCTCCCCCTCTTCTCAATATCACTTTACATCAAATTAAGACTCCCCCTCAAAAGTGTATAAACATTATATGTAAATTTAAAACATTTATTTTACTCTTGAAAGTGTGGTCAGATAAACCATGTAAAAACAATGTACCTTGGGAAATAAATTATAATCAGTTTCCCCTTAAGGTTGTCTGTTTTCTATTTTGTTGTTACTCTCCTCTTTGAGAGAGCTATTTCTATTTACTGGGACTATAAAAGGACACTATACGCGAACCTTTTATTCGCAGTTAAATAAAGTTTTACTGTAGCCTACACCTGTGGACTATTGTTATTAGAAGTAGTATTCAAAAGTGTTAAATACACGTATGAAAAAATAAAATAACAGTAATAATAACATGTAGAGCTTTTAACTTAAAAAATCAGAAAGTCAGTTGAATCTGCTACTTTGGTTTCAACCTTACGGAATCCTCAGGCGATATTTATCAAATGACCATTTTTTTACAGCTTATTTTTATTTTTTATTTCTTTCAAAAAGAGTAAAGAACGCTATATTATTATTAACAAATATATATAAACAAACGCACGACGCTGAGTGTAATAGAAAGAGAGGAGGGGAATGTGAAGAAGGAAGAAAAACAAGAAGGGGGAATAGAAGAAATGCAAGTGAATTGTAAATGTAATGACCTCTTCTTAGCGATTTTTTTTTTAAACTAAAGAACGCTACATTTTTATTAAACAAACAAACGCGAGAAGTTGGGTGTAATATTAGGTTGGTGCAAAAATAATGACGTAATAATGTCGTTTTTTTGACGTATTTTTTAAAGTAAAAAACGACATTATTACGTCATTATTTTTGCACCAACCTAATAGAAAGGGAGGAGGAGGAGGAGGAGGAGGATGTGAAGAAGGAAGAAGAAGGAGGAAGAGAGGAAAACAAATGTATTGTAAATGTATTTAAATTACGTTTTTTTTTTTTATCCAACCTCATATGTGTCTAAGAAAAATTTTCAAATATGTAAGCAAGGACTTAATACTTCGGATTTCTTGTTCTTTGGATCTGTAAATATCATAATCGCTAATTTTCCTTTTTAGCACAAGTTCCAAATATTGATGAGATTGTTATCAGGCTTTAACTTTTTTTTAAAATTTCCACCTTACAATCGGATCTCTGTTGTTATTTTTTTGTTTTTCTTTTCAATTCAACACATGGTCAGCTAGTTTGCTAGGGTACCTAAGATTTGCTAGCTTAAATGACGATCTATGATTGTACATCAACGTTTGAAAGTACCTTCAGTACATACTATGTACGTTTTATTTTGGCCATTAATATCTATTACTTCTGCTTTATACATTACAGTTACGGTCTTAAAAGCTCCATATTTTTTTTAATATTTTTGCGCGTTAGTTTTGTCTGTTTATTATAAGAAGAAGAAGAAGAAGAAGAAGAAGAAGAAGAAGAAGAAGATGAAGAATTTGACTCTGTTTTTTTTTAGGTGAATATCTTATGTAATTCTAATTTTTTTTGAGAATTCTGAATTATTCTTCGTATGTTGTTTAATTTGAAGTTGAAATTCTAGTTTGTTTTTGTGTCTTTCTTCTTCTTCACACACACACAGATATATAAATGATAATCTTTTATATATATATATATATATATGATAATCTTTAGGATACAGGAGGACGAATATTTTCTGTGAAAACTTCTCGGACATTCAAGCCGGCAAAAGTTGTTAATACTGTTTATTATAAACAGAGCATTTACTTAAATATTTGTATCAATTGTCGGACTTTGTCTATTTCATAATATATATATATGTATATATATATATATATATATATATATATATGTGTGTGTGTGTGTGTGTGTGTGTGTGTGTGTGTGTGTGTGTGTGTGTGTTAAAAATGATAGAAACCACAAACGTTTTTGGTTAGAATGTGGATTTGTTTTAGTGTATATATTATATTTTATTCTTCATATTTTTGCTACACGAGTTTCCGGTCTCGTGACCTTCTTCAGACAAATAAAAGTAATCAGTTTTTAAAGGAATAAATTTTCCTTATGTTTATTTTTTTTTTTTTCATTGTTCGTTTCCTGTATTTGAAGTGAGCTTTGATCTCCTTTCTGGACTACTTGCAAAAGTGAATTTCTGTCTGTACTTGATGGTTGGGACAATGGATGGATTTTATCCGATTCCAATGTGCCTGTCCCTAAACAAAAGACAGGCAGAAGGCGGCAGTTTGATGACATGGACTGAAATTGTCGACTAAAGCATTATTAAACCATTCAAAGTCGATGTAGGAATTAAACTGAACAATGCTAATTAATGCAAATTCCTGGGTACGACTTTCATTCACTGGTTAACGTACCAGCCTCACAGTTTCAAAGAAAAGTGGGTAATTACGCACGACAATTCTTCTAGACATATACTTCAGATTACCCGTCAAATTTTGGAGTTTAAAAGGGCTTACAGGAGATAGTATAATGGAATGGCCATTATCAAGTCCCAATCTGAATCCGATCGAAAACCTTTAATTAATTGTGATGAAATTCTATGAGGTTGGCAAACAATATGACAGCAAATGAAGCAATTGGAAATCAATTAAAATCGCAATATCAGAAATTGGACGAGCTGAAATACAAAATTCAAAATCATACACTCCAACACTTCAACTAAACTCGCAAACAAATTCCTTACCATCACCTCCAAGACTATGGAAAATATAGTCAGGATGAAAAAAAAAAAACAATTCAAATGCTGGAGTTTATTAAGATCAAATGTCTACAGTGCAATAACATGTACATTGGGGAGACATCACGCGATCCAAAATCCCGCATCCAGGAACACAAGAGAGATTTGCAATTAGATAAACATTCAAATTCTCGCATCTTATGCCGCAACGACGTGGGGCATGTCTTTAATTTCACCAATGCTACTTTAAAAAGAAAATATGAAAATATATTTATAGCAATACTACCAACTATTAACACGCTTAAAAAACTACATTAGGGCACCATTTTTCTGCAGATCCATTATTCATGAAACTGTCTCTTCCCTATAAATAAAAATGAATGAAGATGAAAAATCAAACGAAAACAAATTTTTCTTAAAACATCCTGCTGCGTCTCAATTTTACACACTTTAGTGTCCAGAATGTTTCTCATATATATTTGAATATAATTTGTTACTTCATTACACGTGACACGTATCTAACCAATAAGAAATAGCCAAACAGAACATACCACTGATCTGCTTTTTATCATTTCTATCTTGATCTCTGACGGAGCTTTAATAAATTGAAACATGTTAGATTGAGAACTGTTTTCGACTTGTTCTTTATCCTATCCTGTCACCATATATATATATATATATATACTAGCAGCATGGCCCGGCGTTGCCCGTGCTTGATTCACAAATCGTACGACTCATACAGCAATCGCTATCACTTGACTTAAAATATTTTTGCCCTTCCTTGCCTTTAAAGGAGAGCTCTTTGCCGTGCTGATGTTGCTACATGCCTTACTTCTTGCCTATCTCACACTGCGAATTTTTTCTAAGCTCTATACTAAACATTAAATCTGTTACGAAAAAGGAACTAAACAAAATGAACACAAAACGATCAGCTTTAAAAAAGGACTCGTAACTGGAAAATCCGAATGAAAAATAATGTTAACAACAAATACTTTTTCACACCGAAGCAAGTTTCCGGAAATATTGTGACTGGTCATACTACTTCGGCGGGGTTGTTGTTGCCCTTGTTTTGTTAACCCGTTACTTTGGAAACCATACATTGATCCGATTTTAAGTTCAAATAAAAATGTTCAAAAGTGTTTAACAACGCGAAGTCAACTACACAGAGTCCAAAATGAGGTGAAAAGTTTAGATGCACTGGGCTGCGTAGTGCAGGCGAGACATTCAGCTTAAAACCCCCAAAATCCGTATCACCTGTTATAGTTAATCGTCTTTTTTTTACAAAGTTTGAGTCCCAAATAAAAAATCGGGCTCCGGGATGACACAATGACGTAAATTGAAAAATATGGGATGCGGCCTGGGAGAAAGAACAAAGTTTAAAGAAGTGGGAAATGGACTGCTGAGATCATGGTCAACACGGAGGCTTGTATCGATTTTTGAGTGACGACGGGGTCACACGGCATGCTATGCAAGGCACCTCTAACTGGGCCGCGTAACTTTGCAAACTTGTGGTGAAAACCGCATCGAAATTGGGTGAGAAATGCGGCCTGGGCGAGAAAACAACGCCCACGACAGACACACAGACAGACAACATGAGAAATATAGATAGTATATATATATATATATATATATATATATATATATATATATATATATATATATATATATATATATATATATTATATATATTAGGTTGGTGCAAAAAATAATGTCGTTTTCTCACATAAAGTTGAACGACAAAAAACGACATTCTTCAGGGGGTTAGAATTTTGAACTGAACCCTTTATTTCGCTCACTAGGGTAGACTGTTCTAGTTCCACGTACCATGTTTAATGGATGTCAGTTATCAGTTATCTCCTTTTAATTCCCCTCTCCAAAGTCTCCACTGCCTTAGCCGGGTATTGAACTCACACTTTTTGGGTCTTGTCACTGGATCTAACTAACGCCTACAAAATACCTCATCTCAGAAATATAGACAGATGTATACGCGTGTTTGAAAATTATATTTTTTCAATCTAATTTAATTTTTAACGGCGAAAGCTAATCAAATTTGAAATTTCCCCATTCACACACATCTTATAGTTTTATTATATTTCTATTATTTATTTCGTATAAAACATTTTAATTAGAGATTTGTTGTGAATTCTAATAAAACCTTAACTGAAACATTTCAAAGATAAATGCTACTTTGGTTCTCTAATCACTACAAAGTCTGTAAGTTCTGATTTGTTTCACAGCCAATAATTTATGCGATTTTTAAATCTAAAGAGAGTGAGAGAGAGAGTGTGACAAAGAAAGACGGAAAAAGGAGGATGTATCATGGTGGAATGACGTCATTATGACGTCAGACTTTCGTTACACACTCGGTATTTATCAATCCATCCACGAGGACCGAATGTGGCACAAGGCCGGTTTAATATGGGTATCTCCGAGCCCGTAGGCTCGGCCAAAAATATAGCCTTTGAACCAACCTAGACGGGCTCAGGCCCTGTCAACCTCCCCGAACGAAACCTTGCCCTTCAGCAAAGCTTCGTCCCGGTTCCTCTCTGCTAATGCAGAGCGTTCGACACACGCCGACTCGGAAGCTCACAAAAGCAGCGTACTAGACTTTGATCCTAGCAACCGGGCCGACATGGAAAAAAATCTTGTTGTTACTTTTATTTTAAACAAGCTGTGTTCGCTTATCTCGATTGGAGTATTTCATTTCGCAATTTGTTTTTCATTTCACTGATGAAGACGTCAAATACACGAGAGGTTTATCGTCTCTTCTGTTTCATTCACTTCCGGTTTTCATATGTTCTTTCTTACAGTCTGGCATCCATTTTTTTTTTTCTTTCTTGCATTCAATTACATTCCTAATTTCTTTCTGGATTTCATAGCCTTTTTCATATTATTTCTTTCTTTCTTTCTTTGTCTCTCTGATATGTCTTTTCCGTTTTTCACATGTTCTTAACAGAATCTTCATGTACTGGCAGGACATAATGTAGGCGCTAATGAAAGCAGTAACAAAGTAGCACATGGAATTATAATATGAATAGTAATACCCGTCAACATTTCTCGGTTTTCCTATTTTCATTTTTTGATGTATCTGAATTGTTAAGCTAATGATCGCTTAAGCCCATAGTGAGTTCTACGACAAGAAAATATAAGTATAAATTCTCCTATCGTTAAATATTTGTGTTTAACAACGAGATGGATATTATGCCTGCTTCATAAATCCTCCTAAGATTTTTATTATGACAATATTTTAAAATCTTCACAGAATCAAAATCGAAAATATTTTCAGCTTTAGTTGTGTACAACTAAAGTATTGTTTAAATTCCCGAGGCAAATATCTCGTTTATGTTCGAAAACACGAGATTTTACGGACCTACATGTTTCACCCACATATTTTAAGTCACAGTTGTTGCATGAGATTTGGTAGATGAAGCAGGCATAATATCCATCTCACGCACGGTGAATACTAGACCTGGCTTCTTTAGTATTTCCCCTTTTCTAGCAAGATTAATGCTCGACAAACTTACATATAGGTTTTAGATCAAAATAATTATTTTCATTTTTCATTCAAAATACTCAAATTTTAGGAATACGTTTTCACAACATCGCCCACGTGACGACGACGTGATCGTATTGAAACGGAACGCTGATCTTAAAAAATTTCAGTTGTCTGTTTTGATTAGTCTTACTCTTATATCCATCGTCTTTTCATGCTGAATTGAATATAGTCTAATGTTAATTATGTTTTATGATTATGTCCTGATGATGGTCTATAGGACGACCGAAACGTCCGACGTTGGCATTAAAACAGCATAATTGCATATTAGAATTTTTGTGTGTTTTTTCCGTATATTTTTGTTCATACTGTCGGATCTATATCCATATATTTGCTTATATATATATATATATATATATATATATATATATATATATATATATATATGTCTGTGTATATGCGCGTGCACACTGCTGATGAGTCCTAAATATAGGACGAAACGGCCGTCCAGTGCTTTCTGCATTCTGTTGAGGTTTCTGCTAAACTCGATGAATTAATTATCTCAAATCCTCCTTAATTTCTATTTTATATATATATATATATATATATATATATATAAAATAGAAATTAATTAATATATATATATATATATATAAAATAGAAATTAATATATATATATATATATATATATATATATATATATATATATATATATCGAACTTTCAGTGTGATCGATTTGTCAAGGAGGTGATTTCTTTAAAAGATCGAATATTGGTGAGTATGAAGAATCTTACCATATCTTTGCCCGTTTCAGCTATTTTCCATTTTCAAAAAAAAAAAAAAAAGAAAAAGAAAAAAAATCACAATTGTGGTAGGGCAGTCGGTGCTAAGTCTATTAAATAATCTGATGTCTCATTTTGGTTATCGACTTTTTTAGCCAGTAACTGCGAGTTCCTACTGCAGATTGTTTTTTCTCTTGCATCAATCCTCTGTTAGAATCATCGTTTACCTATTTATAATCGCTTCTGCCATCAGTATGAAAAACTGATCTTCGACTTGAGCTCGCCAAGATTCGCACTCTATTTACGCTTTCATCTGTTTTGGCTGCGTACTTCTTGCGTCATCGTGTACATTACCTTACTCATCTTTGAATCACACGTGTCACTCAAAAACACTTGATTTCTTCATAGCATATTCACATTTTTTTTTTTAAGGCTAATGTTTGAACGTCGCTTTTACCAGTCTTTACACAAAACTTTATACAAGGTAACTCGTTAGCGGCAGATCTTGTCAAGGATGTGATTTGGAATGGATTGTTTGTTGCTGTTCCATTCCTTATTAGTTTTCTGAGGCAGGAATATTTGCCGAGAGGCCAGGTGTAACCTCGAATTGGACAGGTCAGAGCATTTGATTTTTACTTCAGTTGTGACGGATACGTCAGCCGAAAATATTTTGGGGTTTTGAGCAATAGCTCTGAATGAAATGGTGTAAAATCAAAACATAGGATTTGGTCTTTTAACCCCCAATTTAAACAATGGAAAATTGTGTTATTTTGGCGAGGAAACTGTTTGATATATGGGTGGAAAATTATGCATAATTTCATTGTATAAATTTTGAATATACAGACAGAGACGGGTTGGGACACCAGCGATAGACGGGTCAGGCACACACACAATTGCACACTGGCACGAGGAAAGCACCCAATATTCACTTGAAGTTTTTACAGAACCTTGCTGAACACATAGAGGGGGATTCCAAGTCGCCGCCTTCTAAACTTTTTGTGTTAGTACATGCCAAATATATTCGATTGTAAATTATTTTATTCACCTTCATTAAATCGTCTATATTTAAACAAACTTGCATTAATATTTATTCTGGGAGAGCTTGATGTTATTTCCAGAGAGTCCAATCGTCAACAAGAAGTTTACCACGGCATATTGACTAAAGGAAGAAAGAGAACTTTCTTTGTCAGCAAGAATCATAACACATAAAGAACAAAGACTGGACAATCGACTACTTATACTGGCACCAATCCCTAAACCAGTCTGGAAGCTTTATAACTCTCTCTATCCAATAACCGGTGCGAAGATTGAGATATCGGAAGAAGTGGGGTCCGAACTGAGCGGCCGAGACGAGACCAACCTGGCCTTGGAGACGTGTGTGGAAAGAGATGGGTGTTATAATTTGATGTTAATCTACAGCTCTAGATTCCTTTTATATATTTCCCGCCAACAGTATAACATGAACATATAGAAACTTCCCCTACTGCTCGGAAATGTTTTGTCTAATTTTGTCCCCGAAAACAAGAAGTTGGAACATGTCCTAACTTGCGCGTGCACAAATGTTTGTCTGACCTATTAATCATAGTGGTTATTTCTGGAGTTCATTTTTAGCGTTTTGTATGCGTCATTCAGTTCTGGAGAGAGTGAAGCCTTTCACAGAAATGCTCTTTTTTTGGTGGGGGGGGAGTTCAGAAGGAACATTACAGAAATAATTTAATGCAAAAATTATTTTTGTTAAATATACAGAAACAGAAATAATTGTCTTGGGGAAAAAAATTATTTCCTTTTTTTTTTTTAATTCAGTTCTAAAAAATCGATTGACATGGTGATATTTCTGCATATTAAATATTGACGACGCTTCAACTAATTATTAAAACGCTGTAAAAAGTTGCGTCCTCATTTCGTCAATAATAGAATTTAATCAATAAAATATTTTCTTGCAAAAAAAAAAATAAATAAATAAATAAATAAAATAAAATAAAATAAATAGACCTTTCATGTAAATAAATGAAAGTCGTCTGCTTCAGTCATACAAGACAGGACAAAAGTAAGCTTATATTTTTTAAAAACATTTTATTATATTTATATTTATTTCCTTCATTCATAAATGTTCAAAACTGTTTATGGATATTTGTTTAACATTTTACTTATATTTTTTAGAAAATTTTAATCTCTTAAATACTCAAAATATCCTTCTTCAACATTGCAATATTCCTCGAACCTCTCCAGAACACCGTGAGACACAGCATAACACAAATACCGACCTGCACCAATTCTAATATATACTTCCAAGATGTACTCTTAATTTGCCCACTGTGTGGGGATTTTTCTCATAAACATTGTTCTTTAATACATCGCCCAAAAAAGAAATCCATTGCGGTTAGGTCAGGTGAACATGGTTGGCCATTCGATTCTGGCCTTTCATCCGCACAAATTCTGTGGAAAGGTTTGGTTAAGGTAGTTCCTTACTGCCAAAGAATAATGAGGATGTGCTTCACGTTGCTGAAAGAACAATTTTTAGATCTAAATGTGAACCAAATAGAGAAACAAATGTAAACCTACTTTTGGTCCACTTTGTATAAAAACCTGGCTGGAAAAAAGTTTCACATATTGATAAAGAATTCTGGGACATTTGCGTCCCGGACATTTGCGTCTCGGACAATTGCGTCCCGAACATTTGCGTCTCGGACAATTGCATCCCGGACATTTGCGTCCTGGACATTTGCTTCCCGGAAATTTGCGTCCCGGACATTTGCGTCCCGGAAAATTGCGCCTCTGGACCAATGCATCTCTGGAATATTGCATACTTCTGATAATTTTTTTAAGCTTTTAAAGGAAATTACCATATTTTCTTTTTAAAAAATGCACAGGTAGAAATCATAAATTTGTAAAAAAGGAATAAAATTTTCAAAAAATTAAAACTTTATTTTTATTTAAAATGCAATGACAGATTAACAGTGATGAAAGATAGTCTTCAAATTTCTCTGTTAAACAACTCTTTTTAAAAAAAATTACCAGAGGTACGCAATTAACTAGTGACGCATTTGTCTAGTGACAAAAATGTCCAAGGACGCAAAAGTCCGGGATGCAATTGTCCAGGACGCAAATCTCCAGGACGCAAATGTCCTGGACGCAATTGTCCGAGACGTAATTGTCCGAGACGCAAATGTCCGAGACGCAAATGTCCGGGACGCAATTGTTCGGGACGCAAATGTCCGGGACGCAAATGTCTGGGACGCAAATGTCCAGGACGCAATTCTCCGGGACGCAAATGTCTGGTACGCAATTGTCTGGGACGCAAATGTTCAGGACGCAATTGTCCGGGACGCAAATGTCCTTGACGCAAATGCCCATCCACCAGTGATAAAGATGATTCCAAGAATAACTGAAGTAAGTGTTCTGTTAAAGAGAGAAGTAAATACACAGAAACAAAATAAAGAAACGCTAAAATGAAAGTTGTGTGAAAAGTTGGTCAAAATTATAAAATTAAGTAAAAAGAGAAACAAAATAGTCACGCTAAAACGTACTCTCAGTAAATATGTCAAGACCAAAGATGTTGAACAAAAAATAATGATTTAATCATGTGAAAAACTAGTCCTGTTTAAAATAATGCAATCTAAGGCACACTATATTCTGTAGTAGCCACCAGTTGTAACCTTCACGGCCAGGACCCGCCATCCTACGGACATTGTAACGAACCACAGACCGGGATCTTCCCAGTCTCCATTTTCCAGTTTCGATAGAGTTAAAACTTGTTTCCGTGTCCTTGTGGATGACAAAATATTTCCCACTGTACAAGCCCTTTCCCCGCACACGAAATGTCGCTATTCTCGGACTATTTTCTTGGGAAGTGTTCAAACGAACTACATTTCCTAGTACCCACCAATTCTAAGCTTCACGGCTGAAACACGCCATGCTACGCATAATTCGAAAATACGCTTTTAAGTAGGCGCCCAAGGGGGTCGTCATTGATGTTTTGATTTGGTTCATCAGGGAGTTTCGGGTCTTTCTACATCATTCTCCCCATCACCAAATCGACCCAATCAGGGGAGATCAACTCCTGATTCCCCCTCACAGTTAAACGCTAACAGCTACTCTGGCCTTTTTAAAGAATAAGACGAAGAAAGACCACATATTTCGCGCATCCGATTGGATGTTTGTAACAACCAATCCGATGCGCGAACAATCTTTTAAATGGCCCGTGGTAGGGACTGGCTTCTTTTCGTATTTAGGTGGATTGCAGTTTCGATGGATAACCGAGGAGGTAATGTCAATGTTTTTTAAGTATTGTAAGGTTTAATTATTTGCCGTTTTTATTTTATTTTTACTTTTTTTTCTTTTGGCGGGGATACTTAAACTCAACCCTATTATTACACATTATCGTTTAGCCTGTTTCTTAACATTGCAGCGAATTACCTTCATTCCCTTCATATTCTACTGGTGAGATGTAAGATCCACTCGAACAGCTTCTTACCACGAAACGCCAAACGGATGCTTCCCTGAACATTCCGATCTTAACTCGTTCAAATCTCGGGTTAACAGTTAGTATCCCCGCATATCTCCATAAACTGTGCCTCTTACTCTGCAACACGCTACCTTGGATGGCTCTTGGGCCTTGTAGAAAGTGAATAAAATTGTAAAAAATCTTCCCTGTCATGTAAGATGTTAGATTTCATATAGCATTATGTGACATATTGCTATTTGTTCTTTTTTCTAACAATAGGATTTAATACTTTGCTTAACTTCAGAAAGACATCTTTCAAGATTTGTTGTAGGATAATATCTGTTTTCCACTTCTTGCATTCTGTAAGTCTTATGGAAAAATTCGGTGCCTACTACCCCTGAATCTCCCGATCGGGGGTTCAAGACTGATTGGTGGCCCTGGGCAGTGTTTCATAACACTTTCTATCTTATCAACTTTTGCTGTTATTTTTTTCTATCTACATTTATATACGTTACAAATGAAAAATTATTGAATTATGACAAATTTTCATGGATTTTGACGTGATTGTGGGGGTCTTTTTGGTGGGGGGATCCGTGAAATTTTTTTTACTCATGGTAAGTCTCGAAAAAAAGCTATATAAAATTCATTATTTTTATCCATAATGTTGAATACGTTAAAATTCCCAACATTTAACAAGAAACATCTCAAGCTCAATTGCCGCAAGACATTGTGGATTTATTCAAAATGATCTTTTACGACATGTCTCTAGCAGCTTCTTCCCACAAACAGTTGCTCTGTGAAACCGACTCCCAAGAGGATACTTCCCCGATCACTACAATATTAACCTGTTCAAGTCTAGGTCTAACCGTTATCTTCACCACACATACGCATGAACTGTGCTTCTTACTCTATATCCCTCTACCTCGAGTGACTCTTCGGTCTTTATATAAGGTGCACATTTCAGTAAAATATATGACAAACTCATATTTATTTGACTTTACAGGAAGCAAAGCAAGGAAAAGCATGGTTTAGTTTGTGTCATAGCGTTTCAAGTAGATAACATGTTTGATTTTAGTTCAGAATGTTTAAATCTTAGTCGTAAAGCAGCGGTTTTAAATTTCTAGAAGTTATAACTTCTAAATAGATTCCGTGTCTGGAATGATAGCAGTATGACAAACACATATTTATTTTGTTTCTATCCCACATATTCGCATAAACTGCTCTTCTTTCTCTGTAAAGCTCTACCTTGAGTGGCACTCGGGTATTTGTACAGGGTGAAGAAAACTCTAAAAAAAAATCTTTTCTTGGTTATGCGCAATCTTAGTTAACAAAATACGCGAGGCATAATGTTGTGGAGTTAAACAGATTAAGAGAATTAATATTTAATTAAATAGGGTAAATTGAGTTAATGAAATAAATTAATTAAATTGAATTAACGGCAAGCTCAGTAGGTATACAATCGTCGAACTTGCATCTTTTAATCTACAGATCGATATGACCATAACAAATGTATATTCGTTTTTTTGGTTTTGTTTTGTTTTTTGGGGGTTTTTTTAACAAAACGATTACGCCAAAACTTGTATCATGTACATCTAGACATTGGCTCTGTTGTAGTACTTCGGTCAATTGCTTGGTATGACGTCACAGAACTGCATCTTGAACTTATGATCCGCGTCTGCTATTACGCGACCGTTATCGTTGAAAAGAAATTTTCTATGTCAAAATAACAAAATATCATCTTTGACGGTGGATATCTTTGTTACATGTCTGTATAACCACTCTGAAGACGGCTCATGTGACTCGAAAGGTTACGTCCAGCTTAATAAAAAAAATATCCAAATATTGGACATTTTTGTTATTATTTTCACCCGACATTAAAACATGATCCGACATAATATACATTCTTTGTCTGTTATCATAAAATAAAACCCAGGTTGTGTGTGTGTATGTGTGCGTGTGTGTATGTCTATACGTTTATATATTGGATCGGATTTCCTACATTTTTCAACCGATTTCAAAAAAACTTCACAGGACTACGTAAAATTACCTTGCGGTGGTTTTGACAGCGCCAAAAATTAGAAAAACACAATTATTTTTGCACAAAATCAATTTGAAAACACGATTAAGAGGCATTAATGAAAGAGGGATAACTCACATCGAGTTATACTTATTATAAATCCCAGGTTGTTTGTGTGCGCGTGTGTGTGTTCGTTTATATATGGGATCGGATTTCCTACATTTTTCAACCGATTTCAACAAAACTTCACTTTTTTTTTTGGCAGGTAGTGTTTCTTATTGTCTTGCACACTTTTTTCTTTATTTTTACATTCAGAATGCTTTAAAAATTCCATTTACAAGACAATTGTTTATAATAAAATTCTATTCAATCGGTAATTCGTAAAAAAAGAAACAAAAAAAAAACTAATTAAGACATGCGTGTCCGTCAACCTTAAACAAAAATCTTTGTCAATTTAATTTTTCAGTCTTTTTGATGGTCGATACTTGATCTATCTCTTACTGTTACATCCCCAGGCAACGCCGGGCTCTACTGCTAGTATTTAATAATATATACACTATTTATATTATTCGGACTATTTTCCTCATCTTTGTTCCATATTTATCACAACGTTTCGGCCGTTGTACTCTCCGGTCTTCTTCAGATGGTTGGAATACGAAACTGAACCCTTTATTTCGCTCGATGGGGTGGACTGTTCTAGTTCCACGTGCCATGTCTAATAGATGTTAGTTATCAATTATCTCCTGTTAATTCACCTCTTCAAGTTCTCCACTCCCTTAATTAGGTATTGAACTCACACTCTTTGGGTCCTGTCACTGGATCTAACCAACGACTTAATCCACTGTGCCATGTGTTCTTGAGGAGATCTCTGTATAAATTTCTGGGACTTGTAAACTTAATGTCTTCAGCAACCATTTTTAGCAGTGCTCAATTTTTGCTGTTATCAAAAGGATAAGTGCCAGAGAAAAGCAACGAAAATAGAAATATGAACGCTAGTAAAAAACAAAACAAAACAAAAAAAAACAACATAATAATAATGTTTCATCTAAATAGAGAAAATTTATTAATAGCTACGAAGTAGAGGAACTTGTGAAGATCGCCAACGTCCTGAAGTTGCACATAGAATAAAAAGATTATGGCTTCCAAAAGGTTCCTTTTCTTATTAAGAATTAATTGTATAGTGATTTTCCAAGGGTAGCTTAGATGTGGCACAAGGCCTAAAGTATGGGGAACCTAGTGAGGATCGAACTCACTACTCAGTTGTAATTGTCAAGCTTGCTAACCATTGCACCGCCCCGAGGTGCCCAAGAATTTTGTATATGCAAGGTGCGATGGGTAAATTGTCGCCGTATTATATTTTAATTTCCTGCATGTGTGTTTTCGATTCTGTTGGCTGCACACTATAGAAGAATCAGTTGGGCACTGTCCGTAAGAAAAAGAGCACCATGACGCAATTTCCAGATATTTGGAAACGGCAGACTATACTGCTTGGCATTCTCACCGGAAGCAACCATGCGAACGTTTCAGGATGTTTGGGCGTCAATCCGAAGACGGTGTAGAGGATTTGGAAAGAGTTGGATGAGTCTAATGGTGATTACGAAGGTGCTTGGAGTGATCACTAATGATGGTGACGTTATGTCTACATTCATCTTCCCACAGGGTCTCACTCAACACCGTGGCTTACATCAAATAACTTAAGGAGATCGTGCTACCCTGGTTCAAGATGATGGCTGTTGGAAGAAACTATGTCAGGCAACAGGACTCTGCACCACGCCACACAAACAAGTGAGCACGGTCATAGCTGCCAGACAATTTCTGCGATCACATAACTCCTTACATCTGGCCACTTAACTTCCCAGACTGCGGACCCCATGATTATTATGCGTGGGGCACTGTTGAACGAGAGACCAACAAAACTCCTTGTAACGCCAAAGATGAACCTAAAGCAAGAATTACAGCAGCGTTCACCAACTTAAACAAGGAGGCCGTCCAGAAGAGATGCAGAAGATTCCGAAGTCGTTTGGAGACCGTGGTCGAAGCCAATGATGATATTTACCCTTTAGTATTTCAAAATATTTTTGTGTAATTTTGGTAAATATATCTGTTAAAATAAGATGTCAGTGTTATTTTCATTTTTGCGTAAGTTAGACGAAAATTTATGCAATGCAACCTATAGATATATTTTTTCTCCTTACATATTTTTTATTTTGCATTCCTTGTCTGAATAAACCTAATCTCCTAAACTTAAGCAACTTTTTTAGAAAGGGTTGGAAATTATCTCTTTGCTCATGTTTTGCTCAAAGGGTAATTAATTATGCAACTGAAACTAGATTAAACCAAAAAAGGAAAATTTATTTTGCCAACAGCTTGGAAGTATTTCGTTATTATCTAGATTAATCCTTCTAAAAATTCTCTTATTCATGGAATTATCTAGAGCAGCAATTCCCATCGCGGGGGATTAATCCCACTAGGGGACCCTATGTTATCTCAAGGGTGGGGAAAGGAAGTGTACAGGGAAAATATAGAGGGCGCTATCATTTCAAAAGGGTAGTAATATTTAACTATTTGAAGCATAACGAGGAGAACTCAATATTATTACATGCACATATGTCAGTCTTTTTGCATATATATTTAGATTATTAGACCTATATTAAAAATTTAGATTGCACTTGCATTACGTGTATAGTGCAAAACACTATAAAGTTAAACAGCGAGATAACATTTGCAAATTTGAAGCGTAATTCAGATGTGTTAGAGCATTTTATGCACTCATAAGCATATTTATATTTATAAATTTAATTAAAAGTTATATTTTAATAGTAGGAGATACAACGGCTATTTTATACTATATTTATAGTGCCGCATCTAAGGGCGTTCTACTAATGGAACGTTCAGGGGGAATTTTGGCTGACAAACGCCGTATCTGGGGACGTTCTAGTAAGGGGAGTTTCAGGGGGAATTTTGGCTCACTAGAGCCGCGTCTAAGGACGTACTAGTAAGGGACAGTTTCAGTGGGAATTTCGGCTCACAAACGCCGCTTCTGAGGATGTTCTAGTAAGGGAGAGAGTCAGTGGGAATTTCGGCTCATCAGCGCCACATCTGAGTACGTTCTAGTAAGGGAGAGTTTCAGTGGCAATTTCGGCTCCAAAACGCCGCTTCTGAGGACGTTCCAGTAAGGGAGAGAGTCAGTGGGAATTCCCGCTCACCAGCGCCGCATCTGAGGACGTTCTAGTAAGGGAGTGTTTCCGTCGGAATTTCGGCTCACAAGTCCCGCTTCTGAGGACGTTCTAGTATGGGGGAGTGTCATTGGGAATTTCGGCTCATCAGCGCCACATCTGAGGACGTTCTCCTAAGGGAGAGTTTCAGTGGGAATTTCGGCTCACAAACGCCGCTTCACAGGACGTTCTGGTAAGGAAGAGCCTCAGTGGGAATTTCGGCTCGCCAGCGCCGCTTCTAAGGACATTGAAGTAAGGGAGTTTCAGTGGCAAATTTGGCTCACAATAGCTGGCATCTGAGGACGTTGAAAAAGGGGAGTTTCAGTGGGAAATTTGGTTCACAAAGGCCGCTTTTGAGGACGTTCTAGTAAGGGAGAGTTTCGGTGGAAATTTCGGCTCAAAAAAGCAGCTTCTGAGGACGTTCAAGTAAGGGGGAGAGTCAGTAGGAATTTAGACTTTCTAGTATGGGGAGTTACAGTGGGAATTTCGCCATACAAGCGTTGCATCTGAGCACGTTCTAGTAAGGGAGAGTTTCTGAGGGAATTTCGGCACACCAGCGCCGCATGTGAGGACATTATAATTAATTATGCAACTGAAACTAGATTAAACCAAAAAAGGAAAATTTATTTTGCCAACAGCTTGGAAGTATTTCGTTATTATCTAGATTAATCCTTCTAAAAATTCTCTTATTCATGGAATTATCTAGAGCAGCAATTCCCAACGCGGGGGATTAATCCCACTAGGGGACCCTATGTTATCTCAAGGGTGGGGAAAGGAAGTGTACTGGGAAAATATAGAGGGCGCTATCATTTCAAAAGGGTAGTAATATTTAACTATTTGAAGCATAACGAGGAGAACTCAGTATTATTACATGCGCATATGTCAGTCTTTTTGCATATATATTTAGATTATTAGACCTATATTAAAAATTTAGATTGCACTTGCATTACGTGTATAGTGCAAAACACTATAAAGTTAAACAGCGAGATAACATTTGCAAATTTGAAGCGTAATTCAGATGTGTTAGAGCATTTTATGCACTCATAAGCATATTTATATTTATAAATTTAATTAAAAGTTATATTTTAATAGTAGGAGATACAACGGCTATTTTATACTATATTTATAGTGCCGCATCTAAGGACGTTCTACTAATGGAACGTTCAGGGGGAATTTTGGCTGACAAACGCCGTATCTGGGGACGTTCTAGTAAGGGGAGTTTCAGGGGGAATTTTGGCTCACTAGAGCCGCGTCTAAGGACGTACTAGTAAGGGACAGTTTCAGTGGGAATTTCGGCTCACAAACGCCGCTTCTGAGGATGTTCTAGTAAGGGAGAGAGTCAGTGGGAATTTCGGCTCATCAGCGCCACATCTGAGTACGTTCTAGTAAGGGAGAGTTTCAGTGGCAATTTCGGCTCCAAAACGCCGCTTCTGAGGACGTTCCAGTAAGGGAGAGAGTCAGTGGGAATTCCCGCTCACAAGTCCCGCTTCTGAGGACGTTCTAGTAAGGGAGTGTTTCAGTCGGAATTTCGGCTCACAAGTCCCGCTTCTGAGGACGTTCTAGTATGGGGGAGTGTCATTGGGAATTTCGGCTCATCAGCGCCACATCTGAGGACGTTCTCCTAAGGGAGAGTTTCAGTGGGAATTTCGGCTCACAAACGCCGCTTCACAGGACGTTCTGGTAAGGAAGAGCCTCAGTGGGAATTTCGGCTCGCCAGCGCCGCTTCTAAGGACATTGAAGTAAGGGAGTTTCAGTGGCAAATTTGGCTCACAATAGCTGGCATCTGAGGACGTTGAAAAAGGGGAGTTTCAGTGGGAAATTTGGTTCACAAAGGCCGCTTTTGAGGACGTTCTAGTAAGGGAGAGTTTCGGTGGAAATTTCGGCTCAAAAAAGCAGCTTCTGAGGACGTTCAAGTAAGGGGGAGAGTCAGTAGGAATTTAGACTTTCTAGTATGGGGAGTTACAGTGGGAATTTCGCCATACAAGCGTTGCATCTGAGCACGTTCTAGTAAGGGAGAGTTTCTGAGGGAATTTCGGCACACCAGCGCCGCATGTGAGGACATTATAATTAATTATGCAACTGAAACTAGATTAAACCAAAAAAGGAAAATTTATTTTGCCAACAGCTTGGAAGTATTTCGTTATTATCTAGATTAATCCTTCTAAAAATTCTCTTATTCATGGAATTATCTAGAGCAGCAATTCCCAACGCGGGGGATTAATCCTACTAGGGGACCCTATGTTATCTCAAGGGTGGGGAAAGGAAGTGTACAGGGAAAATATAGAGGGCGCTATCATTTCAAAAGGGTAGTAATATTTAACTATTTGAAGCATAACGAGGAGAACTCAGTATTATTACATGCGCATATGTCAGTCTTTTTGCATATATATTTAGATTATTAGACCTATATTAAAAATTTAGATTGCACTTGCATTACGTGTATAGTGCAAAACACTATAAAGTTAAACAGCGAGATAACATTTGCAAATTTGAAGCGTAATTCAGATGTGTTAGAGCATTTTATGCACTCATAAGCATATTTATATTTATAAATTTAATTAAAAGTTATATTTTAATAGTAGGAGATACAACGGCTATTTTATACTATATTTATAGTGCCGCATCTAAGGACGTTCTACTAAGGGGACGTTCAGGGGGAATTTTGGCTGACAAACGCCGTATCTGGGGACGTTCTAGTAAGGGGAGTTTCAGGGGGAATTTTGGCTCACTAGAGCCGCGTCTAAGGACGTACTAGTAAGGGACAGTTTCAGTGGGAATTTCGGCTCACAAACGCCGCTTCTGAGGATGTTCTAGTAAGGGAGAGTGTCAGTGGGAATTTCGGCTCATCAGCGCCACATCTGAGTACGTTCTAGTAAGGGAGAGTTTCAGTGGCAATTTCGGCTCACAAACGCCGCTTCTGAGGACGTTCTAGTAAGGTAGAGAGTCAATGGGAATTTCGGCTCACAAGTCCCGCTTCTGAGGACGTTCTAGTATGGGGGAGTGTCATTGGGAATTTCGGCTCATCAGCGCCACATCTGAGGACGTTCTCGTAAGGAAGAGCGTCAGTGGGAATTTCGGCTCGCCAGCGCCGCTTCTAAGGACATTCAAGTAAGGAAGAGTTTCAGTGGCAAATTTGGCTCACAATCGCCGCATCTGAGGACGTTGAAAAGTGGAGTTTCAGTGGGAAATTTGGCTCACAAAGGCCGCTTCTGAGGACGTTCTAGTAAGGGAGAGTTTCGGTGGAAATTTCGACTCAAAAAGGCCGCTTCTGAGGACGTTCAAGTAAGGAAGAGTTTCAGTGGCAATTTCGGCTCACAAACGCCGCTTCTGAGGACATCGTAGAAGGGGAGTTTCCGTGGGAATTTTGGCTAAAAAGCCCCTCTGCTGAGGACGTTCTAGTAAGGGAGAGTTTCAGTGGGAATTTCGGATCAAAAGCGCCGCATCTGAAGACGTTCTAATATGAGGAGTTACAGTAGGAATTTCGGATCACAGTCTCCGCATCTGAGGACGTTCTAATAAGCGTGAGTTTCATTGGGAATTTCGGCTCACTAGCGTCGCTTCTGAGTACGTTCTAGTATGGGGAGTTACCGTGGGAATTTCGTCTCACCAGCGCCACATCTGACGACCTTCTAGTATGGTGAGTTACAGTGGGAAATTCGGCTCACCAGCGGCGCTTCTGAGGACGTTCTATGAAGGGATAGTTTCAGTGGGAATTTCGGCATAGAAACGCCGCTTCTGAGGACGTTCTAGTAAGGGAGAGTTTCAGTGGGAATTTCGGATCACAAGTGCCGTATTTGAGGACGTTCTAGTATGGTGTGTTACAGTGGGAATTTCGGATCACCAGCGCCGCATCTGAGGACATTCTAATAAGGGTGAGTTTCATTGGAAATTTCGGCTCACCAGGGTCACGTCTGAGGACGTTCTAGTATGGGGAGTTAGTGGGAATTTCGGCTCACCAGCGCCGCTTCTGAGGACGTTCTATTAAGCGAGAGTTTCAGTGGGAATTTTGGCTTACAAGCGCCGCTTCTGATGACGTTGTTGAAGGGGAGTTTCAGTGGGAATTTCGGCTCACAAGCGCTGCATCTGAGGACGTTCTAGTAAGGGAGAGTTTCTGTAGGAATTTCGGCTCACCAGCGTCGCATCTGAGGACGTTCTAGTAAATGGAGTTTCAGTGGGAATTTTGGCTCACAAGCGCCACTTCTGAGGACCTGCTAACAGTTGGAGTTTCAGTGTGAATTTGTATTCACAAGCGCGACATGTGAGGAGGTGTCAATAAATGCTTGGTATGTTTTTTTTAGACCGATAATTATTGCATCAGTAACGTTCAAAATTTTCGATACTTACTGATGATCAACTCAGAGTTTCGTTATTCTTTTCTCCCCACGACGGCCTTGAACGTGACATCCGTTAGCTTATAATTTTACGCATTCGAATTATATATATATATATATATATATATATATATATATATATATATATATATATTCAGTTTCATCATGAGACGCGGGTTTGAATCTCACCACGGTCATTTGTCAGGAAGTAGATTTACTCTGTAAAACTCTTGCTCGAGTGGAACTTGGACCTTGTCCAGGGAGAACATCATTGTAAAAAGTCATCATCCTTGTAAGATTACAACAAACAGATTCCATTGTCTGTTACTACACTACCTAGATAGTTTTATTTAACCGCTTGTTTTTCACATTCCTCATACGTAACTTACATTTTGAATGGCCATCCATTCAGTCTTCTTACAGGCAACAATTTTGTCTTCGTGCTTACGAACTTTTATTGGCTATGACAGCTTTCAGTTTTATTCGTCTGCTACCAACGCAAAGTATTCTGCGAGTTCAGATATCAGGCTGTTAAAATCATGTCCACAAATAATTAATCGAGGTATGTTCGATATTTCCATTATTTAATGTCTTTTTGATAGTCATAGATTAGTCGATAATTACGAATAGTTAATTACAGATCGTTAATCAATATCCAGAATCGGCTTATATCAGTGAGTTAGCAGAAATATACGGGAAGATCGATTTATAAGTAATATTTACTCCACAGTCAGCCGATTGATAATTTGTCATCAAATAATTCTAAAAGAACATACCGTTTCAAAACCGTTCTTCTCCTTCTCTGTATCTGTCTGTCTGTCTTTCTCTCTCTCTCTCTCTCTCTCTCTCTCTCTCTCTTTCTCTCTCAAGCACACACATACACACAGATACTCGACTCTCAGGTCGAATTCAAGCAGATCAGTTCCTAGGAAACTGACAGCACCTGAGATTTTATTATATTGGTGACGATTTTGTGCAGAACAATCCACACTTTTTGAAGGGATGAATACAGAGACCCGGTGCACTACGTGCCACAGGGTCTCCAAACAAACCTCTGCAACTAGACGAGTTGCCATCCAAGGCTATAGAACCCAGTCTGCTCTGCTATTTGCCCATATATGGAGGGAGAAGAAGAGGCTTCATACCTTTTCCCAAGGGTATTACCACAGAAGTGATTCCTCAATTCAAGCCGCTATCCATTACTCCACCGTGCCTTCTCAATACACACACACACACACACACACACACACACACACACACATATATATATATATATATATATATATATATATATATATATATATATATATATATACATATATATATATAGTTCCAACTGTTTTATGTATATAGTTTAAGCCTAACCTAAACAAAATAAACTATGAAATCTCCACAAATCTCCTTAAATATCTATAATTGGTAACAGAAACCATTGGTTTATACCAACGGCATCCCATACTTAATACTTCTCGAATTCACTCTTGTGTGTCATGTGTGACGTCATGAGCTGCGGTGCGATTTTCGCATCCAGCGTCTTATATGCACGTATTTATCGTTGCTTGGAAATCATCCATGTAAACAGTAACAGACTATCATCACTGACTTGTCCGTGTATTGCTTAATATATTGTACAGTAATTGTCATCTTTGATAATGCCTTATGTAAGAGGAAAGCTTAGATTGGATTAAAAAAATATAGATCAATATTGTGATTTTCTTTCTTCGTTTAATGATAATGTTATTAAGCTTATCAGACGTTATGAAAAGAATTTACATAAAATAAATGGACAACACTCTATATTATTTAATGAAACATGTATGAATGAAAAAGTTAATACTGTTTATTATAAACAGAGCATTTACTTAAATATTTGTATCTATAATAAAGAATGAATAAACATAAAAATGTCTTAAAATAATTGTCGGACTTTGTCCATTTCATAATGTGTGACGTCATATATATACATACATATATATATATATATATATATATATATATATATATATATATATATATATACGAAAATTATAATATAAATATGTAATAAAATCACTATAAAAATAGCCATTTTGTTTCAACACTTCTGGTGCCTTATCAAGTGATGCTGTTGAATGTGACATTAAACACCATCACTTGATAAGACACCAGAAGTGTTGAAACAAAATGGCTACATATTTATGGTATAATTTTCGAATAAATAACTATATTTGCTCTACTCTGTGTTGAGCACTCTTTTAAGAATAGTATTTGTTGGTTATTCGAATTTATTCCGTATACACCAATCCTATACTTATATATATATATATATATATATATATATATATATATATATATATATATATATATATATATATATATATATATATATATATATATATATATATATATATATATATATATATATATAATGGTCATAGAAATGTTGGCAGAACTTGGCTCAGGTATAAAGATAAACTGAAGAGTAACCTTTTTAGCGGCAACATTTCATTCAAGAACTTTGAAGAAGATATGAAGAGATCAGAGTATCGTTTTAGCTACCATACAAGAATAATGCATTATCAAGAAGTAAGTATCAGTCGACAACGTGAAACACGAAAGCAAAATAAGACAGCTAACAGTGTCCCTGCTGCACTTACATGCAATACATTCTCCTGCACGCTTTGTGCAATTCTCACATATATATATATATACCGGTTGGAACACTAAAATTGTCCAAATCGTGTTACAGCCTAGTTGTCCCTTTCCACAAAATGATTGAGTTTCTGTTTTTTCGGGTTTTCAGATAAGACGTTTAGCCATCATGTCATCCTCTGTCGTCAGAATCACTGAAAAACCGTTTTTGTTATTCAGCTAGAAAAAGAACAGGTTAAAATCTTTTTGTGTCAGCCCCACCATGTCTACCCAATGGAGCAATGGTGAGAGGAAAAAATCATTCACGCCTTCAGTAATGGTAGCAACATTCATACTCTGGCTTCCATCTGCAAATCCATTCAAGAACCATGCAAAGAAGGATGAATAAGTTTTAAAAATGAGGGAACAGTAGAGAGGAAAACTGGATCAGAAGTTCACAAAAGCAAGAGGGATCATCATTTCAACTTAGAGCTAAAGCGATCAATTAGAAAGATCCAACTCAATTAATAAGACGTTTGGCACGTGTGAGAGGTGTTTCAGCTATAGGATGTGAAAAACGACTTGAAAATGAAATCGTATGTGAAACATGTGAGGCACACAGTTGTTCCAGGACAGAACGTTAGAAGGTTAGACAGGACGAAGATCATCTTGAAAAAGTTGGAAAATGATCCTGAAATAATATATATATATATATATATATATATATATATATATATATATATATATATTTCAATCCTTCATGAGCTGCCAATCCTTAGCTATGATTGATTAATGATGAATATGTCATTTTCGTTTACGATCGATTTCATCACGATTCTTTTGCTAAGCCTGGGGTGTAATTATATATTCTTATTGCCCAATGTAGAATCCAATAGTGTTATAAAACCCTCGGATACTTCCAGTAAAATATCTTCAATCATTTCTAAGATACAAGCTTAATCTAGCAGTTGGACAATTTGGCTGTTACAAGGTTTGTACCATTTTGCTGTTACGGCCGGTTATATATATATATATATATATATATATATATATATATATATATATATATATATATATATAGATAGATAGATAGATAGATATCCCCAGCTATGGGTAAAATAGCAGGATAGACTGGGCGCTATAGCCTTGGGTGGTAAGTTTTGGAGAAGGAAAGTCTAAATTTAAACCATTTGCCATATAGGTCCGGCCTAGACAAGGGCTAGAAAAAAATCCACGACTGAGGTGGGGATTGGGGTAACATCAACATCCTGGTGTAAAAGAATCTTCCAAGTCATTGCACTATTCTGCCTTGAATGTTACCATGAGTCACAATTACAAGATGGATGGGACGTCGCAGAATTAAATGAAAATAATGAATGGTACAGCCATCCTCGGAATTAGCATGGGAAGAACTTGACAGAAGAGTGAGAAAAAAAATGAAAAGAGCTCTTTGAAAAAAGAATGGAATCAATTATCAGACTTGAAAAATCTTGAGGCAATTTGTTACTCCAGGACAGAAAGTTAAAAGTTTAGAGTGAGCGAAGATCATCTTGAATATGTTTAAAAATGATCCTGGAATAATCCTCGACAAAATTTTGCAATGAATGGCAAATATTTGTGCTGAAGTAAGCAAGGTGAAAGGAGGATATTTTGAGGAGAGCAAAATTTAATATTTTCATCTTTTTTGTCATAATGAAATTTATAAGAAGAAATCATGCATCACTTTTTTAATCATGTATAAAAATTTTCTCTTACAAAACCAATTTTTAAAAAATAGCCAATTTAAAAAAAATTATAAGGGGTCTCCTCAACCATTTGAAATGTAGTGTATATATATATATATATATATATATATATATATATATATATATATATATATATATATACTTAGAAATCCTACAGATGCCAAACGACACATTCTGGTGGTATTGACATCGGATGTGATAAGATAATTTGATTTATTGTCCTCGCGTATCCTTAGAATTCCAGAGGCATTTTTCCTTACATACAGTTTTTTTTTCTTTCTAAGCTGAAAAAGGCAGCATGGAAAGAAGGGATTTAATTTCTTCCTTGTTGATCGCTTCCTTTATGGCGATGGCGTTGATGATGAAGAAGACCAATTCTTGCAATGGAAACGTCGATGGTACTGACTGCTATGGAAATGGTTTGATGATGAAGTTGAATTTTGTCGAGCATTTCTCTTATGTTATTTGATTTCATTTTCCCTTCTGGTAGGTTCAAAGTTTTTTGCTTCCATGACGATGATGAAGATTATATATATATATATATATATAACAACTAAAAAGTTGGAAATTTAAAATAGAAGAAAGATCGAGGTCGATCTGAAATATCAAATATAAATAAATACTTTCATAAAAAAACATTATTATTTTTTTAATTTGCAACTTTTTAGTTATTTTTTCTATATATATATATATTAAGGAAGTTTACGTGGCTTCTCATTATGTTTGTTTGTTAGTTTGGGTTTTATGGCATATCAACCACTGTGGGTTATTTAATGCCAAATCCAGTTTATATGAATTGTAAATGCCTATTTTGTTTAGAATAAAAAACGTATAGCTGGCAACATTATTGTTTCAAAAAAAAACTTAGAGCTGGCAACATTATTGTTTCAAAAACTTAGAGCTGGCAACATTATTTTTCTGAAAACATTATCTTAGACCTTGCTGTTGGATGCAGTTTATCGCCGTACCCAGGATATATATAGCCCCCAACCAGGACACCTGGGGGTATAGCATCCCTAATAGGAGATATGATGCAAGCTTTCGAGCTTTTACTAAAGAACTTCGCCATGCTTGCAAATTCAAACATGACCCATACGGGCGAGTTATTAATTTGAGTAACAATAAATTTACGCTCAATACATTCAGGGTATTAAATAAAGGACTAAGCTTTTGCCCTAGTTCCCCAAGGTTTATATAAAAACACCTTGGCAAAGGACCTGAAATCCTAATTCGGAAGAATACAGTTAAAAGCCCACTACGGGGAAAATGATCATACGCCTTCCATACTTGAGACATTAAAAGAGAAGGACACTACCTACACCCCCAAAAACACAGACATGACTATACAGACATTTGAACTAGCCGTAGCAAATGACATAAAGAAAACAACAGCACGTAAGCTGCCACGTGACAATATTACTGAAGAGGAACGTATAGCCCTCGATACGCTGACACATAGAGATGACCTAATCATAACACAGGCTGACAAAGGGGGTGCGACAGTGATCTGGGGAATCGAAGAATACATTAAAGAGACCAACAAACAGCTAGCCGACAAAGAAACCTATAAAAGCATACCTACAGATCCCCTTCCAGAACACCAAAAAGAATTAACTAGCTCACTAAACATAATGCTTCGCAAGAATCTAATCGACAAGGAAACATACACAGCACTTACACCCACAAACATTACACCTGCTCGTTTCTATCTCCTTCCTAAAATACACAAAAGCAACAACCCAGGAAGGCCGGTTATTTCATCGTTCAACTGTCACACGACAAAAATTTCCAAATACATAGATCATTACATACAACCGCTAGCTAAGGAAGTAAAATCATACATCAGAGACACAACAGATCTACTGAACAAAATTAATCACATACAAACAGTACCAGAGAAAACTACTCTAGTGACTATGGACGTTAAGTCACTCTATTCAAACATTAAAAACATCGAAGGGCTAACCGCCCTTCAGGAAGCACTTACTAAAAGAAGAAAACAAGACCCCCCCACAGAAGTCATCATAAAACTCATGGAGCATGTCCTTACATTGAATACTTTCAACTTCAATGGAGCACACTACCTTCAAATAAGAGGTTGTGCCATGGGCACCATAGCACTCCATCATATGCTACAATATTCATGAGAAAAAAAGAGGAGACCCATATCTATCCAATCATTGGTAGTGACTGCCTATTCTATGCAAGATATATCGATGATATATTCTTTGTGTACACGGGTAGTGATGACAAACTTACCCAATTCCTTATGACCCTAAACACAGTGCACGACTCAATTAAGTTTGACTATGAAAAATCCACAACATCAGTAACATTTTTAGACACCCGCATTTACATAGATGAAAACAGGAAACTACAAACGACACTACACACTAAAATCACCGACACCCACAACTATCTACACTTTAAGTCTTCCCACCCTAAACACCTCAAAGAGAACCTTCCCTATTCACAAGCACTTAGACTCACAAGGATATGTTCCAAAAATGAAGAATTAAATAAACACATTGAAAATCTGGAGCATCAATTCACAACACGTGGCTATAAACAACACCTAATCAGGGAATAAATAAATAAAGCAATTTCCACACCTAGAGAAGACACCCTAATGTACAAGATTAAAAATAAATCTAGCCGCATCCCTCTAGTAACCACTTTCAACCCCACTCTGCCTCCACTATCCCAAATAATCAAACGTCGCTGGGAAATACTACATCTCAAACCAGACCTAAAAAAAACTTTTTAAGGAACCTGGCCTTCTTACATATCGTAGACCTAAGAACCTTAAAGAAATCATAAGTAGTAACCACATTTCAGGGGACAAGGTAATCCGTAATAAACTAAGAACAAAACCAACAGGATTTTCCCAACCATGCAACAACAAAAGAAGTTTATGTTGCAACCATGTTGAAAACACGAATTCATTCACTAGCTCTACTTTCAAAATCTACCACGATTCTAACTGTAGAAGTCATAACATAATTTACCTCCTAGAATGCACACTATGCCAGAAACAATATGTAGGAAAATCTGAATGGCCCTTTCCCTACAGAATTAACAATTATCGTAAACGAATTAAGTCGACTCCCCATGAAAAATTGTTACCTGTAGAACAACATTTCCGCCTGGAAAAACACGATTTCAAAACCCATGCAAAATTCACTATAATTGAGAGAATAGAAAAGTTCAGAGCAGATAACATTAGAAAGATTTTAGAGTCGCATGAAAATAAGTGGATACAACGTCTAAAAACAAAATATCCAGCCGGGCTAAATCACAAATTTAACAATATATAGATATAAATCAACAAATAAAAAAAACTACCCACATTTCTCACCCACACAAGACAGACAGGGTTACGGAGGTGTGGAGGCCTCACACTTATACACTCACCCACACGAATATACACACTTACACACATCATACGCACTCACTCCCTAATGAGCCAAATGATAACACACACCCACAGCAATACACACGCTTACACATATCATACTCACTCACTCCCTAAGAACCAAATAACACACACACAAACACTAAACAGAGACACATCCCCTCACCAAGTCCAATAAAACTGTCAAACTGACCAGAGAATTCATAGCAGCATGTATCTATCCAGCTCTTATCTCAAATAACAACTTAAAAGAGACTGTTTGACCAACACAAGGAATGTTAAAAGATTCATGTTAAAAAGATAAAAAAATAAAAAAAACAATGAAAACTACAGACAAAAGTTCATTTTCTCCATCAAGACATTCATTTCTGTAGTTTAGTGCTAGCAGCAAGCAGAAATATTTCTCCTCCCGATGATGGCCATTTCGGCCGAAACTAGTCGAGGAATCTAAATGGAATAATAATAAAAAAACGAAAGAATATTAATCTACAACCCAGTGTGTCTGAGGATTTTAATTTTTATTGTTCAATATATATATATATATATATATATATATATATATATATATATATATATATATATATATATATATATATATATATATATATAATGCTAATGCAATGGTGTGAGGACGAAGTTGATTTTCTCGAGCCTTTCTCTTTTGTCGTTTGATTTCATTTTAACTTCCGGTGGGTTCAAAGTTTTTTGCTTCGTGCGTGCGTCAATGGGTGTACGGGCGGTTATGTATGTTTGCGTAAATATGAATGTCATCACAACGAAAATTTTCCCTCCCAATTCTATAAAAACACCAATATAGGCAACCGTACGTAAATCCAAAATTTAAAAAAATTAATCAGTTTGTCTGCCGATCGCAAAAGCGTGAAATCCAGGTCACAAACTCACATGAATACAAATAATATATTAACTCTATCACTGATATTGAGCGCTTTCCAATAAGTACCGCGCATATATAATATACAAAGAATATATATAATAAATTGCATATATATATATATATATATATATATATATAATATTAGTGGTAAATATACACATACATATGCAAAATATATAAATATATATCCATAGGGGCATACACATAAATGTATATTTTTTGAATAAAAAAATTCCGAGAGGATAGAATCCAGATAGAACTCATATGTCCAGGACAGAGTAAGGATAGAATAAAAAGGCTTAAACACTAATATTCCATGGTCATAATTTATTCCATTGGAATCGTAAATACGATCCAATTCATCAGACCTACAAATTAAAAAAGAAAAGAACAACTCCGGAAATAAAAATAGAATTTAGCGAGAGTGTAAGTATGAGAGTGTGGGACGAATGTTAGAGCTAAAGAGAGGGGTAACATACGAGAGAATTTGGGAGATTAAAACTTAACAGAGAGGGTTTTTTTAAAACTAGGTGTGAGTGGAAGGGGGAAATATGAATGTTGTCGGATGTCTAATACATTAAAGATACATTTTGTGGTGACATACACACCCCATAGAGGATCTAATGTTAAAGATCAGAATAAGAAGGAGGGAGAGAAAAGGAAAGAAGTGGTGGGAGAAAGATGGGGCGAAGGAAACTAAAATTGAAGGACATTTACTGAAAGGGCCACTATGTAATTGAGAAAATTATATATATATATATATATATATATATATATATATATATATATATATATATATGTAATAAATTACATGGATATATATATATATATATATATATATATATATATATATATATATATATATATCACATTTCACACACACACACACACACATATATGTATATTGGGTGATTGAAAAGTAACTCCCTTTTTTATGTATGAATGGCCAGACGGTAGTCCTGATTTTATAACGAGAGACTTTTTCTTTGGAGCTAGTTAAAGGAGCAAGACTATTATATGAAACCAAATCTTTGGCAGAACTTGAAGGGCGAATACAGGAAGTTGTCTTCCCTACCACACGAATCCCTGATGAAGTCAGTTGATTTTATTCCTGGTTCGCTCGAGAAGTTAGAAGTGAAATCTGCTCATATCGAATTTTAAATAAAACATTATGCTAAAACCTTTTCTTACTTAACTATTTCTTGTAAAAATTATAACTATTTTAAAATGGGTAGTTACATTTCAGTATACCTTATATATATATATATATATATATATATATATATATATATAAAAGGCAGGATGTGTGTGTGTGTGTGTGTGTGTGTGTGTGTGTGTGTGTGTGTGTGTGTGTGTAAGTGTGTGTAAGTGTGTGTAACGAATGGACGGCCGCAATTTTCGATGGATTTGCACCAAAATTTACATGCACAATCTCCAAGTTAGGAGTCCTGACATTTTGGATTCCCAAATTCTCATTACTGAGGTTTTTCTTGGAGTCCACCATCTTTGTTTCTTCTGATAAAAACAAATAAAGGTACATAACTCTCTAACTTTCAATAGCTCATGTTACAGAAATTTTGGATACCCAACTTTTCATTACTGCGATTGTTTTCGGCGATTTTTTACGTGCTTTTTTGCGTCGGTTATTGTACGATAACATTTTTTATAAATTGGATATAAACTTGGGAATAATCGAAATTAATTGCCAAATCCAACGAAAGTCACCCATGAAATAAAAATAATTGTTTGTACGGAAACTAAGGACCTACTTACATCAAATTTTCTTTAAGTGGCAGCAGAAGAAGCCGATCGCCCAATGAAGAGCCCTCCGCAGTAGCTAGTTTAAATGCTTTTAAGCTAGTAATTTATATATTCTGTTTGAAAATATTTTTTCAATAAAAAAAACAAAACTGTTTTCTCATTCATTTGTAAACTGATCTTATGTGATCTCTATAAATAGGAAATACTTTACCTGACAGTTTTTACAATTAAATTGATTTGATATTCAAATGAAGTCATTTTATGACCTGAAAGGAGAAATCACTGTCTGAATGTAAAGAGAAGTAAACAATTTAGACATTTGTGAAAAATATATTTTGAAAATCGATGAATTATAGAAATTATAGCATACCGTATGTAAAATAAAGGAACTGGCAATTTTTTTTAACCCTATCGAACTGTTTTAATGGCGAGATCTCGAATAGAATTTTAAGGTACTTGAAAATACCTCAAACGAAGTGGTATTGCGTAGGAAATTAAAACTCTCATCGTCTTGTATAGGTAGATCAAATGATAGACAGATAGATAAATATGACACAAGTCTATCATGATGCGGATAAAAGGACTGACTTAGAAAATCAGTATCCAAAAGCCAAGGTTTTAACTGGACACGAATGACTACACTTGGCGATATGTAATGAATTGATCTATATCTATAAAAGGCAGGATGTGTGTGTGTGTGTGTGTGTGTGTGTGTGTGTGTAACGAATGCACGGCCGCACTTTCCGACAGATATGCACCAAAATTTACATGCATATGCTCCAATTTAGCGGGAAGGCCAAGACCGACTTTGCATTTCCCAACTCCCATCGATAGTGAAATAATCGAATTTTTCATGCTTCTACAGAAGTTTTCATGTACTTTGCGGCCATTTTGTACTGGTCAGAGTGAGAGCCTATAGCTGGCTGCCACGAATAGGCAGGAAGATTCTATTGGCCAGCGTGAGAGCCAACAGCTGACTGACACGAATGTTAACTAGCAGGCTAGCACGCAAAAAAAAATGTAGCTACATTCGTCACAAGTGGGAAAAATTTAAATCTGCATGACACTTTTCTCCAATTGTCTCATTCGCTTGCTTAAACTCTAAAATTCTAATTCCGCAGAACTGGGTTTGGTGTGAAAAAGTATTTGTTGTTAACATTCTTTTTTCATTCGTTTTCTCCAGTTACAAGTCCGTTTTTTAAAGCTGATCGTTTTGTGTTCATTTTGTTTAGTTCTTTTTTCGTAACAGATTTAATGTTTAGTATAGAGCTTAGAAAAAATTGGCAGTGTGTGATAGGCAGGAAGTAAGGCATGTAGCAACATCAGCACGGCAAAGGGCACTTCTTTAAAGTCAAGGAAGGGCAAAAATATTTTAAGTCAAGTGATAGCGATTGCTGTACGATTTTTAAATCAAGCACGGACAACGCCGGGACATGCTGCTAGTTATTGTTATATGAAAAGGGTGAAAGAACATACAGATAAAAGAATAATGAGAAAATTGAGCTATCACAAACTCACAAGTCTAACGTGGCAGAGTGTTTCAACGTATTGGCATTGTTTGTCACAGATTATGCAGTTTCTCTCCTAAGCATAATCTCCGTATCCACGGAGGCCGGTTCTGTGGGGGTTGCGCAAAGACAAATGTGCTCTAGCAGATGGGTGTGACCGTAAAATGTGTGGCGGCCAATTTATCCTCTGACGAGTGGACGGGGCGATTGCTTGAGGGTCAGTCTACAAAAATTTAGAGTCGGAATCCTGAAGGTAACATCGTTCAGCTAAGTGACAAATTTTATATCTTTTTTGTATTAATTCTATATATATATATATATATATATATATGTATGTATATATATATATATATATGACGGCCTGACGATTGCGCTTAACATGAAACAGCCTGTCGCCTTTGAGTGTTGAATTCAATGTTCACATGTATATTTACATACGCTATGTTTCTGATATTGAGCACTTTATCCCATAATTATGGCACACATTAAAACTATATTACTTTACACACACACACACACACATATATATATATATATATATATATATATATATATTAAAGACTTTTTTTTTTTATGTTTAAATGTTTAAAAAAAAAATGTCTTTAATAAATAAATTGTCGGACTTTGTCCATTTCGTAATATATATATATATATATATATATATATATATATATATATATATACAGTGGTGGGTGGAAACAAATATTCCTACACATGCAAATTTTTAATTCATTGTATTTTCACTTACTTTTCATATAATTAACTGTACACAGATGCATAATAACTAAATATGCATAGAAAACAGAAAAAATTGATTTAATAGAAATAAATGACATTTATCCATTTTAATAGGTGAAAAAAGTATTCGTACAATGCAAATTTCAGATTTAAAAAACTTTCAAATTGTTTTAATACTCTAGATTATTCACGTGAAATATTCTAGAATGTTCCCATAATATTATCAGTAGTTATTTTTAGGCCGAAAATACAAACAGAACATTCTGTAATTGATATTAGTGCAAGAAGGTTTTCATCATGGCAAGAGGTAAAGAATTGTGAAATTTGCGAAAAATAAAAAAAACGTATTGTTTAGTCGTGGAAAGCGTGAGACCTAGATGCTAATCTAAGAGCACATTTATATTCATGTAGCCGGGCTACCTGGGAAAAAAAACTGTCACTGGTGTTACGATTCAAACTGAAAAAAAAACCAACACATTGTCGGCAAAAACAGAGGTTCGTTCACGATCCAGCTGAAAAGAGCAGCTTTTTGCCAACAAAAGAAGATCAACTATTTGCCTGAAAAGGGAGTGGTTCTTTAGTTTCCTTCTTCTTTTGGGAGAATATTATTTTTTATTTACCCCCCTGATCTATTTCTAGCGATTTTAAGGTTTGTTAATCAATGTTATTCGCTTTTAAACTTACGTGTTGAATTTCTTTTCTAAATTTGATTAAAACGATTCTAGATTTTAATCATCCGCCATTTTTATTCATCCATTTAGTTCCCGTAAATTGTATTTTGGGGTTCCTGGCAAAAAATAATAAGATTTCGCCAAAGATTTTTTTTCTGATGAAGGTTTCGCAGGAAAGGTTCCGAAGATATTCCACCTCCCATTTTGACTATTAACATATTTACATCAATTCTATTTAAGGAAATAATTAGATTTTGTAGTATTGTTTAAATGTATCTATAAGATGAAAAAGAAGTTGAAAATACAAGTAGTCTTTAAGAATATTTTATTACCGATTGCACAGATCTATGATTTTCAAAAGTTAAATTGATATGGAGTGGGGAGTAGCTATGATATGTCGCGCAATTCAATATTTTTAACCGTGTGAGAAAATTACTTTTGGATATATATATATATATATATATATATATATATATATATATATATATATATATATATATATATGACGTCATACATTATGAAATGGTCAAAGTCCGACAATTATTTTAAGACATTTTGTATGTTTATACGTTCTTTTAATAGATACAAATATTTATGTAAATGCACTGTTTATAATAAACAGTATTAACAACATTTACCGGCCTGAATGTCCAAAAAATTTTCATAAAAAATATGCGTCCATCCACAGGAATCGAACCTGTATTCTATACGGAACCGTCATATAGCCTGACGTGCTTTACCGATTGAGCCACAAAGAAGTGTTTCGGTTAGCAAGGTCAATTTTACTGTTTTTAAACTACAATTCTCCATGATTTTCTCTCGTACACTCATATCTACTCGATGCGTATCCAAATGTAAACAAATGACGTCACACATTATGAAATGGACAAAGTCTAAACTGAAATGTGTGACGTCATTTGTATCTATAAAAAGAACGTATAAACATAATATATATATATATATATATATATATATATATATATATATATCTTATAAGATATAGTTTTGAGGTATACTACATTTATGATTTAAAGTGCTCAATATCGGAGTTAGAGAGTATGTAAATATAAAAGAGGCAACAGTCTGTTTCATGCTACACACAATCCTCAGGCCATAACAATTGCCTTTAACATGAAACGGACTGTCGCTTCTTGGTGTTAATTTCAGTGTCCACATCCATATATATATATATATATATATATATATATATATATATATATATAAAATTGTCAAAATCGTCTCCATCCCCAAAATGTTTAATACCTAAAAAGACACTAAACTAATTGAGTTTCTTTTTTTTTCCGGGTCTTCAGATAACACGTTTAGCTATCTTGCCACTTTTTGTTGTGAGAATCATTGGAAAAAAAAATTTTTTGAGGTATTCAGCTGGAAAGAGAACAGGTTAAAATTGTTTTGTGTTATCCCCACTATGTCTTCCCAAGTGAGCGATGGTGAGAAGCAAATGATCATTCACGCCTTCAGTAATGGTGTCAACGTTCATAATCTGGCATCCATCTTCAAACTCCATTCAAGAACCATCAAGAGAACGGTGAATAAGTTTAAAAGAGAAGGAGCAGTAGAGAGGAAAAAACTGGATCAGGAGGTCACCACAGGAAGAGGGATCGTCATTTCAGCTTAGAGCTAAACACATTCTTATTGCCCAAAGTAGAGTCCAATAGTGTTATAAAAACGTCGGAGAATTCCAGTAAGATATCTTTATTAATTTCAACGGCTCAAAGCTTAATCTAACAATTGGACAATTTTGCCGTTACACAACTTGGTTCGTGCGCATGTGTAATAGCACCAACATTACAAATTTAGTCCGATAAAGTCCGAAAGGACGGAACACGTCACAAGAAAACTTTTTCCACATTTTTTCTCCAATATATATATATATATATATATATATATATATGTGTGTGTGTGTGTGTGTGTGTGTGTGTGTGTGTGTGTGTGTTAAAAAATATAGAAAATAGGAAAGAACTCGTTAGGTAAATAATCCAGAGTTCTTTAGTAATTTTGTTATTATTTTAAAAAAATAGTGCTCGATACACAAGTAGAGCATAAATATAATTATTTATTTAAAAATATGATTCCAATACGCTACATCAGATTTCTCATGTTTCAAAACAAGAGCCGAAAACTTCAATATAATTATTTGAATTAAATTGAATTTAAGTACTAAGCTCTGTGCATCTTCAAGCGATTTTTTTTTAATCAGTACTTAGTACTTTAATTCAATTTATTTCAAATAATTATATTGAAGTTTTCGGCTCTTGTTTTGAAACATGAGAACTCTTATGTAGCATATTGGAATCATATTTTTAAATAAATAATTATATATATATATATATATATATATATATATATATATATATATATAGTTAAGTACTGAAATGTTTGGTAATCTGTATGAATAAACCCAAAGAGTATGCAATTCAGAGAGCTCAATGTAAAAACAGAGTGAATATTAGTTAAATTAAAAAAATAAAAGACAAAGTTAAGAGCCCATAGCTTATATTTTATTTCCCCCAGAATGGGAATTTTTTTCCTGGTTCCTTAGATCATATTTCCAAGCATAAAAGAAAATGGTTTAAAAATTTACATATTATATGGGTCCTTCGCTACACAAGAATTACCATGTTTCAAAAACCGAAGCTAAAAACTTCAAATTTAATTAAATAGTTAAATTAAAAGCATTAGTTCTGTTTCATCTTCAAGCGAATTTTGGAATAACTTATTTTTAAATTTACTGAGTTTTAAACGCACATGCAATTCATAGTTTTTTGGTTTCCAAGGATACAGCGAAATGCAATCATTTAGATAGGGGTGGTAGTGTGTTCATTTATATTAAATGATATTGTATCAATTATGAGTTACGTTCGAAAAAGAGGCTAAGTGTAGGTCGAGTAGGTGTGCACAGGTTTCGAAAAAATAGAAGATTGGTGATTGCATTAACATTTTTGAAGATTGCAGGTGGAATAGAAAGAAGGCATTGGAGAAATGCAAGAAATGAAAATATTAGAATTGGTTGTTGACCTTTTCAACAGTAAATCGGCGAGGTAAAAATTGCTAATGTTGCAATTCGCTTAAATTCCTGCAGTCAAGATATCAAGGTGGGGAGCTCATTAGAACAACTACATGAAAAATTTTTAATAGAAAAGACAAAGGGAAGCCACGTCAAAGCTGTGAGAAGGTGACTCAAGTCGGAATTCCAGCTATCAATTTGACATTATCTATCTATATATATACATTAAGAAATGGACAAAGTCCGACAATTTTATTTATTAAAGACATTTTTATGTTTAACGTTCTTTTTATAGATACAAGTATTTAAGTAAATGCTCTGTTTATAATAAACAGTATTAAATAACATTTACTGGCCTGAATGTCCGAGAAATTTTCATAGAAAATATTCGTCCTTTGACAGGATTCGAACCTGCATCCTATACGGAACCGTCATTTACGCTGTGTGTGTGTGTGTGTGTAACATTTTATGTTTATACGTTCTTTTTATAGACATATGTCTTAAAATAATTGGTGGACTTTGCCTATTTCATAATATATATATATATATATATATATATATATATATATATATATATAAGTCAAATGTTTATAATTATGCAGCAGGCGAAAAGGCTGACTTTTCTCCCTTTTTAAAGCCTTCCATACATGCTGAAGAACATAAAGTATTTTTCACCAAACAGGGCCTAAGAGCCACTCACGTTAGAGGGTTACCGAATGAGATTGTTCTATGGACGAAAGAATAGGAGATTTAAAGAGAACTATCATTTCCTACCGAAATATAGATATTTTAGACGCATTTTTCTTTTATATAGATAATAATGGTTATAGTGATACAAGTTTTAATAATTAAGACATACTTAGGGGGAAATGATCTGGATTCATGCCTTCCCCAAGGATATTCGTGTGTAACTCAATATAACGAACCCAACTCGCTACTCCAATTAAGAATTCCAAAGCCATAATCCAACAAAAACACCTGTACATCAAAGCACACCTGGTATTTCCAAGTGAACACCCATCTAGGTACTGACCAGGCTCGACGTTGCTTAACTTTGGCGATCTTTCTGGAATCGGTGTTCCAACGTGATGTGGCCGTAAATATTACCTAATACGAATGCGAATGAAGATAATTTGACCCTGTGTACGTGTTTTACTGGGTTTCGCCTGTAAAGATCTGAACCTGTGGTATCACGTAATATGGCTCTTTCTAAGTATTTCCCATTTAAATTAACGATGAAGTAGAGATGGGCTACCAACATTTAAGGTAGGAGAAAGGAGTAGTGGGGTAACAAATAATCCATCGCCTATAAGGCCGCGTTAACGCTTTTTATCCCTTTTCATTGCTTGAAAGCGATGATATGGAAACAAGAATCCACTTTTAATCTAATCTGACCCTTTCAAAGGGAGAATAAATGTTTGGACACTTACAGTATTTGACGGCATATAAGACGTACGGGTGTATAAGACTCACCCCAATTTCAGCAGGGCAAATCAAGAAAAAATTAGTAAAATTATTAGTAACAGCCTAGGCTATATTTATGAGGTGTTGTTTTGGTTACACAAACCATGATTAATATTAAACGAAAAATAATAGGGAAAAGAACACGAGCCCATAAAAACTTTATTATATCCTTTATAGGATCTGGACAACCTGCATCTTGTAAACGTCTTAGTGAAATAATGATTTTCCAAGCGTAGCTTAGACGTAGCACAAGGCTGAAAGTATGGGTCACCTAGTGAGGATCGAACTCAATACTCAGTCGTAATTGTTCTAGCAAGACAAGCTTTCTAACCATTACACCGCCTCGAGGTGCCCAAAATAATTTTCTAAGCGTAGCTTAGATGTGGCACAAGGCCGAAAGTATGGGGCACCCAGTGAGAATCGAACTCAATACCCATTCGTACTTGCTAACCATTACACCGCCTCGAGGTGCCCAAAATGATTTTCTAAGCGTAGCTTAGATGCGGCAAAAGACCGAAACTATGGAGCACCCAGTGAGGATCGAACTCATTAGTAATTGTTCTAGCGAGACAAGCTTGCTAACCATTATGCCACCTCGAGGTGCCCAACATCTTAGTGGAATAATTAGGATATAAAAATTCTGATTGTATTTGTACCATTGCAACAGGAAGTTATCACAAGAAAAATATTAACGAAACAAATATATTTTACAAATATATAATTTGAATTTATTGCATATAATTTTAGTGAAACAAAGTACTAATATTAAATGTGATTAAATTAATATAATGAATATTATCAATGATAACATTTTAATCTGCATAATAGCCTTTTAAATAATGGCAAAAGGTATATGAAAGTTATTCTAAAGTCTAAGCTAACAGGAGTTGCCAGGTACATAATTTCGGCCAGAGATCGCGAATTTGGACGCACGGTGGAGTAATGGATAACGGTTCGGATTGAAGAATCGGAGAGCTGGGTTCGAATTCCAGTCGAATCCATTACATTCACTGACGTACTAGTACATTTGGGAAAGGTATGAATTCTCTTCTTCCACCCACCCGACAACTATGAATAAATATTTAGGACAGTATAGCGAAGAAAACGGCGACTTACCTCGTCAAACCAAGCGACAGCGTGTCGCGTGTATTCTACGACGGAAAAAGTGGCGAAAAAGAAGATTACTTACCAAACAAAAGGACACGTATTCCGCATAACATGCTGAAAAATGGAATATTTGAATTAAAAAACAAGTCCGTCGCAAGAGTCGCTATAAAAGTATTTTGATATGCAAATTACTGAACATCCTATCCCAGCTGTCGACGAATGAAAAAAATAGATTCTGCCGATAAAAGCAGTTGGTGTTCTTGATTCGAGAGTGGAAAATTCAGGCTTTTTTGGCTACGGCGTTTGTTAGAGAGTGAGTTTTTTTTTTCTGACTGGTTACACGCATTGTGATTTGAGATAGTACCGGCGAATCGAGTTTTCAGCATTTCTTTCTGCCCCCGATATTCGAGTCTGGACTTACAGTGATTTTTCTTTGTGTTGTGGAAGTAATCTGCGACAAATACTTCCTTTGCTTTCAGAACGCTTACAGACAGACCGGGTTCTATAGCATTTGATGGCAACTTGTCTACCGCAGAAAGAAATGGCAACCTACCGAGGGAAAAAATCTGCCTCATCAGTCATGTAGTGAAAGATACATGATCGCCTAATCGTGTGTCACGCACGTCACATAACTGACTGATGACAAATTTTAAACCAAAATATGGCATATAAGACGCAGGGGAATTTTGAAAGATATTTTTAGTAAAAAAAAAAAAAAAAAGTCTTATATGTCGACAAATATCTTAAATAAAAATTTGATGATGTTTGCAAATGTTCGTTCTATCTTTATTTTTATTTTTTTTTTTTATTTATTTATTTTTTTTTTTTGTCTTTTTTTCGTTCGTCTGACAAGATGAACATTCACTGGCATCCACAGTGTGTTTCCTGCTACGCTACAATCCGATGCCAACCTTATTACGTAACTCTATCAATAATGCGATTCTTCGAGAAATATCTCGGAAATCTTTTTGTTTCATTTCTCAGCTGTGATTTAATTTCTCTGGGGACTTAGCTTTATAGAAGTCGAACTATTTTTAAATTTCCAAATGATATTTTCCGAAGATTTCTTCAAATTAAATGAAGTGGCGGTCAACTGACATAAAAAAAGATATTCACGATATAGCTAGTTCATAAATAAAGTCATACATAAATTAATAAATATTAATGTTATTGTTGAAATCCGATAATTAGTTTAGATTTCGTAGAGTTTAAAAATCATGGCTTACTTCACTAGACTTTCATCTCAAAAGTGTGTACCTACACACCGAAAGACTCTACTTTAAAAAAAAAAAAAAAAGCCAATCGATTTTGAAGAGATAACATTATTCATTATATAAATTATTCAGAGATAACATTTACATAATATATTAATTTCATTCACTCTAATAATTGCGCGCTTTTCTGTAATTTCGGGGAATCTAGTCTAGATTTTTTTTCCTCAGTTGTCGTCTTACCAAAGATGGGTCTGAGAACACTGAAATCACGCTGTTTAGCAAAGCACTATCCGTAGATTGTCTCGCTTTTAGTCAATGTTCATCGAGTCGCTTTCTTCTAATGTTTGTTACCGAAGTGATTTTAGTACTGAGTCGTTTCACTTCTTGTGTTCAGTCCGTTACAAATTCAAATCTGAAGACTGTTATGAATAATAAAGAGTGGTCTCCCCTTGTTTAGTTACTCTCCTCTTTGAGAGAGAGAGAGATCTATTTCTGTTTACTTTGACTATAAAAGAACATTATACGCCAACCTCGTATTCTCAGTTGAATAAAGCTTTCTTAAAGCCTACAGCTGCGTACTTTTGTCTTTACAAAGACATTATTTTTTTCCCGTTCTCTTAGGATTGTAAACCAAATCCTCTTTCAGAAAATGATTTTACTGTGTTCCTTTCCTTGGGCTTAAGAATACATCAACTGAATCTCATACAAGGAGTTGTGGATAGCTCCCTTACAGAAGTAGCTGCCTACTGGCTCTGCGACAAATAGCCAACATTTGTCAATTTATACAAGTATAACCACGGCCAGTGTCTACCTATAGACCCCAGCATAGACACAACCATATTTACCTCGACTCAAAGACAAACAAAATGAATATTTATCTATAGACTCCAGCATAAACACAACTCATTTTACCTCCACTCAAAGACAAACAAAAATTAATATTTACCTATTGACTCCAGAATAAACACAACCAATATTTACCTCGACTCAAAGATAAACAAAACTAATATTTATCTATAGACTCAAGCAGAGAGCCAACAAATGCTTACCTATTGATTGAAGCATAAACCCGACTAAATTTTGACGTTAGACTCAACCATAAACACAACCATTCCTTAACTCGTCTCAACACGTCTTCAGCGTCGCATTTTCCGTCCTCTGTTAAAACTCTTCATAGATATTTAAATGTTCATACTTGTTCCATTTTGGTATCTCCGACTTGGAAGGAAATATTTCTTAACGATAATTTCAATACTTTTGAAAATCATCAACGGAAAAAGTTGGTTGCTAGCTAAGTGGCTCAGAAGATCCCCGTTTATATATATCCACACTAGATCCTCACCACGCTACAATGACGATCTCACTCTAGACTAAACTGAGTAAATAATTCGAGGGTAACTACTTGAGAGCCAATTTATGTTTTTTGATATGTCATATCATTTTATGAAATCTCTGATTATTGCTCTCCACAGCATCCTCTCTTTTATTACACTAAGCAATTTTTCGCCATTTGTCACCCAACTATTCTGCGATTCTTTCACAAACACATTAGGTAGTTTACTCGCTGATTCCCCTGCTTTTCTTCCAATCAGTATAACTTGTGAGTGTTAAATTATCCAAGCCTTCTTTTCTTATTATGTGATTCAGAAATATCTGCTGTCTCTTAGTCTTCATCTGTAGAAACACATATTTGCTTTTTCATCTGTGAATTGATTGTTCAACAATTGGATAAGATTTTTTATTACCGAAGACATTCTCCCGTATCTTAATACTTTGCTGAATTTCTGAAAGGCATCTTTAGCTATTCTGATGTGTTGTCGAATTACAGCTGTCAGATTTCAAGTATCAGTCAGTCAGTTAAAGGCATTACGCGATAGATGCATCGGTGAGCTTGTCTCTTTAAATTCTTGACTGCTTAAGCACAAGATGTTCCCGCAGTAGGCTGAGGTTTCTTTCTATCGTAGACTGGTTGCTAACCGAGCCTATAGGGCCTAGTCTATTGTGCTGTTTGAATTACACCTGTTACATTGTAAGTATCAGTCAGTCAGTTAAACGCCTTAAGCAATAGACGCTCGGGCGATCCTGTCTCTTTCGATTCATTATTGACTAGGCAGAAGATGTTCACGCAGTAGGCTGCGGTTTCTTTCTATCGTAGACTTGTTGCTTACCAAAGCTATAGGACCAATTCTATCCAGCTGTTCGAATTACAGCTATTGGATTGCAAGTATCAGCCAGTCAGTTAAATGCCATACGCGTTGCACGCTGGGGCGATCCTGTCTTTTTCGGTACATGACTGACTACGCAGATGTTCCCGCGCTAAGCAGTTGTTTTATCCTGTGGTAGACTGGTTGCCAACCATATAGAACCCAGTCTATTCTGCTATTCAGCTCATAGCTTGTAGGCGGGGAATAGATGGAATATGAGTAATTAACCTGACTGGAATTCGACCTCGGATTTCCAATAACTCATTCCTAGCCGTTATCCAGCATATGACAACGGACATTTGATTGGAAGTATTTTCCGTAAGACCTCATCGTTGTTCACGTGCTCGGTATATAGTGTTGTCGGCATGCATTGGTAGGACCTAGTTTTCATCACTTATCACATACTTGATACAACGATATATACACTGCGTGCCAAATTATTATTGAGATAATTTTTTTTCTAATATTTCAAAAACCGTCAAATCAATTCATACAAAATATTCACACAATGTTGGCAACACTGATCTGCGTAATCACTGAAATTTTCGTACTGATCTGCACAATGTAAACAAACTGGCGCCATATTTGTTATTAGCGCGGTGATTTGAGCGTGCCAAATTATTAGAAAGGTTTAGTAAAATTCCCAGAATTGTGCAAACAAAACGTTTATTAATGTTGAACGTGAATGTTTATGATCAAAAGAAGCTAATAAATAAGATAATCAAACAAATAATAACAGATACAAACAAAGGCACAGTTTTAAACAAATTAATAGGGAATGTGCGTTCCCTATTTTGAAATTACTTGAAAAAGTCAACGATCCATAGAATTTGTTAATTGTAGGATGTCATCTTCATCTTTTGTAATGCCGCGAGATATGTCAAGAATTGCTTTCCATAACTCAGCGTTACTCCTGAATTGACATCCGTTGGCGTACAGTCTTCGCTTCATGATGCTCCAAAGGTTTTCGATTCGGTTCAAATCCGGAGAATTTGCTGGCCACTTCATTTTTCGAGGTCCATCGAAGCCTAACTGTTTCAAATATTCAGTAGTCTTGTGAGCAGCATGTGATGGAGCATTATCTTGCATAAAAAACAATGGCCCTTCTGAAAGCAACTCTTTGCATTTTCATCCACGGTTCAAGATGCTCCTTCATAAATGCTATGTATGCCATCTGGTACTCTCCATGGGCCCACTAATGTGTTTCCAATAATACCACCCCAGATCATTATTCCTCCACCGCCTTGTTCGCGTCTCAAACGCTGATGGCGATCCTGTCCGTTCATTACCCAGCCTTTGCACCATCTATCTGGCCCATCAAGTGTTGCTCGAGTTTTGTCTGTGGACAAAACTTTAGAGAAGTCAATCTTCATATTGTCCTCGACCGATTTCAATCGATTTTGAATGCGATTCTCGTCAACGGAGGCTTCGATACAGGTTTGATTGTTGTTGCTATTTCCCTCAGATACCGACACCGAGTATTTTTAGACACATTAGGATCCCCAATACGACTGAAAAGCTCTTGACTGGTAAGTCCAGGGTTCTTCGTGGCGTCTCGTTTAAGTCGTGACATGAGACGACGTGAAATAACCTTGCCTTTATATGCCCTTTTGCGTACTTGTGTAGGGTCGGCGGTGAATTTTTCACTTTTTGATGACACTTCCCTATCATTTTAAAAATTTCTAGGGTAGATTTAAATTTTGAGAGTTCTGATGTAATAGTTTTCTTTTCATCATCACTTAAACTGCTTTTACAGCCCATCTTTTCACTAAATTCTTATACTTTTCTAATAATTTGGCACGCTCAAATCACTATGCTGATAACAAATATGGTGCCAGTTTGTTTACATTGCGCAGATCAGTACAGAAATTTCAGCGATTGCGCAGTTCAATGTTGCCAAAATTGTGTGAAACTTTTGTGTGAATTGATTGGACGGATTTTGAAATATTAGAAAAAAATTATCTCGATAATAATTTGGCACGCAGTGTACGTGTACTATAGTTGGCCAGAGTTTGGCAGTTGATCTCTCATCTAATAAAGCTCTAACAGCTCAGTGGGGAAAAACTGGCTGGTCACATTCAATGCCACGAGAACCAAACTAGTAACATTCCATCATCAGCAATCGTAACATGAATTTTCACATGAACGGCAATCCTCTCAGGTGCCTTGTGTGCCTATTGGAATTTAAACACAACCGAAACCTCAAGACCCATCGGTAAAGATAGAGAGGGAAATGGTCGGATCTTTGTAACGCTTTAGTAAGCACCTGACTCTTTCTGCAATCATTTAGTTTTACAAGAGCCAGATCAATCGGAAAATGGAGTACTGCCGCCATAAATGGACAGAGGCTTCCCAAGTCTTCACTTGCCGGTCTCTATAGAGTCCAAAACTTCTCCGTTATAATCTGCCTTTACAAGATCCACAGCAGGCGGAAAAAAGCAGTACTGTCGCTATAAATGGACAATGGCTTTAATATTTGCTTATCTTCAGGAAGACATCTTTCAATATTTGTTGTAGGATAATATCTGTTGTCCACTTCTTGGATTCTATAAGTCCTAAGAAACGGTTCGCTACGTACTACCCCGAATCCCCCGAACAAGGTTGATTGGGGCCCCTAGGCAGTGTTTCATGACACTTCCTATCTTATCAACTTTTTCATTTTTTTCTATCTAAATTTATATACGTTACAAATTAAACTAAACAAACTAATAAAAGGTGAATTTTAACATCATTGTGGTGCGTTTCTGGTGGGTGGGGTGTTTTTTGTTTTTTTTGTCGTGGAGGGGATTTACTCACTAAAAAAAAAAAAAATTTAAATTCATCATTTTTTATCCATAATGTTGAATGTGTTAAAATATTCAACATTTAAAAAGAAAAATCTCAAGCTGATGTCAAAAAATTGCCGCAAAACATTGTTGATTTATTTAAAATGGAACGATCTGTTACGACATGTCTCTAATTTGTATTTCGATACATTATATTTATTTTCAATTTTTCTACTTGAATTGTTCACTTATATTACATACTAGCAGCATGCCCCGGCGTTGCCTGTGCTTGATTCAAAAATCGTACGACTCATACAGCAATCGCTATCACTTGGCTTGCCTTTTCTTTGCTTTTAAAGGAATGCCCGTTGCCATGCTGATGTTGCTACATGCCTATCTCACACTGTGAATTTTTTCTAAGCTCTATACTAAACATTAAATCTGTTACGAAAAAAGAACTAAACAAAATGAACACAAAAGGATCAGCTTTCAAAAAAGGACTTATAACTGGAAAAACCGAATGAAAAAAGAATGTTAACAACAAATAATTTTTCACACCAACCCAGGTCTGCGGAATCAGAATCAACGTTGAGTTTAAGCAAGCGATTGAGCCAATTAGAGTAAAGTGCCATGCAGATTTAAATTTTTCCCACTTGTGATGAATGCAGCTATCTATTTTTTTTTTGTATTCTACCATGATAGTTATATTCGTTTCAGTCAGCTGTTGTTGGCCAATAGAATCTTCCTGCCTATTCGTGGCAGCCAGCTATTGGCTCACACTCTGCCCAGTACAAAATGGCCGCAAACTAAATGAAAACTGCCGTAGAAGCATGAAAAAATCGATTATTTCCACTATCGATGAGAGTTGGGAAATGCAAAGTCGGTCTTGGCGTTCCCGCTAACTTGGAGCATGTGCACGTAAATATTTGTGCAAATCCGTCGAAAATTGCGGCCGTGCATTTGTTACACACACACAGAAACATCCTGCCTTTTATAGATAGAGATGATCCATTACTGTACGTAATTAGGCTAGAATAAAATTTGTATTTATATGAGTACTACTTTATGAAAATTGAGACGTAGTAAACTGGTGAATGTGTATCAAATATTTTATTATATATATATATATATATATAATAAAGGATGAAAGGTTTCGTCACAGATGAAGAAAAGAAATAGAAATTTGGTTCTACAGAAGGATGCTAAGAATGAGTTTGAAGAATAGGAACGCCAAAGAAATTGCTGCTCGCAATAAGAAAAGGACAACTGAAAATTTTAAGACATGTAATAAGAAAAGAAGAATTCGGTCAATGAATGACGAATATATATATATATATAATAAAGGACGAAAGGTTTCATCACGGATGAAGAAAAGCAATAAATTTTGACGTCATTCTGGGGTCTCTTTTTTCTGTTCAAATCTGTAAATTTGTCTTAAGTCTCGAAAAAAACACTATCTAAAATCCACTGATTTTTATCCATAACTAGCAGGAGAGCCCAGCGTTGCCCGGGGATGTAACAGTAAGAGATAGATCAAATATCGACCATCATAAAGACGGAAAAATAAAATTGACAAAGATTATTGATTATTGATTATTGTTGACGGACACGCATTAGTTTTTTTTTTTTTTTTACGAATTGGTCAAACTCAAACAAAAATATTCTTTTCAATCGTTATGAGTCTACCGATTGAATAGAATTTTATTATAAACAATTGTCTTTAAAATTGGAATTTTTAAAGCATTCTGAATGTAAAAATAAAGAAAAAAAGTGTGCAAGACAATAAGAAAACACTACCTGCCAAAAAAAAAGTGAAGTTTTGTTGAAGTCGGTTGAAAAATGTAGGAAATCCGATCCCACACACACACAAACAACCTGGGTTTTATAATAAGTATAACTCGATATGAGTTGTCCCCCTTTCATTCTGGCGATAGAATCGTGTTTTATCGTGTTTTCAAATTGATTTCGTGCAAAAACAATTGTGTTTTTCCAATTTTTGGCGCTATCAGAACCACCGCAAGGTAATTTTAGTCCTATGAAGTTTTGTTGAAATCAGTTGAAAAATGTAGGAAATCCGATCGTAAACGTACAGACGCACACACACACACACAAACAATCTGCGTTTTATAAGTAAGATGTTGAATGTGCTAAAATCATTCAATTTTTTAACAAGAAAAATCTCAAGTTGATGTTAAAAATGGTTAAAAATCGTTGATTTAAGATGGAATGATCTTTTATGACATGTCTCTAATTTGTATTTAGTTACATTGTTTTTCATTTTCAATCTTTCCAGTTGAATTGTTCACCTTTTATTGCAGATAATCCATTATTGTACATAATTAGCTTACAACAAATTGAGTATTTTATATGAATACTCCCTTATGAAAATTGAGATGTTGTAGAGTGGAGGGCACCGTATAATAGATTCGAGAAGGCGTATCAGAGATTTGGTTGGGACGCACGCACCTTATCTGTGTTAGATTCCCTAGACCTTATTTTTCTCATTATGTTCGCCGGAAATTCTAGCTGCCTCTTTCTCATAACAAGTAGAAGTTTCCTTGTACTTTCTTGTTTTTATAAAAATCTCATCATCGCCAAAATATTCTGTCTGTGTAATTATTCGATCTTTCATCACTTGTTTCAAGTCTGTTCTTAAAGTCTGTTCAGTATTTACAACCCTAGATTAATGATTGGTTGATTGGTTGGGTTTTATGGCATATCAACCACTGTGGGTCATTTAATGCCAAATTAATGTATATATATATATATATATATATATATATATATATACCGACAGACAGACACGCATATATTAGGTTGGTGCAAAAATAATGACGTAATAATGTCGTTTTTTGACATTAAAAATACGTCAAAAAACGACATTATTACGTCATTATTTTTGCACAAACCTAATATATATATATATACATACATACACATATACCTATATACATATTAAATATACAGTACTATCAAACATATAGCTGGTAACATTATTGTTTCAAAAACGCATAACTGGCAGCATTATTTTTTCCAAAAAACGTATAGCTGGCAACATATTGTTTCAAAAACGCATGCCTGGCAACATTATTGTTTCAAAAACGTATAGCTGGCAACTTTATTTTTTCCAAAAAACATATAGCTGGCAACATGGTTGTTTCAAAAACGCATAGCTGGCAACATTATTTTTTTCAAAAACATATACCTGGCAACATTATTCTTTCCAAAAAACGTATAGCTGGCAACATTATTTTTCCGAAAACATTATCTGAGGCCCTGTTGTTGGACGTAGTTTATCGTCATACCCAGGACGCGGATGTAGTTTATCGTCATACCCAGGACGCGGATGTAGTTTATCGTCATACCCAGGACGAGCAACACTGGAGGAGATTGGATATTAAACAGCAGTTCAGCACTCTTTCCTGTGTTTCTAACAATACTGAAACCGCGAAAGATGCTTTCCAGATACTAAGGAAAGTTGTTGTTCCTTTTGTTAAAGTGGGTGAAAAAAAAGAGTGATGAACTGCTATGTAATACCTAATACCTTGTATAAGAGGGAAGGTTGAACATTTTTCTCGTAGATGAAGAGAAATGAAATGATAGATGTGTGACTCTACTGGGGAATGCTAACAATATTGTCAAAGAACATGTGAAGAACAAGTGAGTGTTAAAATATAACAACTCTAAGAAAATGTATACTTACAATCAGAAAGAGACAAAAACTCGAACGCACAAAGAAATAGCTAAAGATATCTTTCAGAAAATTTTTCTCTGACTTAATACTTTGCTTGTATTCTGGAAGACATCGTTCGCTATCCCTATTCGGCTTCTTGTGTCCTATTTACATAATTAACTAGTTAGATCAAACAGTAAGCTATTTTTGCCATTATGATCCGATAGTTTTGGTTTCCTTTGGTTGGTTTAACGACATATCAACTCATTATTTATTCATTTACTTGCACGGTAAGGTTCATCCTGTACAAGGCCCGGGTTCACTGAAGGTAGAGGGTTACTTTAAGACGCAGTTTATAGGAGTGGGAGATAATTGTTAACCCTAGAGGTGAACAGATTAAGAGTGTTGTGATCGGGAAAGCATCCTCTTGGGAGTCTGTTCAACAGGTTAGTATTTCGCGGGAAGAAGCTGTTTAAGTGGAATTCTCGCCGATGGAATATGTAGGCAATGTGGGTAGTTTGCTACTAGGTAAAGTGACATGGAGGGTTCAAACCGTGAAGGTTAGACCTAATGAAACCAAGAAACGTACTTCGTCTTTCCATGAAAGAAGCGATAAAGCAGTGAGAGTTCACCACATCTCACCTGTGAGGGAGAGGTTGGAGGGTGGAAAATAATTCTTCTCCAACAAGAACATGGAGACGCTTTTTGAACACCATCAAGTTTGGAACGGAAGGGACATTTAATGCCGAAATTTAATTTTCTTGGCAGCTTTGGTAGATTTATTTCTATTTTTAATTATTTAAAAATGTAACATTTTTGGTAGATTAATTTTTATTTATTTAAAAAATGTAATATTTTTGGTAAATTAATTTTTATTTATTTAAAAAATGTAACATTTTTGGTAGATTTATTTTTATTTATTTAAAAAATGTAACATTTTGGTAGATTTATTTTTATTTATTTAAAAAATGTAACATTTTTGGTAGATTTATTTTTATTGTTATTTATTTAAAAAATGTAACATTTTTGGTAGATTTATTTTATTTATTTAAAAAATGTAACATTTTTGGTAGATTTATTTTTACTTATTTAAAAAATGTAACATTTTTGGTAGATTTATTTTTATTGTTATTTATTTAAAAAATGTAACATTTTTGGTAGATTTATTTTTATTTATTTAAAAAATGTAACATTTTTGGTAGATTTATCTTTATTTATTTAAAAGATGTAACATTTTGGGTAGATTTATTTTTATTTTTACTTATTTAAAAAATGTAACATTTTTGGTAGATTTATTTTTATTTTTATTTATTTAAAAAATGTAACATTTTTGGTAGATTTATTTTTATTTTTAATTATTTTAAAATATGTAACATTTTTGGTAGATTTATTTTTATTTATTTTAAAAAATGTAACATTTTTGGTAGATTTATTTTTATTTTTATTTATTTTAAAAAATGTAACATTTTTGGTAAATAGACATATTTTTATTTTTATTTATTTAAAAAAAATTTTTTATTATTTTTATTTATTTAAAAAATGTAACAATTTTTTTTCCCTATAAAAATCTATTTTTACGTTTTCATAGTGTTTTGACCCCAGTTTGGAGGTTAACTATTTGCCTATAGCTGTGATACTAACAGGTGCTACCTCCTCGGGTTAGGATAGACCTAGGAACAACAGCAATTAAGAGGTAGTTCCACGCTGCTCAAAAAACCTCCCGATCAGAGGCCTTTCTGCTGGATATAGTTTATCGTCATACCCAAGACGGAAAAAAATCCGGTAGTAAGCTAATTTTACAGACTGTTGTTATTAGTTGATGGGCTTACACAGTGAAGGATACGGCATCAATGTAGCCTTGTGCCAGACTACGCTAAGATTATTATGAACCGACATTTTTAAAGTGGTGAATGTTTGCTAGTTTAATGTTCATTGAAATGCGGGAAAATATTTCCAAGTTTGCAGAAGTGTCCAGTAATTCTTGGTTGTTGTGAATGTTAACATATGTTTCGCACAGTAGGTTTTTTTTTTGTTTTCTTTTTTTTGTTTTTTTGTTTTGTTTTGCTTTTAATCCGGTCTGCCCTGTTGCCTTAAGGGAAGCACAGTACACTGTATGTCTTTTATTTTAGATGTAAGCAGTAGCAGAAGAGAACGTAATAGAAATATATATATATATATATATATATATATATATATATATATATGTGTGTGTGTGTGTGTGTGTGTGTGTGTGTACTGAACATGAAATATATAAATAAATAAGAAGTGTACAATGAAAGAATAGTTCTTGTCTCTTTTTTAAACTTTATTTCCAAAGCAACATGCGTCAAAAGAAGAATGAATAAATTAATAAAGCAAATACAGTCTTACGTAGTCATATTCCCAAATAGCTACAATACCAATTTCGTAGAATTTATAATCGTAAGCAAGAGAAATAATCCAGGATGTGAATTCCGAATTGGAGATGACAAAACTTCCTGGGATTTGTTTTAACAGAATGTGTGACAGCGAAATCCGAAGTACTGAACTACGATTTTTTTTTTTAATATACGCTCTTTATCGCCAGAGGGCGTCATCAGTGATGTTCTGAATTGGGTCATTGGGCAGTTTCGGATCTTTCAAACATCATACTCCCCCTCACCAAATCGACCCCATCAGAGCTGATCAGTCTCTGATGTGCCCCCTTTTCTAAATAAACAGCCTGCAGACACCGACTTATATTATAGGCAAACCCTACCCCTCTGTCACGCATTTGGTTACAAGTTGTCCAACAGCCAACCGCAATGGTGTGAACTCTATTTAAGTTCTTTACGGGGGATTTTTTTTTTATGTGGATACTCGTCGGATACTCGGAAGGTATTTTTTTTTTTTTTTCTGTTTTCACTTTTTTTTTCTTTTTTCAAGTTTCATCTCTCCAGCTGATAATTACTCTTTTTAATTCCATTCTGTATCGTTTAATTTTATTTCCCCTTCAGTTTTTCCTCCTGTTTTCTTTTCCTCGTATCCGAAGCGCTCTAAAGCGTAGCTGACTATGACTTTCGATATTATTTTTTTAAGCATTACGCCCCGAGCAAGGCGTGAAGCCACTAGGATGCAGGGTGTTGCAGAAGATTTGGAGCAAGAGCAGATAGGAGTGATAGAAGAAAGGATGAGGAGAGGGATAGTGGATAGATCAAGGTAACTGGAGATGTCGATTGACATTACATTTGAATAGTTGGAGATTATAGCTCTCAGGGAAACAGTAATTGGGAAGGGTGTTCCACAGGCGAGAGGTGCGAGGTATGAAGCTATTGGAGTAGAAGACACGGCTACATTTAAAAGTTTCTACAGTGTAAGGGTGGGAGTGGGATGCCAGCCTCGTAGGGCGCTTGAATTCATGGAGTCTGGGAACCAGTGAAAGCAGCTCATCGGAGCAATTACCATGAAAGTATTTGTAGAAAAGACAGAGAGAGGCAACAGCGCGTCTGTGAGAGAGTGACTGTAGACGAGACGTCAGATCAGGGCCAATTATATTACATATCCGTCTCTGGATCTTGTCAAGAACTCCGAGGTAAACAGAAGGTGCCCCAGACCATATATGACAGCAATACTCCATAAACGTCTACCCGCCGAACCTTTTGAAATTAACTTCAGTATCTCGCTGATGGCTGAGTCGAAGTCGTGCCAAGCTTTTTTGTCGAAGGCTGCAGGCCATTTGATTTTTTTCCCCGAAATGTCTCAGATGGTAATTCGAGAGACACCTGTGCCTCTGCTCTACATGATACTAATCTTCCCATATGGTAGTGAATATTGGGCAATCTTCTGACAAAGAAACAGTAGACATAATGCAACAGGGACGTGGCCCAACATGACTTTCCCTTGATAACAAAGTAAACAAAGAAATAATGTTCCTTCGGAGGGTTGTCGGATTTTCGTCTCGATTAAGGGACGAGCCTCGCGAAACGGAGTGGCTCTTGCACCGTGTCTCACTGGCGATGGTTCGAGGTAATGCTTTCTCCATCATTGCGGATGGCAGAGTATAGCCAAAAAAAAAAAAAAAAAGACCCCACCAAAACAAAAAAAAAATTTTGTTTTGTTTATTGATACTTTGTTCAAATAAATCTTTACAAAGATTAAAAAAACAGTATTGGACTATGACGCAACATCGGGTTTTTACGGATTATCAACCTTTTGCAGGTTATTTAAAGAATTGTTTTGGTGATAATAATGTTTCACTGATACAAGTTCTACTAATTAACCCATATCTGGGGGAAGAGAAGACGTGGATTCGTACCTTTCCCAAAGTTATTTTCGCGTAAGAGAACCTAACTGGAATTGGAACTCGGTTCTCAAATTTCCAATTAATCATTGACCACCGCGCATCCATGCTTACAGAAACTATTATTTCCAACTGGTCACCCATCGACTTACTCCGCGCTGCTTAACTTCGGTGATTGTGCGTGAACCGCTGTTTCGGCTGAATATGACTTTAAGCTCAAGCGAGAGTGGGATAGATGTTAAAAAGACAAAGATTGATTAGAGCTATAAAGGACAGGAAGTTGTAGAGAGCCATGATCGCACATCGTCCTGGAGGTACAAAGCACATCGAAGAACAAATTTGTTCTTATATCCTGTTCTTCTGTTTCAGGATAAGGCAGGTTTTGTTCGTTTATATTCCTCTACTTTTTATATTTCGCAATAGCATTTAATCGTGTTTTTAATCGACATATTCTTTAAATGGTCGATCGTTCTGTCGACATTTTTTTTTTTTAAGGTATGATGGAGTAATAGATAGCGACTCGGATTGAGAAATCGGAGAGCCGAGTTCTAATTCCAGTAGGATTCATTACATTCACTTACGTGCTTGGAAAAGGTATGGATCCTCTTCTCTCCCCCCAGCTATGGGTAAATACCAGAACAGACTGGGTTCTATAGCCTTGGGTGTCAACCGGTCTAGGAGATTGAAACTGAATTCAAAAACCGGCCCGGAGAAGGCTGGGCTCTGTCAGGCTATCTTGCACAAGAAATACAACTTCTACTGCAGCTGCAGTACATGTGGTTCCCCTACAACCCTGATAGGTCACGTGATTCGCGATCGTTGTTGTCTCTCTCCCCCCCGCTCGTTAAACCGTGCTTACCTATATATGTAATTAATTCCCGCTTTTACCTCCCTGACGTAGGTAAGGGTTTCAAAAGCATTTTACTCCCGCTCACCCTTTGAGAAGAAGGCCGCATTAAATATACGCATGACTGTTTGTTTGTTTAGCGGCATATCGACACCTTGTGGGTCATTTAATGCCAAAATTCAACATTCTAGGAAACATTAATAATTTCTTTGGCAAATGTATTGCTGGTAATATTCTTTTTTTTCTATGAAAAACTATTGCTGTTATTTTTAGTATAATTTTTTTTTTTTATGCTTTCAGTATTTCGACCCCAGTTTGGGTGATTTAACTATTTGCCCATAGCTGGGACCCTAACAGGTCCGGGTCCACTCGAGACAGATTTAAAATAATTTCTGGGAACGGCTTCAGGGAGACGAATAGCCTTTTCAATTGACAGTAGAAATTTGATTTCGATCGTACATATTCCCGAACATCCTTGGTCATAATAATTAGTAGATAGAAAACCGAAAACAATTTCCCTAATTTTTTTAATTTTTTTTTTTTTTTTTGGTTCATCTGGGAATATTATTTATCATGTAAAGCTGTCACTTTGTAATACGAGAAATTAATATATATATATATATATATATATATATATATATATATATATATATATATATATTAGGTTGGTGCAAAAATAATGACGTAATAATGTCGTTTTTTGACGTATTTTCTAACGTCAAAAAACGACATTATTACGTCATTATTTTTGCACCAACCTAATATATATATATATATATATATATATATATATATATATATATATATATATATAATTATTATATGTTATAAAATCCCTACAAAAATAGTCATTTTGTTTCAACACTTCTGGTGTCTTATCAAGTGATGATGTTGAATGTAGAATAAAGGGTTTTAAAAGGTTCAAATTCAATTTATTCCGTATACACCAATCCTATACTTATATATATATATATATATATATATATATATATATATATATATATATAAGTATAAGATTTTTATGTTTATACATTCTTTTTTATAGATCCAAAAATTTAAGTAAATGCTCTGTTTATAATAAAAAGTATTTGATATATTAGCAAAAAGAATGAAACAACGCTTATATGTATAATTACTCATCTCTAAATTATAGGCAATATTATATTTACTATTAACTGATTATTATCATCTGCTACTCTGTGATTTTAGTTTTACTCTTTCTATACTACTTCAAACAAAAGGTCAGGAAGGAAACCCCTATCAATATGGAAAGAGCCATAACAGCTACTGGACTTGAGAAATCTATTTCCCTGAAAAAATTGTTTTAAGAGAAATATTTTATAATATACAACAGACAGTGGCACTGGCTGCTCGGTCGGTGAATGGCAAATGTTTCCTTATAAGGAAACAGCTAATATTACTATTACTAATTGCTATGAAGGATAGGAAGTTCGGGAGACCCCTATCGAGTATATCTGTCAAAACATTTGATATATCCACAAAAAGAATGAAATTGTATAAACAACACTTGTATGTATAATTACTTATCTCTAAATTATAGACAATATTTCCAGAATCTGACTTTTCTCTCCAATTCTTCGATTAAAAACATCCCAAACCCCAATAAGCAAAGTTAAAAAATGTTGTCATTTACTTATTTTTTATTTTATTTTTTTATTTACTGTTCAGAAAAGCAACTCAGTTTCCACACATATAAACTAGAATACAATGTGTATTGTCAGAGCTTCATGATGTGGCCTCACAGCCCAAGTCACTATTTGTCATTCAATCTAGCAACCGTAATCTATATTTATCTTATGTGTAAGTATACACAGATACTACACTGATCTTAGACAAAAGGACCTATGAGTGACATTTAAATCCAAGCTAGAGAGTGGATCTATATATAAATACTCCAGATGCAGTTATTTTTATGTTTCCTTTAATATTACTTTCCACACTACTTCAATTAAAAGGTTCAGAAGGAAACCCCCATCAATACTCGAAAAAGCTACTGGACTTGAGAAACCTATTTCCCTGAAAAAAATTGTTTTAAGAGAAAAATGTTATATATTTCAACTGACAGTAGTACTGTCTGCTCAGTCAATGATTGGCAAAATGTTTCCTTATAAGGAAACAGCTAATATTACTATTAGCAATTGCTGCAAAGTATAGAAAGTTCGGGAGACCCGTGTCGAGTATATCTGTCAAAACATTTGATATATTAACAAAAAGAATGAAATTGTCTAAACAACACTTATATGTATAATTACTTATCTTTAAGTTATAGACAATAATTCCAGAATCCGACATTTTCTCTTAAAAACATTCAAGACGTCAGTAAACAAAGTTAAAAAAAAAATTACTTTTTTCTAATCTTCTTTATCACTGTTCGGAAAATGAAATCAGCCTCCACATACATAGACTAAAATGTAAAAAAGTAAAAATAAAAAAATAAATAAAAGACAGGGGAAAGCAGCGTGTAACGTACCCAGAGAGCTTGTCTAACTGGATGACAGAACAGGGATATGGATGAACTGGTAAAAAGATTATAAACATTCAAGATGTGAAATTTATAAATACTAACACTTCAAATAACTTGGTATATGGATCAGTTATAGTTAATTTAGTACAGGAAATAAAGCAGTTGAACATAGAATAGGCTGCAATAGAGGTAGATTTACACAACACCACAAATGGATTGCAATATCAAAACAACAATCTGGAATCTGGAGTTATGATCTTAAATAGCCTCGTCACATCGCAACCCTGATATGGTTGTTCATAAACTATTAGGTTGGTGCAAAAATAATGACGTAATAATGTCGTTTTTTGACGTTAAAAAATACGTCAAAAACGACATTATTACGTCATTATTTTTGCACCATATCTAAAACTAAATATCTAAACTGTCAGCTGTATGCAACTGCTTTCTTGGATCGATGATTATAAATGGCTTTGAGTGAGTGAAGACTATGTCTTGGTGAAGGCTACACACTGGCGCTACATAATCAAACACAAAGAACTGTACCAGATAACAGAAACCACTTTCAACAGCAGAAACAGTTAAAATGAATATCACATGTCACGTTACGAAAAAGTAATGCCAATCAAAATGCTGACATTACAAACACAAAAAAAAAAACAAAAGGTTAGAAAGGAAAACCCCGTCAATACGAGAAAGATCGATAACTGCTACAGGACTTCAGAAACAAGATGTTGAAGAGAATAGTTTTAAAACATTCAACCAATAGCAGCACTGACTGCTCGGTCAATGAATGCCAAATATTTCCTTATAAGGATACGGATAATATTGCTATATTCTCATCTTTTAAAACAAACAGTTTCTGGGACCAGGTTTGGTTTTACTCGTGGTTAAATTCTGGCACCTTCTATTTTAACAGCGCAGTTAACAGATTGAGTAAACGGCTGAAATTTGGAACAATGAATTACTGTAAATGGTAGCAGATAAATATCTCACCATCTCCCTCCCTCTCTTTCTTTTTCTCTCCCTGTCAGACAGTTTCTGCAACCACATCAACCCTTACGTCTTGTCACTTAATTCCCCAAACTGCAGCCTCCTCGATTATTATGTCTGGACGCAGTTGAGCGGGGGCCCAACAAAACTCCTTGTAACCCCAAAGATGAACTGAAAGCAAAGGCTATGGCAGCATTCACCAACTTAAAAGAAAACCGTCCCGAAGAGTTGCAGGAGATTCCGAAGTTGTCTGGAGGCTCTGGTTGAATTTTATTGAATAAATTTTCTCTTTATTTTTATAATATATTTTTTGTGTAATTTTGGTAAATCTATCTGTTAAAAGGATATGTTAGTGTTATTTTCATTATTGCGTCATTTAAACGAAAGTTCACACATCGTAATCTGTATACAGTAGAAATCCTCATATCCGATCGTCTTCATATCCGAACATCCGAACATCCGAACTTCTCAGTGTTGCCATTTTGATCTTGTAGGAATATGCTACATTCTAATATTTTTCATTTCTTTGGAGATAATTGTTAGTAACTTGAAATTTCTCAACCCATAATGCATCGTAAACAAGGAACTTCAACTGGAAGAAAAAAGGCAAAAGAATTCTTTTACGTTACGTCAGAAATTAGAGATTATTGAAAAACTGAACAATGGAACAATCTCATCTGACATATTGCAGAATCTGAACGAAACACTAAAACTTGGTCTTGGAGATGATACACTGAATTCTTTCATATCGGATGACTTAAAAGAATAAATAAATGAAGACGCTAGTGAATTGCAAAAGAATTCAAGAGTAGAATTGTTTCAAAATGATTTGGATTGTCAAGAAATAGAGGAAGAATGAAATTCTTCTGATAATGGTGAAACTATGAAGGATGATAAAGAAGACAGGGACTCAATAGAGAAAGCCATTGATGAGGTCAACAAGTTCATGGAGTGCGACAAGACAAACAGAATTACCTCCCCTGTCTTATGATTTGTATAAAAAAACAAAAAAAAAAAAACAGCCAGATGATGAAAATGATGGTAAAGTATTTTAATTCTTTTCGACTTTCAATAAAATTTCACCATCAAAAATGCAGTTTATTTGTTGAAGGAAGCAACTGAAGAGGAAAGAAGAGACGAAGCTCTTAATTCGTTGAATTTGCAAATTAAAACACAATAACTGCAGAATCTGAACGAAACATTAAAACTTGGGTTTGAAGATGATTTACTGAATCCTCTCATATTGAATGACTTAAAAGAATGAATAAATGGAGACGCTAATGAATTACAAAAGAATTCAAAGGTAGAATTGTTTCAAAATGATTTGGATTGTCAAAAAATAGAGGAAGAATTAAACTGTTCCAATAATTATAAAGGATGATGAAGAAGACAGAGTAGAAAAAGCCATTGATGAGGTCACCTAATCAGTCAGTTATATTATGCCATGCGTGATACACGCTTAGGCGATCATGTATCTTTCGATATATGACTCACGAAGCAGATTTTTTCCCACACTAGGTTGTCATTTCTTTCTGCGATAGACCAGTTGCCATCCAAAGCTAGAGAACCCGGTTTGTCTTACTATTTACTCATATAGGATTCATACCTTTCCCAAGTGAATGTAATGGATTCGACTGGAATTCGAACTTGGCTCTCTGATTCCTCAAATTAGGCAAGCAAGGCAAAACAAAATGTCTAACACAGACAGCGACCATAACTAAATTGTTCACAGAACACGATTTCGGAGAGATGACAAGGAGACGATATATTTAAGAGTAGAAAAGGCCAAGAAATCGTAGAGAGCCATGATCGCCTACATCCTGAAGGAACATGGCACTTAGAAGAAGGACATGCTTGTGTATATGGATGGTGGAAGAAGATTTAGGAGAGAGAGCAAAAAACAAAAAAAAACAAAAAAAACAATATATATTGAGAACTACAAAGGCCAAAGAATGGTAGAGTGATATGCGGAAGTGACACAGAACAAAAAAGAAGAAGGTCGAACAGATGCAAATGGATAGTGGAAGTAGATTTAGGAGAGATAAAATAAATGACAAAATATATTGCAAACTACAAAAGATAAAAATGGTTGAGAGTCATCATTGCCAACTTCTTGAAGCGAACAGAATGACTAGCTTGTGTAAATGGATAGCGAGACAAGATTTGGGAGATATAATAAAAAGACAAAACATACTGAGAACTGCAAAAGAAGGGAAATTGTGAAGAGATATGATCGCCGGTATCTTGAAGTAACACTGAATATAGAAGAATAATGACTAGCTTGTGTAAATGGATGGCAGAACAAAATTTCGGAGGGATAATAAATTGACAAAATATTGTGAAAACTACAAAAGAAGGGAAATTGTGGAGAGACATGATCGCCGATATCTCGAAGTAACACTGAATATAGAAGAATAATGACTAGCTTGTGTAAATGGATGGCAGAACAAAATTTAAAAGAGATAGTAAAAAGACAAAATATATTGAGAAATTCAAAAGACAGGAAACTGTGAAGTCATGATCTCCTAAATGCTGAAGGACACCGGCACATAGAATTTGCCATCACCTCTATTTCAATGCATTTCGTTTGGTCATTAAAATGTTGTATTCTTCTTGCTAGTGAGTAACTATTACAGCGACTAGTATATATAAGCAAAGAAGATAGTAGCCGATTAGGCATTTCAGAGATATATAAATCAAAAAATGAAAACATTCTTACATTTGAATTATTGTAAACAGCTTGCAATCATAGCAAAAACAAACAGACAGCTGCAAAAGATGACAGACACCAAAGGGTTAGAAATGTGGACACATATTTTAGAGAAGTTTTCTTAGTTCACATGACACGCATTTTTCTCACAATCGTGATATATGAGGCTGGGAGATGGAATCAAAAAGAGAAATAAGATGCCATATTTAAGTAAGCAGGGCAGATGAGAACTAAAGAATAAGCCTCCAATAAAAAGCAAGAGAAATAAGATGAAAGAAATACTAGTCCAAAATGAATAATAATTGACAATGCTTCATCTAAGAAATTTGAATCCTATTAATACTACTAGTAATAAAGCATTATTAGAGGCTTATTCTTTATTTCTCATCTGCCCTGCTTACTTAAATATGCTTTATTACTAGTAGTATTAATAGGATTCAAATTTCTTAGATGAAGCATTGTCAATTATTATTCATTTTGGACTAGTATTTCTTTCATCTTATTTCTCTTGCTTTTTATTCAATGCTTATTCTTTATTTCTCATCTGCCCTGCTTACTTAAATATGCTTTATTACTAGTAGTATTAATAGGATTCAAATTTCTTAGATGAAGCATTGTCAATTATTATTCATTTTGGACTAGTATTTCTTTCATCTTATTTCTCTTGCTTTTTATTAAAGGCTTATTCTTTATTTCTCATCTGCCCTGCTTACTTAAATATGCTTTATTACTAGTAGTATTAATAGGATTCAAATTTCTTAGATGAAACATTGTCAATTATTATTCATTTTGGACTAGTATTTCTTTCATCTTATTTCTCTTGCTTTTTATTGGAGGCTTATTCTTTGTTTCTCATCTGCCCTGCTTACTTAAATATGCTTTATTACTAGTAGTATTAATAGGATTCAAATTTCTTAGATGAAGCATTGTCAATTATTATTCATTTTAGACTAGTATTTCTTTCATCTTATTTCTCTTGCTTTTTATTAAAGGCTTATTCTTTATTTCTCATCAGCCCTGCTTACTTAAATATGCTTTATTACTAGTAGTATTAATAGGATTCAAATTTCTTAGATGAAGCATTGTCAATTATTATTCATTTTGGACTAGTATTTCTTTCATCTTATTTCTCTTGCCTTTTCTTCAAGGCTTATTCTTTATTTCTCATCTGCCCTGCTTACTTAAATATGCTTTATTACTAGTAGTATTAATAGGATTCAAATTTCTTAGATGAAGCATTGTCAATTATTATTCATTTTGGACTAGTATTTCTTTCATCTTATTTCTCTTGCTTTTTATTCGACGCTTATTCTTTATTTCTCATCTGCCCTGCTTACTTAAATATGCTTTATTACAGGTAACAAACTTTGTTCTGCCATCAATTTACATAAGGTAACAGCCAACACATGGTTCCAAGAATATCCGAGACGATTATGGACATGGGGGAGCACAGGAAAAGAAATTAAAACCAAATTGACTACATGACTAACAACAATGCATTCAGGAATGCAATAGTTCACTGCAAAACCTACCCAAGTGCCCACAGCGGAAGCGATCATCGCCCTGTTATATGTAAACTAAGAGTGAAACTACGGATACTGAAGAATCCTAACGCAATCCGAATTGCAATACAACAGACTCCTGGGTGACCCGCACCTGAAAGATAAAGATTATCGGCAATGTGAAAAGAAGATACGAGGGACACAATGGAAACTCGAAATGGGGCGCACTAAGAGAAGGTTTAGTGACATCAGCAAACGGTATTATCCCAGTGGAGAAGAAGAAAAAACGAGCGAATGACTGATGAGATTCGCAAAGGAAACAGAAAACTCTGCTAAGATACGGAACGGAATACAAAAAAACTACACGACGAAATAAGGACCAAACGCACGCGGACTAAAGAAGAATGGCTAAACAAATAATGTGCAGAAACGGAGGGATTGAATACCACCAACAAAGGAGATATGTATAAACAAAGAAGGCAACTAACAGGACAGAAGACTTGCTCATCAACAGGATGCATAAAGTCAAAGGAAGGGACATTCATATTAGAAAAGGAAAAAATTCTTCAGCGCTGGAACAAATATATTGGAGAACTCTTCAACGACGAAAGAGAACAACCAGTAATGTACAAAACCTACTGACGGGCCTGAAATTCTAAAAACTGAAGTAGCAACCGCACTGGTGAAATTGAACAGAAACAAGGTGGCAGGGCTAGACGGAATTGTAACAGACATGCAGACTGCCTTAGAGGATTTAGGCATAGACATGATTACAGAAATAATAAATGAAATCTACAACAGTGGTGATATACCGGAAGATCTCAGCATATCTATTTTAATAGCACTGCCTAAGAAACCAGGTGCAAATGAATGCGAGCTACACCAAACAATCAGCCCAATGAGCTATGTAACAAAACTCATCATCCATATTCTAATGAATAGAGCATGCATCAGAATCGGGCAAGAGATAGGACAAGAACAGTGCGGGTTCGTTAAAGACACCGGAACAAGGAATGTGATATTTATGCTCAGAATATTATCAGAAAGAGCAATACAAATGCAGAAGGACGTGTATCTATGTTTTATAGATTACGGAAAAGCCTTCGACAAAGTGCGTCACAAATATCTGTTGGAACTGCTCGGCAACCTTGATATAATTTGGAAAGATATTAGAATAACCAAGAACCTATACTGGCAACAAACTGCCTGCAGACAGAATGAGTTCAACAGATATATAAAAAAAAAAAAAACAGAAAGGGGCATAAGGCAAAGATGTGCCTTCTTACCGGACTTATTTACCCTATAGAACTAGGCAATTCTGAGAGAACTGGAGACCCTACCAAGATTCATCATTGGCAGCCACAATTTTAAGAACAGCATAAGATACACAGATGACATAGTGCTGATAGCAGACAGAGAAAAAAAATTACAAAACCTCCTACGGAAGGTAGCGAAGGAGAGCGAGAAGAAGGGACTAATCATAAACTACAAGAAGACAGAATGTATGGTCATCAGTAAAAAGATGATCCCGAAATGCGATTTACAAGCATGTGTGGAAATTTAAAGATTTGGGAAGTGTTCTACAAAGAGCGGTAATTGCGACGCTGAGAGACGAATATGTATTGGGATGGCCAAAAACGCATGACAAAACGAGACAGGAAAATTTCGTTGGTAACAAGCAGTCGAACCCAGTCATGGCTGTCAGATAATGTCTGCCACCACATCACCCTTTATATCTGGCCACCTAACCCCCCAGACTGCAACCTCATTAATTATGTGTGGGCCGCAGTTGAGCGAGAGACTAAAGCAACTCTTTGTAACTCCAGTGAACTACAGGCAAGGATTACAGCAGCATTCACCAACTGGAGACCGCCCAGAAGAGTTGTAGGAGATTCCGAAATCGCCTGGAGATCGTGGTTGAAACCAATGGAGATTTTATTGTATAAATTTACTCTTTAGTATTTCAAGATATTTTGGGTAATTTTTGTAGATATATCTGTTAAAATGAGTTATTTTTGTATAATTTAGACGACAATTTATCCATCGCACCCAATATATATATATATATATATATATATATATATATATATATATATATATATAATCGAACCTGTATCCTATACGAAACCCACATTTATACTGATGTACTATGACCGTTCAGGATAGATAGATAGATAGATAGATAAATAGGAAGTCATTTCTTGCTTTAAATCCTCGGATAGATAGATAGATAGATAGATAGATAGAATCCAATTTTTCGCTATAAATCCTCGAAATTTTGGATAGTGTGAGATAGATAATTATTTTTTGTTTAAATTCTCGAAATCTTGGATAGTTTCAGATAGATAGATAGATGGATAGATAGATAAACAGCGATCAAGTGTGGCGGCAAGTGTGTAAGCGTATTTACCCTTCGTTTAAAGTAACAATGCAATGATCACTTTCTTCGATCATTATTCATAGTTGGATACTGATTGAATTCTCTCGTGTATTCATCATTTTTCGGGGTTCAGTGGCACATTGGAAATAAAAATTAATCAGCCACCTCATACAATAACCTGAGCAGACCCAGTTAACTACACGGCATCAACGTAGATGTGAAGTTAAAATGATATAGCCTCAAGTTCGACAGCACAATTAACATACCATTCCTTGCCTACCGATTACTAAATTGGCATCGGTCCTCGGCCAATTCCAATGAAAGGCACTCAATCGCAGAGTCAGTTCGGTTGTTATCCGCTGAGAGCTTGCGTACGGAATGACATTAAATGTACATATCGGTTTTAAGTTTTTGCTGTCCGACCGTAGTTATCTCCCTTTACTAGAGCCTTGTCGTCTGCCTTCTTTGATTTCGTTTCTCTTCTTTCCGGTTTTGATATAGCTGTTAATTTTATTCGTCTTTTTCTTTGTTTTGCTCTCTTTTTCTACGGCTTCTTTTATCCCATTTTTTTTTCTTTCTTGTATTTTCATTTTTACGATCTTTTCTGATCCCATGTTTCCGTCTTCTATTCTTTTGTTATTCCCTTTTCTTCTGTAGAAATGTCCCCGAAGGGAAATAACTTCTCAGGTCCAAAATGCCGCAGCAATATACGACCATTCGATTTACGGTATTGAACATTGCATACCGTTTGGAAGGAGACAAACATTCTTCCAATAAATACATTTTATTTGGAATTGTCTTGAAAAGACTGCAACGCATGATGCCGAGAATCTTAAATTTGTTCCATTGCACCTGCACATATATGCATACGTTTTAGGCTGTCTTCCAGAAAATATATTTCGCTGTGGACGGAAGTGTGCGTGTTTCTTTTATTGAACACAACTTAAAGCTTAAAACGAAATCGGGAATTCAGAAAAGAAACTTACAACCAGAATCAGAGACAACCGAAACTTCTGTGACACATAATGAAGGAAAGAGAGTTTGGGAAATTTGCACCCCGCAGGACATATAGAAGGCAAAAGTAAAAGGCGGGGGAGGACACCTTATTTGACGAGCTTATGTGAATGAACGACAGAACAGGCAGCGGAACGGGGTTTCAAAAAACAGCTATCACTAAGGACAGGAAGTTGTGGAGTGCTATGATCGCCCATGTTCTCAAGGAACACGACATATAAAAGAATAATTTTCGAATTTCTCTCAAACCTTTTCAAGCCAGATATTCTTTCCAAATCCTACAAAGTTGGTTGGCAATTTATTGATATATTAGCGCAGCGGTTCCCAACCAGCTGGCCGCGGACTAATACTGGGCCGACGACCATTTGGTACTGTAATGTAGTGTGACTGACTCACAGGAAGTAGTATGCACTCAATTTCCTCATGGGTAATAGCCGCAGCTATTTAAAGTCTTTTCGACTTCATATGTAAATGAGTTATCTTATCTCCCTGTACCGAAGAAGTTTTATCCTCTTTTTTTCCCCGGGTACTTCTGGGAGCTTTTGTCTCTTCGCTGTTTCTTGCCTCTTCCCAAGAGATTGTCTAGATATGGCAGATTTTGATCTTTTTTTATAGGATTTTCCTCCAAATATTGCTTATTTTCATCTTCAGAGTCTATATTACTCTTGATTTCACTGTCTAATTAGCCTTGCCTAGACACGCTACTTCATGACTTCTAGGCTCACTAAGCATTTCTTCATCGCTATCGTTTTACAGTCTAATTTGATCTGCATTCTCTAATATCCCATATCCATTTTTTTCATAGTGTTCTGTCAACTAGCTTCACTATTCTTTTAATAGCACATTTTTTCGTTAGCGGCATAGGACATGGTCAATAGGGTTCTTTTGTCTAAATAAATTCTAAATTCTTTTTTCTTAAAACGGTAAAATGTTCCGGCATTTCTGAGTATCGGTCTACATATCGTCTTTAGAAATTTATAAATCCTAAGAAAGATTCCAACTCTTTTTTTTTTGTTCTTGGATACTTCAACTTTTAATATTCTGTCAGTTAGCAATTGGTCTGGTGATATGCCTTCCTTAGATTTCGAATATCGCAAAAATGATGTTTCTAGTGCTGCTGACACTTTTTCCCCCGTTAATCCAACATTTTTTAACTTATTGAAAAGCATACTGGATTTTTTCATTTTTATTATTCGTCGTTAGCACCAACACAAATGTTATCCTGGTAGCATATTATATTTTTTATATCGCTACCAATTATTTGGTCTATAGATCTTTGAATAATTGCACTAGCGGTTTTAATTCCATATGGCATTGCATTCCAGCTTAATACGCCTATTACTGTCTTCATTGTTGTGACTTCTTTAAAGTTTTCGTCAGAAGGTATTTGATGGTACGCCGACTTTAGATCAATTTTAGAGAATGTTTTCATATCTGCAAAGGAATTCAAAGCCTATTCTACATTGGGGATAGGATATGAGTCTTCACATATTTTGTGGTTTACACCTATTTTGTAGTCACCACAAATTCGCAGACCCCCATCCATCTTTCTTAAAATTACTAACGGAGAGTCCCATTTGTTCCGTCCTGGTGGGACTCGTTCCATTAGATCGTGTTCCAGTATTTTTTTAAGTTTTTCAATAACTATTGGCAGTAGATGGACTGGCACTTTTCGTGCTTCAAAATATGAGGGGAACAGATTTTTTTATAGTCTTAACTTCGCTTCATAGTTGTTTAACATCCCAGTGTCTTCTGCCTTGATTTTGTTCACTAATTTTGTCGAAATTATTGTCAACACCTCATTTCCTATTAGACCGTGATTCTTTTCAGCGTTTGCCACGATAATTGATAATACGATAAAGATTTGAAGCAACAGAAATGGTTCTACAGAAGGATGCTTAGGATATCATGGACTGAACATGTGAGCAACGACGAAGTTTTAGGAGATATAGAATAACATAAATGGAAATTTAATATCACGAAGAGACGGTTGAAATTTTTAGGGCACATATCAGTCAGTTATGTGTCATGCGTCATACACGCGTAGGCGATCATGTATCTTTCGATACATGACTAACGAGGCAGATTTTTTTCCTGCAGTAGGTTGCCATTTCTTTCTGCGGTAGACCAGTTGCCATCCAAGGCGAAGGAAACCAGTTTGTTCTGCTATTTACCGACAGCTGTGTTGGGGTAGAAGAAGAGGATTCATACCGTTCCCAAGGATATTAGCACCGTAAGTGAATGTAATGGATTCGACTGGAATTCAAACTCGGCCCTCCAATTACTCAACCCGAGCTGCTATATGTGCCCTATTCAGTAATGGATAAGGCACATATAATTTCATAATCCGGTAAAGGAAGAAATCGTGTCGCGTTGGTATTCTTCAGAAGAGATGACCTGATCTTGTCAGTCTAGAATTTTTGAGTCGATTACGCGTTGACTGGATTACTACTAAAATATTTTCTTTTTATAATCCTTATTATATTATTTTTCTCTTTTTGTTTGTTTTTTTGGAATTTTAAATCAGTCACAAAAATTTCTTTTAATTTTGAGTTAAAAGTAGATTATATCACGTGATTTCGAAACGTACCTTTATGATGAATCGACCCTATAGTCAATTTGGATCAGAATTGTTTCCTGCGTTTCATATAATGCCGACAATATTATATCACCCACAGGCAAGTAGGATGAATGAGTGGAAAGATCGGCCTCTCAAAACGGAATCATATTGGTTATCAGCAGCCTACACTGTCTTTCGAGGCATTCCTAACTTTATCCCACCGGTTCAGTCACCCAACTTAAGCAACGTCGAGCCTGGTCAGTAACAGGTGCTGTAAGCTTGGGTATGCAGGGGGTGTAATGGTTAACGCCTAGGAATTGTTAATATTATAGCCGAGTTCCAATTCCGTATGTGAAGCCACCTGTTCCCCCTCCAGCTATAGGTTAATTAGTAAACCAATATTATCTTCAAAAAGAAAAAAAATATTCTTAGAATCTAAAAAATATTAATTGGTTTTAAATAACATTTAGAGGGTTGATAAGTCGTAAAAAACGAATCAATCAATCAATGAAATACTGATTAACTACGTAGGTATGTCTTTTAGTTTTATTTACATTCTTTGGAATATGAATGCATATAAGCTACCGTGCTCACAAAGTGAGGGATTAGTTTATATATTGATTGTAATATAGAATTGATCCCCCATTTTATATCCACATTATAATTTCTTGTTTATCAAATTCTGATCAGGCATGAATCCACTTCTCCCTCAGCTATGGGTTAATTAGTATCACGAAACTATTATTTTCTTAAAAATAAAGAAAAATCTAAATGTAAAAAAATTAAAAAAGTAAGAAGATAAATCTAAAAATATTTCCTGGCTTTAAATAACCCGAAAGGGTTGATAAACCGTAGAAAACGAACCAATCAATCTATGAAAAACTGATTAGCTACGCTGGCATGTTTTTAGATGTATTTTAGATTCGGTTCGTTATATTGACTTAAGCGCAAATACCCTTGGGAAAGATATGAATGCATTGCTTCTCTCCTCCAGCTATGGGTTAATTAGTAAGACGTGTATCATTGAACCAATATTATTATCCAAAAAGAAAAAAAAATATTCTTAGAATCTAAAAATATTTTCTGGCTTTAAATAACCTGAAAAAAAAACGAATCAATCAATCAACGAAATACTGATTAGCTACACAGGCATGTCTTTAGATGTATTTTAGGTTGGGTTCGTTATATTGACTTACGCGCAAATACCCTTAGGAAAGATATGAATGCATCGCTTCTCTCCTCCAGCTATGGGTTAATTAGTAAGACGTGTATCATTGAACCAATATTATCTCCAAAAAGAAAAAAAAATATTCTTAGAATCTAAAAATATTTCCTGGCTTTAAATAACCTCAAAGGGTTGATAAGCCGTAAAAAACAAATCAATCAATCAACGAAATACTGATTAGCTACACAGGCATGTCTTTAGATGTATTTTAGACTGGGTTCGTTATATTGACTTACGCGCAAATACCCTTGGGAAAGGTATGAATGCATCGCTTCTCCCCTCTAGCTATGGGTTAATTAGTAAGGCGTGTATCATTGAACCAATATTATCTCCAAAAAGAAAAAAAATATTCTTTGAATCTAAAAATATTTCCTGGCTTTAAATAACCTCAAAGGGTTGATAAGCCGTAAAAAACAAATCAATCAATCAACGAAATACTGATTAGCTACACGGGCATGTCTTTAGATGTATTTTAGACTGGGTTCGTTATATTGACTTACGCGCAAATACCCTTGGGAAAGGTATGAATGCATCGCTTCTCCCCTCCAGCTATGGGTTAATTAGTAAGACGTGTATCACTGAACCATTATTATCCCCTCAAAAATATACTTAGAATGTAAAAATATTTCCTGGCTTTAAATAACCTCAAAGGGTTGATAAGCCGTAAAAAATGGATCAATCAATCTTCCATTTCTTTTTTCTTCTTCTTATCGTTTTCTTTCATCATCGTCTCTTCATCTGTTTTTTTTTTTCCGCTTGTTATCTTCTTGCTTTCTTCCTTCCTCATTCTTCTACTTTCATTGTTTTTCTCTATTTTTTTCTTCTTCGTTTCACTCCTCCTACTACTTTCAGTCTCTACTCTCGACTGTTTCTTACAAGACTTCTCCATCTTTTTCTCTCTCTTTAATTCTGACTCTCTCTCTCTCTCTCTCTCCTTTTCTCTTGTCCACTGCTTATTGTCCTCTCCTGCCCCTTTTTCTTTCACGAAATCGCCTGATAAAACCTGAAACTGAAAGTAGACATTACTAAATTGGGCGTCTTCCTTCGTAGCCATTGGCAAGCCGACAAGCCCTCTTATACGCTCTGTCAGCGGAACGAGAGAGAAAACCCAAGGAGGTTTCAAGCTGGATGCTGGGCAATTGTAGTGGGTAGCTCGTGGGTGGGGACTGAAGACATCTTTCTGCTATAGTCAGCATCCTCTCGGCGTTCATTAAGGACCATGGGCAAATGTGCATAGATTGCCAATTGCGTAAATTGACATTAATCTTTTCTCCCTTATTTTTTTTCTTTATTTTTTTAAATGTCATGTCCCTTCAGGCTCATGAAGATAATGGCTCTCCCCGTATTTTTTTCTTTATTATCTGGTAATTCATATACGTTCATATGAAAAGATATTCTCCACAGTTATCATTTCAAAGTTGTCATTTTCCGTTCAAGACGTATGAGATCATGGCTCTCCACAATTTCTTTTTCTTTATTATCTGTGAATTGGCATGGCATTTTTGGAAAAGGTAAAAATATATATTATAAATTATTATAATTAAAATTTAAAAAAAAAAAATGAAGACAATTCTTTAAAAATCATCGAAAATTTTTTTTTTTTTTTTTTTTAAATCTATAGTGTCCTTAATAAATCGTATTCATAAAAGCAGTTAAAAGTTTTTCTAATTAAATAATGCCATAGTTTTATTGCATTTTCTTTTTATTTTAAGATCGGAGCAGATTTTCGGGAAATGAGTAGTAATTTGAAAAAAAAATTGCTGATTTACTTTCTTTAAGACCTTCTGCTTTTAACTAATAAAAAAATGTCCGGGTAAAAATTGAATTTCTCGAAATTTCATGAAATTAAGTAACATATGTATAAAAAAAATTACTAAGATTTTCTAAAAGAAAAAATTTCAAAAATAATTTCTTTCATTTGTGAATATGTCATGAAAGTTTAAATCAAATCCGACAATTATTTGATTTTTGCAAGAATTTCCAAATCAATGTGTTTTTCAACGGAAAAAAAAGGTACTAAAGCACTATCGTAAATATTACACCGACTATTGACGCAAATAAAACAAGACTTTTATCCAAAGTTTCGAAGATGCTAGAAAGGATTAAGCAATTAATAAAATAATCAAAAAATATGTTTGGGTTTTCCTTTTAATAATAACATAAACATTTTGACAATAAAACTTCATTTTTATTATGTTTGGGGCTTTTTTCATCATGCTCAAAGCGACCTTTGCATTTAATATTTGATGACTCCTCCTTTTTGAGTTAAACGACATCGACCAGTCTTTTTCGATCATTTTTAAGAAGTTTAATATACAGGGTGCCCCCCTCCTCCCCCCTCCAAAAAAAAATTAACTTCATTTCACGGGCCAATGATTTGGGGAAATCCCCGTTGAAATAACCTCAAATTTTTCACAGAATGTATAGAAACAGGTGAGTATTTTATAATTAATATCTTATTTTTGTTCTGCTTTCAGGTTGAGCCATGCCGTTCTCTCCCAAAGAGAAATCTTTCTGCATCTTGGAATCTGCTCGCACACAAGACTGTGCAGAGTGCCTTCAATGCAATATTTGGAAAAAATTCACCAACTGTCAAACAAATTTGAAATTGGTAGCAAAATATTTAAAGAGGAATTCCATTTGTGCAAGGCAAAATAATTTGGTAGACCATCAACATCAGCGTGTTTGGCAAGAGCTTAACTACCGACTTGACGTGTGCGGTATCACACGCAGTGCACATACTGGACGCTTATAAAATCGGTCCCATAATAAACTTATTATGTTCAACACCTAAACTGTTCAATTTCATTGAGCTAGACTTATTAGTTTTCATGATAATTGCTTTTAAAATGATGTCAAATTTTGAGTGACACCCTGTATATACGACGTTAGATAAAAAAAAAGAAAAAAAAAACACGAAGAAAACCACAGATTACAGAAGAGTTATACATAAACTGTAAACAAAACAGACGAACCATTAAGCTTGTAAAGAAGTTTTATTCAAAACAAACCACTGTATATGTGAGATTCGACCATCACGTTTTAAAAGAGGGTAAGTCGGGCGGAGGGAGAGGGGAGGACAACTATGGTTGCCTTCACCACAGAATCAAACAAACAAAAATAACGAAAAGTTTGATAACTGTGGAAAAAGGTATCAGAAAGAAAAAGAAAAGAAAATATATATATATATATATATATATATAAATCGTGATTTTAGCCTAAAATACTTGATGATGATGAAGTCATTATTTATAGCATACAATAAAAAATATATCACACTGCCTGTTTGATACCACTAACACCTAAACTATCTATTGATAAAAAAAAAAAAGAAATATGAAGGCGTAGAGAAAGTGTAAGATTGACAAACATAACTTTAGATAAACAAAAACAGAAAATCAAGATAAGACAAACGATCTTCATGTTAGTTGTACAAAGACAAATAAATTCTAATGCAGAAAAACTCAGTAACTGTGGAAAAAGTTGAAAGTAATAATAATAACAATACATATATTGGGTTGGTGCGTAATTATCAGGCATTTTCGTAGACGATTTATTTGTTAATAAAAAATTGTGGTTTTCTTTACTTCTTTATAATAAAAATATTATTTTCAGATTATAAAAATGCGTATCGATAATCATAGGCTCCGGAATAATCATTTAAAGATGTTATTGTTGAATTGTTATATTTCTTTTTTCATAATAAATATTGTTTAAAAAACGCCTGATAATTATGCACCAACCCTAATGGAATTACAAATAAATAAAACGATACATAGTAAATGATATCAAATAAATAATAATTGCCAATTATATTAAATTATTATATTAATTTTAAATAGGTACCTCCACTAATTCGGTATACGTAAAGTTTAAAATGATTTTTTTAATAATGAAAAAGCTTTCTTGAAGTTTTCATTTTAGCTTTAACTGAAAGCTAAAGAATTAAAGATTTACTATTTCCAGTAAGCAAAATACTTTGGGGGTGTTTCAAGCGGAAATTATATTGATGGGAATCGATTGTCTTTCTCAGTAAAATCGAAAAAATTGGTCATTTTGACACATTTGTAAACAAAAGTTAATTCTCGGTTTTAAAACTCATAAAAATATAATATATATTTCTGAAACGTTATTTGGGGAAAATTAGCAAATTTAAAGTTAACCTAATCTGGCTTGGAACAAATATTTTTACTAGCATAAAATTTTCTATACAAGAATTTTTAACGACGGGGATCTTGTTTTTTTTTCTGACGTATTGATCGATTTATCGACCGATTTCGTGTTTAGAAGTTAGAAGTTAAGTATGATGAAGCAGAACTACTAGAAGACGATATATTTTATATAAGGGTTCTTTTCCGTAAGTGGGAGGCAACCCTTAAAATACGTGATCTTTTAATGATAATGTCAGATATGAACATCCGTACTTACAAATTTTGCGTGTATATAAACATAGAAAGAAATCGAAACCTTTAAAAAATATTTGGGGTCTTCAGATTGTAATAATCTTTACAATATATAATTAGTAAATATAGTTTTACTTAATAACAATATTTCCTAAGAGTTACACTACTGAAATTGAATTTTAAAAGATTTAAAAACTTCAATTAAAAATTGTAAAAAAAAAAAAAAAATGAACACACATCTTGTAAAAATTCATTTTTCATCGATTTTTTTTTCTTCAGACAATATTGGCTTTAATATATATCATTCATAAAAACAATCAGAAGCTTCTCTAATTAAATAATGTCTGAGTTTTGGTGCGTTTTTTTTTATTTATTTTTCGATTCAGAAAAGATTTTTGATAAGACGTAGATGTATTTTAGATTGGGTTCGTATAAACTTACGCGAAAAAACCTTTGTGAAAAGTTTGTATCCACCTCTTCTCCCCGCCAGCTATGGGTTAATGAGTAAGAATTGTATCACTGAATCATTATTATGCCAGAAAAGAAAAATATTCTTAAAATCTAAACCGATTTCTCGGCTTTAAATAACCTCAAAGAGTTGATTATCCGTAGAATTTGGCAAGCCAATTAAAAATATCAGTAATAATTTTTTTTAAGTATTAGAAATTTATTTATTATTGTTTCAGCATAAAATTAATCTTAGCTGTATGTTTTGTCATTCATTTTTCAATTTGTATTTTTGATTCTTTAAGAGATCTGTTCCAGTAATAATAATAATAATAATAATAATAATAATAATAATAATAATAATAATAATAATAATAATTGATCATCTTGTATCAGGTTGGACGATATTGACATCCACAGAGGCATGACAGAGTGGGCCAATATCTGCACTGGAAAATATGCAACTTCTACGGGAGGGAAATCTGAAAGAAACTGGTATGAACACCACCCAGATCTGGTTACGGAGATAGGACCTGTTACAATTCTATGGGACTACACAATTCACACTGACAGAACAATCAAGGCCAACCGCCCAGATATTGTTATTAAAGACCACAAACAAAAACGGTGCTTCCTTATTGATATGGCAGTCCCTGCAGACTGCAATGTATCTTTGAAGATATTCAAAAAGCTGTCAAAATACAAGGACCTTGAAATAGAAATCTCAAAAATGTGGCATGTGGGAACACCAACAATCCCTGTTGTATTTGTAGCCCTAGGACTGGTTGGAAAAGATTGCAGTAAACTAATTGAAGGGATTCCTGGAAGTCCACGCCTCAAGGAGATACAAAAAATTGTTCTCACAAGTACAGCCCATAACTTTACGAAGGGCTCTATCTATGTAATTTTTATTTTATTTATTTATTTTGTCAGTGTCACGATGCCATTTCTAACCTTAGGTGTCTGGGCGGGACTCGAAAAGAAATGTGTACACGCCAGAAATCAAAGGAAATAAAAATAATAAGAATAACAATAACAATAATAATAAGAAGAAGGAGAATGAGGATGATAATAATAATAATAAGAAGAAGAGTAATAATAATAATAATAATAATAATAAGAAGAAGAAGAAGAAGAAGAAGAAGAAGAAGAATGAGGATAATAATAATAATAAGAAGAAGAAGAGTAATAATAATAATAAGAAGAAGAAGAAGAAGAAGAAGAGTAATAATAATAATAATGAGAAGGAGAAGAAGAAGAAGAATGAGGATAATAATAATAATAATAATAATAATAATAAGAAGAAGAAGAAGAAGAAGAAGAAGAGTAATAATAATAAGAAGAAGAAGAAGAAGAGTAATAATAAGAAGAAGAAGGAGAAGAAGAAGAAGAAGAATGAGGATAATAATAATAATAAGAAGAAGAAGAAGAAAAAGAAGAAGAAGAAGAGTAATAATAATAATAATAAGAAGAAGAAGAAGAAGAAGAAGAGTAATAATAATAATAATAATAATGATAATAATAATAAGAAGAAGAAGAGTAATAATAATAAGAAGAAGAAGAAGAGTAATAATAATAATAAGAAGAAGAAGAGTAATAATAATAATAAGAAGAAGAGTAATAATAATAATAATAAGAAGAAGAGTAATAAGAAGAAGAAGAAGAAGAAGAAAAAAGTAATAATAATAATAAGAAGAAGAAGAAGAGTAATAATAATAATAATAATAATAATAATAATAATAATAATAATAATAATAAATAATAGTAATATAATAATAAGAAGAAGAAGAAGAAGAAAAAGAAGTAGAAGAAGAAGAATATTATAGGAGAGTGTGATTGATACTAGAAAGCGAACTTAATGAGTCCAATATAATGATGGCTATCAACACTTTAGCTCTACCCACAGTAACATACAGCTTCAGCATTATTAAGTAGAAGTTGAATGACATTAAAAGATTGCATTTCAAAACCAGAAAAAAATGCTTACCCCAATGAGGATACATCACCCAAAATCAGATGTCCATAGGCTTTCAGTACCAAGAGATTTAGGAGGCCGTGGTCTAATCCAACTTGAACTAACTCTAAAAATTACAACAATCGGATTGGAAGCATACCTCACAAAAACCAATGACCGTCTTCTACAAATATTAAAACACTAAATCCACTCCATCAACAAAGAAGTTGCCCTCTTTAAGAAACAGCTTAATATACCTGAAATCCTACCAAGAAAGAACGAAGCGAATACCATCTCCGCCAAACGAGTAAGACATAAAGCAAAAGAACTTAGTAAATGAAATTACAAAAATACCGTGAGGGTAAGGCGTTGCATGGCAAGTAATTAAAAAGAACGAAAGAAGCAGATGTGGACGAACAGAAAATGAATCAGTGACCGAGGAGGACCGGGTTGAAAGCTCAAATAGAAGGCCTAATTATTGCTGCTCAGGACCAAAGCCTATCACTGTCACGTAATCAAGGAAGGAACTAATACGAAATGCAGGATCTATGATGAAACGGTCAACCATATTATCTCAGGATGTCCGAAACTGGCAAAAAAATTAATATATCCAGAGGTAGCGACATATGTGCACTGGAAGATATGCAAGATGCGCAAAATCAAAACCACTGGGAAACCAGACAGTTACCCAAAATAACGATGTAATTACCCAGACAGTTACCCAAAATAACGATGTAACTATCCTCTGGAACATGTCAATTTAAACTGGCAGGGAAATAAAAACAAGCAGACATGATATTATCATAAAAGACAAGAAACTCGGGAAGTGTATATGCTTATTGACATAGCGGTACCATCTGAGAGAAACACCTCCATGAAAATTATGGAGAAATTATCCAAGTACATGGATCTGGAGATCGCGATTATCATGATGTGGGGAATTAAGACTGACACTGTACCAGTATTAATCGGAGCACTGGGCCTCGTGAGAAAAGGAAGGAACAATTTTACTAACAGTGTCTCGAATAACATCAACATAGACGTTGTCCAGAAGATCGCCATACTAGGAACATCCCATATACTAAAAAACGTGCTATCAGTTAAATGACAATTCTCTTATAGGTCCTACGGAGCATAGTTTTGACCCAGCTCTACAGGATACAAAACAGGAAACATACATAAATAATAATAATAATAATAATAATAATAATAATAATAATAATAATAATAAAATCTTGATGCACAGAACCAATGCTTGCTTACTAGAAATTACCATACTGAAAAATTGTGTTGACCCCAAATGCAGATTCCGTGATAAATATCAACTGACCATCTTGTATCAGGTTGCACAGTGTTAGCAGCAGCTGAATGTAAAATTCGGCATGATAGAATCGGCCAATATCTGCAGCGGAAAATATGCAACCTTTACGGAAAAGAAACTGCAAGAAATTGGTATGAACATCACCCAGACTCGGTTACAAGCATAAGGCCTGTAACAATTTTATGAGTAGTCAATATACACACAGACAGGACAATCAAAGCTAATCTTCCAGACACCGTGATCAGAGATCACAAAAAACACAATGTGCCTTCTTATTAACATGGCAGTCCCTGCAGATTGTAATGTATCTTTAAAGATCTAAAAACAACCATTAAAAAGCAAAGATCTTGAAGTGGAAATCTCCAAAAATGTAGCAGATGAACAGATCCATAATTTGAGTTATAAGGTCCTTGGGTTGATTGGAAAAGGTTCCGATAAACTCTGGTTCGATACCTGGTGGTTCAAGCGTTAAAGAAATACAAAGCTTTATGAAGGGCTTTATCAATGTAAAATGTGTGTTATCTTAGGTTTGTTTTTATTTATTTATTTGACAAAAATACTCAGTAGAAAATATCATGATGCCATTTCTGACCTTAGGTTTCTGGTCGGGAACCCGGAAAGAAATGTGTATATAACAGAAATGAAAGGAAATAAAACAACACCACCACCACCAACAACAACAACAACAATAATAATAATAATAATAGTAATTGTGGGATTTCAGTTTGGCCGCCATTAACATTACTGATGCAGAGAGCAGATCCCACACTTTAGTCTCAATCCACTGTTCAGAAAGTAAAAAAACAAAACAAAAACAAAGCGTAACTCGAGCAGCACTGGCAGCTCGATAATAAAATATCGAATGTTTCCTTATAGGAAAACGGATAAAATGGGCATTAACATCAGAGATGCGGAGGGCAGATCGTACATTTTAATCTCAACTTCATGTAACGTTCGATATATGAGGGCACCTCGAGGTGGTGTAACGGCTAGCAAGCTTGTCTCGCTAGAACAATTACGACTGAGTAGTGAGTTCGATCCTCACTGGGTACCCCTTACTTTCGGCCTTGTGTCATATCCAAGCTACGCTTGGAAAAACACTATCTTTCGATATATGACTGACGAGGCAGATTTTTTCCCCAGTAGGTTGCCATTTCTTTCTGCGGTAGACCAGTTGCTATCCAAGGCTATAGAATCCGGTCTGTCCTGCTATTTACCATAGCTGGTGGTGGTGGGGGAGAGAGAGAGAGGATTAATACCACCTTTCCCAAGTGTATTAGCACGCAAATGAATGCAATGGATTCTACTGGAATAGAACCGGGTCTGTCCTGCTATTTACCATAGCTTGGAGGACAAAAAGAGGATTAACATCTTTCTCAAGGTTATTAGCACGTAGATGGAATTCGATGGAATTTGAACTCAACTCCGATTCCTCAATCCGAGCCTGCTATCCTCACTCCACCGTTCCTGCCTATGTACAATTGCGCTGGAAATCGTTGAATCTATCTTACATAATGGCATTTATGTTTTTGGTGAAGGTCAGTCAGTTATGTGCGTGATGCGTGATACACGCTGAGTCGATAATGTATCTTTCGATATATGACTGACGAGGCAGATTTTTTTTTTCCCGCGGTAGGTTGTCATATCTTTCCGCGGTAGACCAGTTGCCATCCAAGGCTATAGAACCCGGTCTGTCCTGCTATTTAACCATAGCTGGTGGAGGGGGGGGGCGAGGAGAAGAGGATCTATACCTTTCCCAAGGATATTAGCACGTAAGTGAATGTAATGGAAATTCGAACTCGGTTCTCCGATTCCTCAATACGCCACCGTATTACCATGTCATTAACCTCGTTCTAATGGAAATTGCATCATTAGATGTGCCTCACGTCGAAGAATGAAATATTAGGTGCCTTTACGCCGAAGAATACATATTTTTCTCAACGAGTCAAGATTAGGCAACGAATCGCGCCTGAACCCGCGAGCAATGACCTGCGAGATTTACATCTCAACAATAGCTTGATGCGAGGCGCATGTGTTTATAGGCTCGTCGAAGACTATGCAATCTGTACAATTGCGAATTTTCCATTATTTCAATTAAAGTTCCAGATACCTGGAGACATCAGAGTGAAAAACCATAATATCGAATGAATATTATATAAAGTGTCAGTTAGCTGTGAATTCAGAATTTAAGATTTCGTTGACGCAATGCTCTAAACTGAGGGAAAAATTCAATATTTGTCCATATTTCTTGCTTTTCATATTGAACATCGTCATAAGAAACTGAACCCGGATCTATACCTCATTCCACACAAAAACAACTTGGTTATAATTCGGTGGGGGAATTGGCAAATTTCAGTTTCTTTTCATCTGGTTTTAGTAATAATATTTTCTTAAATTTTCTATTTCATGAAGAATTGATAGGAATTTTAAATTTGTGACAAGTATTTATTTTAATCATAATTACAATTGATTTTTATCTAGTATTGTTAGTAGTAATATTATCTTTAATTTTTATAAGATGACAGGATGTGTGTGTGTGTGTGTGTGTGTGTGTGTGTGTGTGTAACGGATGAACGGCCGCAATTTTCGACGGATTTGCACCAAAACTTACATGCACATGATCCAAGTTAGCGGGAAGGTCAAGATCGACTTTGCATTTCCCAACTCCCATTGATAGTGGAAATAATCGATTTTTTCATGCTTCTACTGCAGTTTTCATGTAGTTTGCGGTCATTTTCTACTGGCCAAAGTGAGAGCCAATAGCTGGCTGCCACGAATAAGCAGGAAGATTCTATTGGCCCGCGTGAGAGCCAACAGCTGATTGACACGAATGTTAACTAGCATGCTAGCATCCAAAAAGAATCGATAGCTGCATTCGTCACAAGTGGGAAAAATTTAAATCTGCATGGCACTTTACTCCAATTGGCTCATTCGCTTGCTTAAACTCAACGTTGATTCTGATTCAGCAGAACTGGGTTGGGTGTGAAAAAGTATATGTTGTTAACATTCTTTTTTCATTCGGTTTTTCCAGTTACGAGTCCTTTTTTAAAGCTGATTGTGTTCATTTTGTTTAGTTCTTTTTTCGTAAGAGATTTAATGTTTAGTATAGAGCTTAGAAAAAATTCGCAGTGTGAGATAGGCAAGAAGTAAAGCATGTAGCAACATCAGCACGGCAAAAGGCATTCCTTTAAAGGCAAGGGAGGGCAAAAATATTTTAAGTCAAGTGATAGCGATTTCTGTATGAGTCGTACGATTTTTGAATCAAGCACGGGCAACGCCGGGCCATGCTGCCAGTAAATCATGAAAGAAATGTGATTTTTCGGAGATTTCTTTCATTCCCTTTCACCATATAAATCCAATGAAATGTCCTGATTTATAATTTGCTTTTCGAGAACAAAAATGTTAAACATGTTTATTTACTGGACTGCTTATTCACAGGGATAGTGTTTAATGTATTTATTACCAGTTCTAGAGAAGCAACTCTAAAGGCATGAATCCAGTTTCATACGTTTGGGCTTTTTAAAAGTTTAAAAATAGTCTTTTAAAATAATTTTTAAAAAAAACTGCCAATTGGGTATATAGTAATGTCGGGGTTAATAGAGAAATCGTCCAAATGACGCACGTATTCGAAACTTTGCCGATAGATATATGTCTACGTGTGTGCGTATATATCAGTATATGTGCATGTGTCTGTATCTGTGTGTGTACATGTTTCTATTGATGTATAGGTCTGTGTATGTGTGGCTGTGTCTGTGCGTCTGTGTGTATATGTGTGTATGGATGTGTGTGTCTCTGTGTGTCTGTGTATGCGTGTGCATGTGCGTCTGTGTGTATATGTGTGTATGTGTGGGTCGGTGTGGGTGTCTGTGTGCCTGCATCTGTGTGTGTGCGTGTCGACAGTGTATATGTCTGTATGTGTGGATGTGTGAGTGTGCCTGTGCCTCGGTGTGTCTGTGCGTTTGTGTGTATATGTATGTAAGTGTGTGTGCTGATGTGTGTCTGATTGTGTGTGAGTGTAAGTGTGCATCTCTGTGGGCTGTGTGTATATATGTATATGTCGGTGTATGCCTGTGCGTGTAAGTGTGTGTTTGCCTCTGTGTGTGTATGTGTGTGTGTAAAACCAACAGTGGTCAACCTGCTGATCGTTGATTGCAAGTTCAATAAGCTGTTTTATCAATAAAGCCTTTCAGCTTACTTACCTTATTCCAAGTAAACTTACTGCATTGCCAATCTCTTGATATCATTCTGTGACTTCCATCAGTGTGTCAGTCAGTTCGTCCATCCGTACGTCACACCCTCTAAAAAGTCATACCAAGCCAGACGGATCGAAACAAAATTTTAGGGAGAAGAGCAAACAGGTAATGGGGTACAAAGTGCAGTTGGTTTTACTAGGGTGCATAGCTTAGTACAATAAATTTTTTTATTAATTTTGGGGAAAAATTAAAATTTTATTATTTAACATAGAATATATTCCCACTATTTTAAAATCAATTTAATGATTAAAATAACAAATATTTACTTAGGAAATTGTTTGACAAAATGGGAAAAAGTTTTCTTGTGTTGCGTTTCCTCCTTTAGGAGTGCATCAGATTAAATTTGTTATTTTGTTGCGACTACGCATGCGCACGAACGAGGGATGCTGGGAATTTAAAATTTAAAAAAAGAATAATCTAGCCAATTTCATTTGGATTCTTTTTCTTTCCATCACGTTTTTAGTAGATATGCCACACTGTGATAATAAAAGGAATGGTGAAATTTTGTAAGGACCAGATGATCAAAGCATTCTCTAGACATTTTCGTCATAGAGAACTGTTTTCTCCTTTGATCAAAGTAGAATTTTTTATGATATATAAATATATATATAGTTATCAAATATTTATTTAATAAAAATGCAATAATGTTTAGCATATCTTTTCTTTAAGTTTTTATATATACAAGAATTCACTTTCCAGTTTGCCCAGCGTTTGGGTGAACTCTATAAACAAATCGCAAGGCCAAACACTTCAAAAAGTTGAAATTTGGCTCGAGAAAGAAATATCAGCACGTGGCCAGTTGTACGTTGCATGCACAAGAGTAAGAAATTCTAAGAACATATTCATAGCTGTTAAAGAGGAAAAAGCAAAAAAAGAAATTTTCTTAAAAAATATCGTTTACCTTGAAATCGTATAAAATGAAATTAAAAAAAATCTTAAACTGTGCAGTAGGGTTTTTGTAAAAATATTTTTCCAAACAAATCAGCTTTCATCGATTGGTATGCGGAATTGAACAAAACGTAGAGTTTGCAAATTTTGACAAAAAATGTTTGCGATAACTTCAACAATATCAAATGGAGTGAGTAATTTCAACATGCGTAAGCGTCTTGCAGAAAATTCTGGTAAATCAAAATTGATAAAGCGTGTGCTCGCTGTTCTCTGGGTCTTTCAAAGCGACTGTCTTTTCGATTGCAACTATTATTTTTCGTCGTGTTTTTTTTTTCTTTCCCGAACGTCGCGACAAACAGCCAACACGATAATTATCTGAAAAGTCTCCAGTGTACATTTGATTTTTTTCCCAACCAAACCCACTCCTCGCGTGGAAGAAAATATTTACAAATTATGTTGATTATTTGTTGAAACACAGTGAATAACCGAGAAAATGATAGCGTGTTTATTGAAGATGGAAAATATATATTCATTTGTTTTTATTTTTCCTTTTAGAAAAAATAAAACTGTTTAATTTTTTTTTTAAAGCACAGAAACATAAATTCATTTCAGTTTTTGTCAGTAGGAAAATTACCGATCATTTTTTATTAAACGACGAATACTTATATTGCATTAAAAAAAAAAAGTTCTTGCTTCAGAAATTCCAATTCCAATATTTTTTTTCTTTAAGCATTTCACCCCAAGCAAGGCGGGGCTGCCATTAGCACGCAAGGGTTTACAGAGAGTGAGAGCAAGAGTAAAGAAGGGTCTTTGAGGAAAGGATATAGAGAAGGACGGGGGTTGGGATCAAGACATCAGAAGATGTCGATTGACATTACATTTGAATATTTGAAGATTATAGCTATTAGCAAGTAAGAGGAAGGGAGTTCAACTGTCCGGAAGTGCGAGAGAATAAGCTGCTGGAGTAGAAGAGCCGGTTACATTTAACCGTTTCGATAGTGAAAGGGTGGGACCGAGATGCCAACCTACTAGAACGCTTAAATTCATGCAGTTGGAGTACCAATGAAATTAGCTCGTCAGAACAGTTACCATAAAAATATGTGAAGATAAGACAGAGGGAGGCCACAGGATGTCTGTGATAACGTAACTGTAGACAAGATGCCAGATTTGGACCTATCACATTGCATATCCGTGTATTATATTTATTTATCAAAATATCATATTTGCTTATCATATATTATTTGTATTTATATTATAATGGCTTATCAAAACAAAACAAAAAACTTATGCACCCTTTTTTTTTTCGTTGACTATAGAAAGACATTTGATGGGGTATGACACAAAGATCTATTTGAACAGCTGGGAAAACTCTATTTATTTGCGAAGAATGACTTGTTAATTCTAACTCCTGCAAAACAAAACAGCTCTATTAATCATTTGAGAGACCCCTTTCTGCCTTCCATCAGCAGAACGACTTGTTGCGCCTTCTAGGGGATAACACTCTCTGCTGACATGAAGTGGAAAGACTATATTGAATCAATTACTAGGCCTGCTGCTAAGAAGGTTGTCTCACTGTGTAATGCTAGACAATTTTCTCTCCAGAATCTATCTTCCATCTTTATAAGTCTACCATTTGTCCATGCTTTGAATATTACTGCCACACAGGGTCCGGTATTCCTGCCATATATTTAGAGATCCTTGGTAAAATCCAAAGAAGAATCAGCAATATTATTGCTTCTGATCTGGCATTTCGGCTTCAGCGACTTTCCCACCGCCGCGAGTTTGAGGCTCTGTGCCTTTTCTATAAATGTTTTCATGGTAATTATTCCGACGAGTTCTTTGCTTTGACGCCATATTTTATTAATTTAGGCGCAGTACTAGATTGACAACGAGGTCACATCAATTGACAGTTGAATTGGCGATATGGGACCATAAGTTCTATGCTAACAGTTTCTATTCTCGCACTTCTCGCCTGTGGAACTCTCTTACGGTTTCTTACTTCCGAGTGAACTTTGATCTTCAAATAATTTAAATGCAATGTCAATCGTTATCTACTGTCTTCCGGATTGCTCTTCTCTTGCTCACGCTTCTTAATAGCGATTGTTTTCTTAGTCTTTCGCACCCAGTGACCTCTTGTGTCTTAGTGGCTTTACTATCTTTCATGGGGTGAATTCGATTAACAAAATATACGATAATGATCCAGACTGTTTACAGCGAGCAAACCGTATGCATACGGATAGAAAATCTTTTGTGCAAGTACGCAAAAACAAAATGGCCAGAGGTCTTGTCGTCTATGATCGTAAAATCGGGAATATCAGAGTTCCGAATTCGATTGGAGTCTCTGTCTGATGTTTTGCTGCAAAAATTGGTTGGAAGCACACACAGGAAAAGAAAAGTAACACGAGTCCATTAGGTTCACTCGATTTTGTCCATGGCTCAGAACTCGCAAACGAAGTCATCGTTTTCGATCCATTCTACGATCGGCAGGTCAGTCGCGGCACCGCTGTATCCCGGAATCAGCCGGATGTCAAAGGCCTTGTCCGACATAATGGAAAGAAAGCGGGGGGGGGGAAGCAATCGCCGAAATAGCTTGTGTCTCAAAAATTGGTTGGAATTATACACAGGAAAAGAAAGGTAATACGAGTCCAATAGGTTCATTAAGCGAAACAAATCCACACTTCTTGCCTCAATCTCCAATACGCCATTCACCGTCCCGAGCAAAAAAAAAAAAACTGAATGAGCGTACCATGTTTTTATACACCTGACCCAGACAGCACTCAGCTCATGAGCGCCCAGAACCAGCCAATAAAAATATCTACAAGCGACACCACCACTTCCATCAGCACAAAGTGCTTCCCGATTCACCGTCCGCCCGAAGTACGTCGTTTCACGTCGACTCTGGCCCTTTTGGGTCGCCGAGATAAGTCATCGCTACATGTGTGGCATTTATGATTTTTTTTCGAGAAATATCATGGGAAATTTGTAGTATAAAAGCAATAATTCGGCATTGCTAAACAGATGCTTCCTCTGTGGCTAAATAGTATAGCACGTCAATTTATATGACGGTCCTGTGTAGGATATAGGTTCGATTCCTGTCGCAGGGTAAATACTTTCTATGAAATTTCTCAGACATTCAGGCCGGTAATTGTTTTTAATATTCTTTATTATAAAAAGAGCATTTACTTAAATATTTGTATCTATAAGCATAATTAATAAATAAATAAATAAATATATATATATATATATATATATATATATATATATAAAATATATATATATATATATAAAATATATATATATATATAATATATATATATATATATATTAAATATATATATATATATATATATATATATATATGATAAAATATAATTTTAAGGTATGCTATATTTCTGTGCTGAAGGGATAGAGAGTATGTAAATATGAAAGTGGACACTGAAGTCAACACCCAAATGTGACAATCTGTTTCATGATAAACACAATCGCCATTTGTTTTCTCAGACAGTAAATTTATTTATTTACGTCTACTGGCCTGAATATTCACGAACTCTTATTAGAGAAAAATATGCGCTCTTCGAGAGGATCTTGCCAGAGAAATTATCAAAATTGCATATAAAATGTGTTACAAAGACTTCAAATCATTCCCAACTTGAAAGAAGAATTTACACGATAGCTTGAAATAAGAAAAACATATCGTATATATTCAAGTATAGTACAAGTTATTTTGATCTATTTTTGACGCAAAAAATAACGGATCAAACAATACACGTATTTTTTAAGAGGTTAAAAGTCATGTCGGGTGTTTCAATAACTTGGACTGATTTTAAATGTGAATTAAATTGAGTCTAATGATTTTTTTCTTTTTCTTTCAGATTTGGCAGACATTTGAGCGATATTATTTTTCACAAATAATTGCCATGACTTAAATAACATGATCCAATAGAGAAATAAATATATTTTCACCAATAACACCAATTTATTTACTGCTGACTTTGATCCATCTTAATGAAACACTCTTATAGATAATCCGTCTTAATGAAACACGCTTTATTTTCGTTTACAGGCTGCGCAATACACAGGTAAATTTTTCTGGAGGGGTTCAAATTTATGCATTTTCGGCGACTTTAACCTACCTAGTAGGCCTATATTTTCACGATACCTTTGGCTAACTTTAACTGTACAGGTAGGCTCCTTTACCCTGCTTCCCGTGGTCTAGATTCTTTCTTTCTGCCGCTGCACGAAAAGTGGTATTTCTCACTATTTTGGAGTAGCTTTGTACAAAAAAGAATAATGACCATTTCTTTGCTATATATAATATGACCAGAACGATGCCTACTAACGCAATATTTGACTACGGTCGGCTACTAGTTTTCCTTAGAAGCTGGGATCGTATTTATACAGAGACTATATGAAAAAATCAGATTTTTTTCAAAAACATTCAAAGGTTGTACTTTGCATGAAGTAGGTTAATACAAGAATACAAATTGCGATAGGTAAATTGCCGCTATTTTATATTTTAATTTCGCGCATGCGTGTTGTTTGTTTTTGATTTTGTCGCTCCCATAGTATAATAGGGCCATTTGGGCAGCGTCTATGAGACAAAGAGCACCATGACGCAATTCACTCCGCCAGAATTTTGTAAACGGCATGCTGTACAGCTTGGCATCCGCACCGGAATTTGCAATATGGACATTTCAGAGTGTTTGGGTGTCAATCTGGGCACAGAAAGAGTTGGATGAATCTAATCATGATTACGAAGATGGCGACGTTATGTTTCTATTCATCCTCCAACAAGACCTCAGGATCAACACGGAGACCTACATCAAGTGCCTAGATGAGGTAGAGCTGTCGTGCGTCAAGAGGATGGCTGCTGGAAGAAGCTATGCTCGGGAAGAGGATTCTGCCGATGCAAATTGTCAGACAATTTCTGTGACCACATCACCCCTGACATCTGGCCACGTAACTCCCCAGACTGCAACCCCCTTGATTATTATGTGTGTGGCGCAGTTGAGCCAGAGACCAAGAAAACTGTTATACCAAAGATAAACTAAAGACTAGGATTATAAGAGCAGTCAACAACTTAAACAAGGAGACCGTCCAGAAGAGTTGCAGAGGTTTCCGAAGTCGTCTGGAGGCCGTAGTTGAAGCCAATGGCGATTTTATTGAATAGATCTTACTCTTTAGTGTTTCAAGAGTTTTTTTCTATGTAATTCTGGTAAATATATCTGTTAAAATTAGTTGTCAGTGTTATTTTCATTTTTTTGGGGTGTGGCACCCTGCATTTTTAGAAAGACTAAAAAGAGATATTCATAGAAATATGATTTAATTTTTATTCGGTTTATTAACCAGTTGTTAGTTATTTAGAAACGAAGAATAATTGAGTTTTGAGAATAATTCTCTAACTGTATTTAGGCGATCCAAAGAGAAGAAGAAAAAAAAAATAATAGAAAGAAAGAGAAAGAGGAATAGATAAAACAAAACCCGGTCATAAGTAAAACTAAGACAAGACAGGTGTCAAAATATATCAGGTCAAATTACCTGACCGAAATCCAAGGAAATAGAAATTGTTATATTTGGTTGAAGAAATAGAGTTTGGAAATAATAAAATAAAACAAAAAGAAGAGGAAAGACAGAAACATAATACGAGACCAGGTCGTAAGCGAAAACACACACGTACGACCAGCACCTAACAAGTGTCAAAATTATCAGGTCAAGCACTTGAACTAATTCCGTGTCCGCGTAGGATGGAAGTTTTGTTAAGGTTGGCTGAAACAATAAAGATTTTTTTGAACAATGAAAACGAAATTTTAATCGGAGGAAAGGTGTTTTTTGTGTTGAGGTGGTGACCGGTGGAACTGTATACAGATTCTGACCTGTTAAAAATTGGAACCCCACGATGATGAAGTGGAGACATTTTCAATTCAGATAATTAAGATTTTTGACTATCAGGTCTGACCAAAAACAAAGAAGGAAAGAAAACGATTGTCTCGGCTCACAGATAGCGCCAATATTCTTTCCTGAAGTCACATCTAATTAGCGGCAGGCTGTTTTGACAGAACCCAGGTGAGAAAAAGCCAAGATTATCATTTTTCGTACGTGTGAAAAAGGCCAAATTAGATTTTGTTTTTTTTAGAACAAGAACGATGTAAGCCACGCCCGATTGGAGACGGGAGGCGTCCCACCACAGTCTCATTAGCCGAAAGCGGTCACGTGATATGCGGAAAGAGGAGGGAGAATGCTCGATCAAGAACCATTGGTCGAAAACGGTCACCTGACATACGAGAGACCGGGAGAGATGGGTATGCGTCCTCCCCCCAGAGGCACTGTGAGGAAGTAGGGATGAAAATAATAGCGATAATGGGAAATCAGAACTAATGCGACTTTTGGGATTATCGAGAGAGCCCTGACGCCGACAGACCCACCCCGGTTTGCTGCGGCGTCAATAAAAGCAGGACCCCATTCGACAAAAATTGAGTTCAGCCCCGGACGGCAGCGAGAAGAGATCGCCTCGGACGACGGAGGGTTGCGGCTGGGTTGCGGCAAGAAATCCTTCCAGCCCAAGTCGAAAACAAGAAATCCTTCCAGCCCAAGTCGAAAACAAGAAATCCTTCCGGCCCAAGTCAAAGACAAGAGAAGTTCTATCTAAGTCGACGAAGAAGAAGATTACTCGAAAGCCGCGGAGAAGTTGCAGCCAAGTCGAAGACAAGGCCAAAGAGTTACTGGACGGAAGAAGAAGAAGAAGTTAAAATCAAGCCCAGCCGAGAACAGAATTCGACCCAACCAGATCGAAGTGAAGAAATACAACTCAAGTCGAAGAGAAGAATCAACTGCGAATGATTGATAGAAATTAGCCCCAGTGTCGAACTAAACCGCACTCCGACATACACAATTCTGGAGAGTAGACAATTCGAAATCGTTAAGTTGTATGATAGAAGCTTGGTGCCATAGTCCACAGAGCGGGTCGGGAATGAGAACAATTTTTCTTTATGTAACGAACATTAGATATAAAAGGTTGTCACCCTATTTTTTTTTCTTTTACTTGTGTTTTGCCACCCCCGTCGGACTCAACTTGCATACGGCCCAATCCCTGCTGGTCCCGTCTGTCTAAGATCTAAACACAGCGTGGGTAGACAGACCGGAGATCAGTACAGTTGCTTTAGCAACCAGGTATTGGAAGCGGGTTGGGAAAGGCGAGGCTGGTGATCATCTAACCAAGAGGTTGGAGCGGCACGCTTGGAACCAGGAGGAGCGACCAGGAGGAGCGACGTCACAGTTGGCGCCGTAACCAAAGGATTCGACCCTGGGCCAGGTGTGTGCCCGTCACATGGAGGGGGGGGGGCGTCATTTAGACGACAATTTATCCATCGCACCCTGTATATGCGGGATACATCTAGGAATTATGAATAAAAGAATATATGAACATAAAAACAGATCTCTTCCGAAACATACCCTTATTATGTTCATTAGCTCATCATCTTTGTAAGTTTGACCATAATTTTGACTTAATGCGATTTAAAAAAAAAATTATATCGGAATGTAATTCATTAAAACTAAAGTGTATCGAATGAGCACAAATTTCTGAGTCTTCTGCCGTAAAATTGTGTCCTGGTCACATGCAGCCTGTTGCCTTTCTTGACGAATCTACTTTTATTATGTCGCCCTGGATACGACGTTGAACTACATCCGCGTCCTGGGTAAGACGATAAACTACGTCCAGCAGCAAGGCCTCTGATCAGGAGGTTTTGAGGAGCGTAGAACCAATTCTTAATTGCTGGTTTTCCCAGGCCCACTCTAACCCGGGGTGGTAGCATTTGTTATGGTCCCAGCTATGGGAAAATAGTCAACTATTACCAGCAATACTTTTTGAAGAAAATTATTGCCAGCAATACAATTTTGAAGGAAAAATATTACGAGAAACAGATTTTTGACAAAAGAAAATATTACCAGCAATAAAAAATCTTGTCGGCATTAAATAACACATTGAGGTTGATATGCCGTAAAACAAAATAAACCAAACCAATCTAAACCAAAGAATACAAATTCTATTCATACGAATCTATCCTAAAAATGTTGTCGGCATTAAATAACACATTGAGGTTGATATGCCGTAAAACAAAATAAACCAAACCAATCTAAACCAAAGAATACAAATTCTATTCATACGAATCTATCCTAAAAATATTGTCAGCATTAAATAACCCATTAAGGATGATATGCCGTAAATCAAAATAAACTAAACCAAACCAAATTGTTATTATGCTATGTTAAAAAATATGAGAAGTGATAAAAACAAAAAGCAAAAAAACGGAAGCGATAAAAAGCTGGATGAGGTCGGCCATGTTAAACATCTAGACATACCGGGCATCAGAAACTAAAAAACATTAATTTTAATTTTAGTTTCAGCCTTGCTTTCTTTTTAACTTGAATTTCGTTCCATCTCTCTCTCTCTCTCTCTCTCTCTCTCTCTCTCTCTCTCTCTCTCTCTTTCCACAAACACACACGCACATATATATATATATATATATATATATATATATATATATATATATATAAATATATATATATATATGAAACACGAACCGAGGAGTCCTGGCCGTTCGCTAGTCGTAGTGGCTCCGAAGAACCCCGAAGGCGCAGCGAAAGCGAGAGAGCGCGTGGGAGGGCACCGGTCCGGGAGAGGTGTCGCGGCGAAAGCGTTCCGGCGGGGAGTTTCTCGCTTCCTTCCCCCTGCTAGCCGTGCCCGATGCCGCCGGCGCTTGCCGTCTTCGTCCCGTCGTCCCCCCTTTTCCTCCGTCCGTCCGTCCCGTATCGGTTCCTCAACAATTTTCCCGTCGCCAGGAGATGACGCAGGAGGCTCGGGCGCTTGTGACGGGGGGAAAACTCACGGGGGGTCGTTCGCGGGGTTGCAGCCTCAAACTTTCCTCCCACAGCCCACCGTTGAGATCCCGCGGCTTGAACTAGTCACGATTTAGGTCGTCGAGTTTAGGCGCTGCGCGCGGGCGCATCACCCCCGGGTCGGTAATTTTTTCTCCGAGTAATACTCGGCCGACTCTGGCGTAGCGAGCGGCCAGGGACCCGAAAGATGGCGATCCACGCCCGGTCGGGATGAAGCCAGAGGAAACTCTGGTGGAAGTCCGAAGTCCAATCGAGCCGTCTAGTAGCTGGTTCCCTCCAAAGTTTCCCTCAGGATAGCTGGCGTTCGATCGTCGCAATTCCATCCGGTAAAGCGAACGATTGGAGGCCCCGGGTCGTTCACAGCCTCGACCTACTCTCGAACTCGGAACGGGTGGAACGAGTCGACTCTCCCGAATACGGAGCCGTCCCACTTCTCCGTCGTCGTCGTCTCGGCGGCGGCAGAAACGAATGCTAGTGCCAAGTGGGCCACTTTTGGTAAGCAGAACTGGCGCTGTCGGATGAACCAAACGTCCGGCTAAGGTGCCTAACGCGACGCCCTTGAGATCCCCGAATGGTTGTCGGTCAATATAGACAGCAGGACGGTGGCCACGGAAGTCGGAATCCGCTAAGGAGTGTGTAACACCTCACCTGCCGAATCGACCGGCCCCGAAAATGGATGGCGCTGGAGCGACGGACCGATACCGGACCGTCGCCGCGAGGAGCGCTTGCGCTGGAAAAACAAAAAAACGATTGGCGCGCCTGACCGATGCCCCAACGAGTAAGAGGGCGCCGCGGTGAGCACGGAAGCCTTGGGCGCGAGCCCGGGTGGAGCCGACCGCGGGTGCAGATCTCGGTGGTAGTAGCAAATATTCGAACGAAACCTTCGAAGAACGAAGTGGAGAAGGGTTCCGTGCTTATGGCGGTCGAGCACGGGTCAGTCGGTCCTAAGACGCAGGCGAAAGTCTTCCCGAAAGACGCCGGATCCGTAAGTCTGGCGCGAACCAAAAAACGTAAACGCAACGAGCGGCCGGCCGGCCTTCCGTCGAAAGGGAATCGGGTTAATATTCCCGAAACCGGACTCGGAGAGTGGCGGCACTGCTAGCAGCGATGTCGGTGGCGTCTCGTCGCTTCTCGGGCGAAACCGCGGTGACGCAAGCAAGCCCAGAGACGTCGCCGAGAGCCCCAGGAAGAGTTCTCTCTTCTTCGTAAAGGACCGTTTCCGTGGAATCGGCTCGTCCAGAGATACGGAAAAGGTACCTGTAGAGTGCCGCGGCTCGGGCGGCGTCCGGTGCGCTTTCGGCGGCCCTGGAAAATCCGGGTCCGGTTTTCGCAGCTCTCGAGTCGGTCCGTACCCACCATCCGCAGCAGGTCTCCAAGGTGTACAGCCGCTCATCGATGCGTAAAATAGTTGGTCGGTCGGTCGGTACTGCTGGTGCAACGCGATCGACCAGGCGCGGGTAAAGGGCGGCTGAAACTGTGACCGACTAAAGTTCAGTGAGCAGATGCCTCGTCATCTCGCAAGTGTCGTCGAACAGAAAAGACATGACTAAGCAGCGGCAAAGCTAAGCTCTTTCACTCACGCGAAGCGCGTGTCCACCGCTCGAGGAGGCAGGCAGGCAGGCTGGCTGCGAGACGACGTCCGCCGACGCAGCAGCGCGTTCGTTCCGTTTGCAGGCTGCCCGTCGTCGTCGTCGTCGTCGTCGCCGGACACGCGTCGCCCGCCTCGGCAGTGGTCGGCGGCGACGTTACTTTCCAAACAGAGTGCCGAGTTTCGGGAAAAAAATTGCAAAAATCAAATTCACTACACACACACACACACACACACACACACATATATATATATATATATATTTCAATAAAGGTGCAATTAATTTACAAATTCATGAATTATTCATACATAAAACAAATACAAAGGTTAATGATTTAAATGGCGAGAAATCCATCTTCGCGAACAATTCAAATAATATAGAACTTTCGGATAATAAGTGCGACATTACTGTAATTATTGAACAATATAGTTCATGCCACTTTGACGGAAAATTTACCAGTAAAAAAGAATTCTCTTATCACTACATTTGTACATAAACGCAGAACCTTAAAATTTAAATTCAAACTCAGCGTTGCGACTGCACGTTCCAAAACAATAACACATTTCTCATAGCATTTTTCGGATTACAACCCTGTTTTCGTTGTCCACTTATTACTGAGAGTAAAAACAAGAACACAATCTATTTCATACCTGAGGATGTCTGTAGGAACAGACGAAAGCTTGTAAAATAAAAAGACCTAATGCAACTGAAATTTATAAAACAGGATCTTTTCATTCATAAACAGGTTCGGGGATTTGTATATTATTTGAATTGTTCGCGAAGATGGATTTCATTTAAATCATTAACCTTTGTATTTGTTTTATCTATGAATAATTAATGAATTTGTATATATATATATATATATATATATATATATATATATATATATATATATATATATATATTTATATATATATATATATATATATATATATATATATACCGCGTGCAAAATTGTCCAAATCGTGTAACGTCATGGGATAATTAAAAAAAAAACACTAAACTGAGTTTCTTTTTTACGGGTTTTCAGATTAGACGTTTAGCCATCTTGACACCATTTGTGGTAAGAATCACTGAAAAACCCTTTGAGTTATTCGGCTAAAAAAGAGCAGGTTAAAATAGTTTTGTGTCAGCCCCACTATGTCTTCCCAACTGAGCAATGGTGAGAGGAAAAGATGATTCACGCCTTCAGTAATAGTGCCAACATTCATACACGAGCGTCCATCTTCAAAGTTCATCCATTCAAGAACCATCGAGTGAATAGTGAATAAGTTTAAAAAAGATGGAACAGTAGAGCGGAAATCTGGATCAGGTGGTCACAACAGGAAGAGGGATCATCATTTCAATTGAGAGCTAAATTCATTCTAATTTGCAAAGTAGTTATAAAAGATTCGGAGAATTCCAGTAAGATATCTTTAATCATTTTTAAGATACAACGGTTCAAATCTTAATCTAACAATTGGATATTTTTGGTTTTTACACACACACACACACACATACGCATATATATATATGCAAATATATAGAAAATAGGAAAGAACTCGTTAGGTAAATAATCCAAAGTTCTTTAGTATTTTTGTTATTATTTAAAAAAAATAGTGCTCGATACAAAAGTAGAGCATAAATATAATTATTTATTTAAAAATATGATTCCAACACGCTACTCTTATGTAGGGTGTTGGAATCATATTTTTAAATAAATAATTATATATATATATATATATATATATATATATATATATATATATATATATATATATATATATATATTAATAACGGCATTAGCCAGTCGGAACAACAGTGGAAGACAACAACATCTCGATTACAAACATCCACGAAACCGTTAAACTAAGCTCACCTCCCTGGCAACCTAAATAACCTGTGGTGAACCTTGATCTCAACAAACTCCCTAAAAATAAAACACACCCATTAACCTATCAAGAAAAACTGTACAATATTCATGAAAAGTACCCAAATTACTCGCACATTTACACTGATGGTTCCAAAAACAGCAATAGAACTGGATGTGGAGTAGTTCTTGGTAAGAAAACAGTGGAAAAATGTCTCCCAAATGAAGCTTCCATATTCACCGCAGAAATCTGTGCAATAAATTTGGCTCTTCAGATTGTTGATGCCAGCAACATAAAAAAATTCATTCTTCATTCCGACTCGATCTCTGTCCTACAATCTATAAAAAATACACAACAGAATAACCCTCTTATTGTTAAACTGTTGAACAAACTGAACACCTTAACACATTGCAAAAAGGTGATATTTTGCTGGATCCCAAGCCATATTGGAATCCAGGGAAATGAGAAAGCCGATTCCTTAGCCAAAGCTGCTCTTAACATGACACCCGACCAAAACATCAAAATCCTATACACTGACCTAAAACATAAAATCAAGACAACAATAACACTAAAATGGCAACAACTATGGGACAGAAATACCAACAATAAACTGTACCAAATAGCACCAATTCTAAAGGAAAGGCAACTGAATCTTAAAACAAGAAAAGAACCAACCACCATTGCCCGACTACGCATTGTACACACAAGACTGACTCACTCTTTCATACTAAAACAAGAACCTACTCCTAAATGTTCCTGTGGAAAACAATACACTGTAAAACATATACTAATAGAATGTACAAATCTCGTACATATCCGTAGAATATTCTATAACACGAAGAACATGAAGAAATTATTTGCAAAAACTGAACCAAAAAATATATTGGATTTTCTAAAAAGAATTGGTCTCTTATCAAAGATGTAGACTGATGGATAAACATCATATCCTACCTTTTACCATTTTGCAAATAAATTGTCCTTATCAAATGGAAATTCTTGACAAAGAAAAATACCTAGGATTATTTAGCAGTGTGAAAACAAATAAGCTCTAGCTTGCTAAAAATGTTCCATACAAAATAGGCATTTAAAATTCATATATATATATATATATATATATATATATATATATATATATATATATAAACTTGATTTTGCATTAAATAACCCACAGTGGTTGATATGCCATAAAACCCAACCAACCAACCAGTCAGAACAAGTACTTTTTAAACTAGCAACGTATCACATAGGTTTTATTTCCATTTTCTCATTCAATTACTCACCACTTCTCTGATTATAGTTTATATATCATGTTCATCCATAATTACATTTGTAAATACATTTATATTGCAGTATACATTTATATTTGATTCAACACTGAGTTTGGAATAAGATTTCATTTGCAAAATCGGCTAGTCCAAAGTGTCAGAGATTATTTTCCTGTCTGGGAAAATGAGAGTATTTAAATACACACACACACACGCAACTACGCACGTACACGTAAAAAGACAACAAACGACAAAAGCACAAAACATACAAACATCAATTTACATACACACACACACACACACACACACACACACACACACACCGTGCGCACAGAAGCATTAACTCGTACACAAACAGAATTAAAAAGTTTAAACACACGTACTTCCATTGTACAAGCTTACACACAGAGACACATGCGCAGACATTAATATGCGCATGTTAGAACACTCCAGAACACACGATTGCACACACACACACACACGCACACACACACACACACACACAGGGGGAGCGATGGATAAATTGTCGTCTAAATGACGCAAAAATGAAAATAATACGGAATCTCATTTGAATAGATATATTTACCAAAATTACACAAAAATATCTTGGAATACTAAAGAGTAAATTTATTCAATAAAATCGCCATTGGCGTCAACCACGGCCCGCAGACGAGTTCGGAATCTTCTACATCTCTTCTGGACGGTTTCCTTGTTGGCGAATGCTACCATAATCCTTGCCTTCAGTTCATCTTTGATGTTACAAGGAGTTTTGTCGGTCTCTCACTCAGCTGCGCCCCACACATAATAATCAAGGGTGTTGCAGTCTGGGGAGATCGTTGGCCAGATGTAAGGGGTGATGTGGTCGCAGAAAATTGTCTGACATGCTTGATTATGGTCTCCTGCTTGTGTGGCATGGTACAGAGTCCTGTTCCCAGGTTTAGGGTCTTCCAGCAGCCACCATTTTGACCCTGGGCAGGACTACCTCGTTAAAGTACTTGATGTAAGCCTCCGTGTTGAGTTTGAGGCTCTGTGGTTGAGATGAATAGTGGCATATCGTCACCATTAACAGTGATACCTTCCATGATATTGACTGGATATATCATCAAAATCTTTCCGAATCTTCTACACGGTCCTCTGAAGTGTCTGTATTGGAGCTTCCGGTGCAAATGCCAAGCAGTACAGCATGCCGTCTTCAAGTTTCTTGAGGAGTGAATTGCGTCATGTTCTTTTTCTCACAGACGGTGCCCAACTGACCCTAATATACTGCGCAGTCGACAAAATAAAAAAGCTCACATCGTGCGACCGCGAAATTAAAAATATAAAATGAAGACAATTTGCCCAACAATTCCTGTACATACATAAATAACAAACACTCACGCATATAAGCTCAAACACGCTTGCACAGTGTCACAAACACGCATAAAAATATATACACGCACTTCATACAACCGTATATAAAGAAAATCTCTATTTATAAAAGGCAGGATGTGTGTGTGTGTGTGTGTGTGTGTGTGTGTGTGTGTAACGAATGCACGGCCGCAATTTTCGACGGACTTGCACCAAAATTTACATGCTCATGCTCTAAGCGGGAAGGCCAAGACCGACTTTGCATTTCCCAACTCCCATCGATAGGGGAAATAATCGATTTTGTCATGCTTCTAAGGCAGTTTTCATGTAGTTTCCGGCTATTTTTTTAACTGGCGAGCCTATAGCTGGCTGCCACAAATAGGCAGGAAGATTCTATTGGCCAGCGTGAGAGCCAACAGCAGACTGACACGAATGTTAACTAGCATGTTAGCATGCAAAAAAAAAAAAATCGGTAGCTGCATTCGTCACAAGTGGGAAAAATTTAAATCTGCGTGGCACTTTTCTCCAGTTGACTCATTCGCTTGCTTAAACTCAACGTTGATTCTGATTCTGCAGAACTGGGTTGGGTATGAAAAAGTATTTGTCATTAACATTCTTTTTTCATTCGGTTTTTCCAGTTACGAGTCCTTTTTTAAAGCTGATCGTTTTGTGTTCATTTTGTTTAGTTCTTTTTTTGTAACAGATTTAATGTTTAGTATAGAGCTTAGAAAAAATTCGCAGTGTGAGATAGGCAAGAAGTAAGGCATGAAGCAACATCAGCATGGCAAAGGGCACTACTTTAAAGGCAAGGAAGGGTAAAAATATTTTAAGTCAAGTGATAGTGATTGCTGTATGAGTCGTACGATTTTTTAATCAAGCACGGGCAACGCCGGGCCATGCTGCTAGTCACAGATAAACACACGTACTCTCAAAGACGTATACATTAACATATACACGCACTATCATGCACGTGAACACATTAACGCACACGCATACATATAAATTTGAGGCATTAAGGGATAATGACGAGGAAACGCACGTGTTATATTTAACAAAACAGGATAAGGAATTTATTTACAAGTTTACATCTTTGAATTTTCAGTGGCTTGTTTCAGGAAAAGGAATCAAATATTTAACATTCGTAGTTTCAATGAATTTTCAAGAAGAGAAAATGTTCATATTAAATAAACGGAGACAAAATAATATTTCAAAATGTTTAAAACATAATTGAGAGAGTTCGTTTTTCACATAATTTTTTTATTTATGATTTCAACCAACATGAATAAAAAGATATATTTTAAGGTTCTTAGCATTGGAGTTGGATAGAGTTCTTTGAAATTGCCCTGCTCTTATTAGAGGCTGATGATGTATCAACGTGTAATTTATACACTGGCGTTACTCAGACGCGTGGAACTCTGCCTCCTGCTTCTTTCTGATTTTTCTCTCTCTCTGCTTTGATTCAATTTTCTCTGCCTATTTATATCAAAAAGCGATTTCACATCGGCTCGTTACTTTTTATTCTCATTTCGTAAGCCGCTCCCTTTTCCACTTCTCAAAATAAATTTTCACATAGGTTCCTTAAACTTTGCGTTGGTCTTTTCTTCAGCCCGGAGTCAATACCTTTTTCCTGTTGGTCAAAATAAATTTTCGCATAGGCTCGTTAAACTTTGCGCTGGTCTTTTCTTCAGCCCGGAACCAATCCCTTCTTTCTATTGGTCAAAATAAATTTTCGCATAGACTCGCGAATTTCAAATTATTTTTATTTCGTATTCACCACAGAGTAAGACAGCATAAGCTTACACATACTCACAACTTGATATGCACACATTAACACACAGCCGAAAACACTAACACACAGGCATACACACACATTATGCAGAGTAATCTTACACATACTCACACCTTGATATGCACACGCTAACACACAACCGAAGACACTAACGCACACGTATACACACACATTATACAGAGTAAACTTGAACATACTCACACCTTGATATGCACACGCTAACACACAACGGAAGACATTATCGCACGCGTTTATACACGCATTACACATAGTAAGCTTAAACATACTCACACCTTGATATGCACACGCTAACGCACAACCGAGGACACTAACGCACACGTATATACACACATTATGCAGAGTAAGCTTAAACACACACACACCTTGATATGCACACGCCAACACACAGCCGAAAACACTAACGGACACGTATACAGACACTATGCAGAGTAAGCTTAAACACACTCACACCTTGATATGCACACGCCAACACACAGCCGAAGACATTATTGCACGCGTATACACACGCATTATACATAGTAAGCTTAAACATACTCACATATTGATATGCACACCCTAACACAAAGCCGAATACACTAACGCACGCGTATACACACACATTATACAGAGTAAGCTTACACATTCTCACACCTTGATATGCACACGCCAGCCCACGGCCGAACACACTAACGCACGCACATACACACACGCAGAAAGCACAAACATAAAAACATAATCTCAGGCAAACGTACATATTGTAACAGACTCATGCACACACACAAACTGTAGATACTAAACAGAGAAACGTAGACACTGAAACTCAGTTTTATAAAAACAGACACTTTCTTGAAATTCTTGAAAACTTGAATATATCTCTTTGAATTCGGAACGCCACGAATTATACAAATTTTGATCTATAAGAGTCGAATGCACGTGATACATTATTGACCAATGAAAATCAAGCAACACACAAGTAAACATACCAGAATGTCTCCATATCTTAGTCTCTGGTGAAGCTTTAATGAAAGTGAAACATAATAGATTGATAAATTTTTGTCTTCTTTTTTTTTTTTATCTTACTTTCAAATGCAACATACGCTCTTACCCGAACACAACTTTACTCATTCGGGACAGACACACACACACGCATTAATTTACACACACTAAAGCACAAGGCTAACATGCTAATGCACTCGAACGCGTACAGCGTGTTCTATGATTTACGTTAACCAGTGTTTCTTTATGACTTGTAATTAGACACCGGCGGAGAAATAAAGACGTCGTCACTGTCAATTCTTTTTACTCGAAGCCAATATCAGTATCATATGACCAGCCGCAGTAATTGAACGCACAATTAACCATAGACTTGAACATTTTAAATTCAATTTCTGTCAGCCCGAACGTAACCAGATAGTTCGTCTCTTCATCAGCGCTTTGTGGGCGACATCTCTACCCTTTTTCATCAAAGGCCAATGTCGCCATTTGTTGACAACTGATTTCATTTTCTTTTTTTTCTTTTTTTTTTTTTTTCTTTTACAATAATGTTCACCCTGTACAACCACTCAAGGTAGGGGTTAAGAGGCGTAGTTCATGGGGATAGGTGAAGAAGATAACCGTTGTCCCTAGAGTGTAACCGGTTAAGAGTTCCGGGAAGCGTCCCCTTGTCCAGGAGTCACCAAACTTTTTTCAAAGAGGGCCAGATAACTGAGAGAATGATGAGCGCGGTCCAGATAACCATTTTGTTCAATACAATACACTGACTGCACAAAAAATAAAGACAACATACTTATTTACTAAAAAGTTATCCAAGAAGGCGACAATAGCAATAAAATAATCATATCACACCAAATGCACACATATCCGAATCTCACAAACTAAGCAGCACAAAAGGTTAATGAGATTTGTGAAACTGGTGTTTACCTTTTAAGATAGAATTAATATTTGTTTTGGTATTGCTGCATCCAACCAAGAGAATTGCTTTCAAATGTTTCAGTCAACCTGGTTACATGTGCTGACTTTACATAGTTTAGATTTTATAAGTTCAGGCAAAATATATGACATAATTCGTTTTTATATAATCATTTTCCAAGCATAGCTTAGATGTGGAACAAGGCCGAAAGTATGGGGCACCCAGTGAGGATGGAACTCACTGCTCAGTCATAATTGTTCTAGCGAGACAAATACAAACACAAATAAAGTTCTAAATTTTTTAAAGTGCACACGAACCTTAATGACATCCTATATTTTAGCTGATTTTGTGTCACAGTGAAGCGACGGGCCGGATGAACTGACATCGGGGGGGGGGGCGGATCTGGCCCCGCGGGTCGTAATTTGGTGACCCCTGCTCTTGTCAGCCGGTTCCACAAAGTCTCCTTCTTTGCGTGTCGTGTCCCTTCAGGGTGTAGAGGATCATGGCTCTCCACAATTCCCTGTCCTTGTCTTATTGTTATTTCTCCCAAACTCTGATCTGCCATCCAGTTACACAAACCCATCAAGTATGTTACGCCGCTTCGTTTCTTTTCGGTTTTGCAAAGCACCGGTCCATAAGAAGTTGCTTGAGTGGAGCCTACGTATCACTAATGGAATAAGAAAGGAATAATGTAGTTGTACAACACCCTCCCCGGTCGTCCAAGACTTCTAACCCCGCGGATGATCGATGAAGACTGCTCTGATCTCAGACCTGTCCTATAACACGTTGTGATTTAGGTTTGATCATAAGGAGTCCAGGACGGAATCGTCACAGGTATCTACATGTTTGGCTAGTCCAAGCAGAGCGGACACGTACAGGGAAAAATAACACTCGAATAAAATGAACAAAAAGTAAATATTATTTTTATATCCGTCCTTCGTACAATAATTGGTTATATCAGAGTTCGCATGCAATTAATTATCAGCCCATTATATTGTTGTTGACTTGGTAAAGTTTAGTTTGCTGTTTTGGTAAAGTTCGACACAAGGCTGAACTCAGGGGTTCTCTTCGGCAGGCAATCACTTGGGGTGTATCACCATCTGGGACTAGGACGAACTCTGCCGTCTCTCTCCTGACCCCGTCTCCGTCTGACGAATTTGCTTCGCGCTTTCGTATTTATCGACATTCGCTCAAACTAGGGCGAGACGGCGCATCGGGGGGGGGGGGGGGGGACGGGGGTCGGTAAATCTCCATCGTTGTCAGTTTACTTCATAATTTCGGGCAATTCCCTTCTTCCACTCTCTCTTATTGTTACCTCTCACTAAACCTCCTCAGTGAGCGTGGGTGATTCATGCACCCGCTCAACTTTCGACCAGGAGAAATCAACTCCAAATTCGTTGTTTACGAAAATGATGTTTCCGCTTTACAGCTTGCATTTTCAACTGCCTAGAACACATGTCAATCATCACTGCCCTCTAAATCTGGGCCACTTTCTCGCAGTTCAAATCGTCGACATGCCAATTCCAGGTGTCGTCTATATGTGAATTAAATCGTCAATCTTTTCCCGCGGATTTTATGTAATAATCCTTCTTGCTCCAAAGTCTTTCAGTATGTCGCTCCTTCTATTCATAAGAAAGACAAATAGTATCACAATAAGTGTGATCGCTATATTGTGTGTGACGGAGCGGATGTTAACTGTGAAGGTGAGAAATGGCGGAACAGAGTCTTGTTCCTCAGAGAACTTTCCATGGAAATAGCGACAGAGGCCTACAAAGAAGCTATTTTTGTCTACTCTAAAAATCTGGTGGTCATAATAGTTTACTATCCTTGGCTGTCAGCGTGGTTAGCTAATCCTTGTTGCAGACGCATGCTCAGGCAGATTTGTGTTACTTTAATACTCCCAGAGCCCATACTCTAACTATGTGCTGTAACCTAGGAAAAGTTACTGAATAGAATAATCACATGAAGGTTGGTAATGAACGATAATACTTAGGACAAGAACAACACATATAAGATTCGCCAGCGGCGCGTAGAAGTAGTAGTCAACTGCTAGAAGTGAGTCAAGTGAATTCCACAATGACTCTCCAACTGGAGGATATCTACCGACCGCCCCACGCGCTCAAATATGGAACAAGGCCGAATTTTATTAGGAGTATCTGAGCCAGTAGGCTCTGCCAAAAATTCCCCATAGACCACGTACAAAACGGGCTCGGTAGCTGTTTCCTGAAACGAGACTCTGCTCTTTGACAAAGACTCGTCTGGGGATCCTCTTTGAGTGGAGGCAGAGAGTTTGACCAGCACAGCCGGAGACGAGTCTCCAACTGCAGACGAATATACAGTATTTACTACTGTATGTATATTAATGGGAGGGGCATACCAATTATCGTCTGTAGGTATGCTACAACACTATGCTGAGCGAACTTTATTTGTAGTTTCTGAAAAACGATCTACATATCAGGATCACCACTTTGTACAAGGACAGTACGCTCAAACCAGTCTTAGTTAAGGATAACACTGCAATTCAAAACAAGGTGTAACCCTGTCGAAGCGCATACAATGCAACCAACGAAGGAATCGTGGCGTTCACTATGACTGTGGTCGGTCTGTGGCATAGGAGGAGTATTACATGCCCTAGTACAGCGCGGTTTTAATAATTAGTGGTGGTGACGCAATTTTATCAATATTCAATAAACTGGGGTCCGAAAAGGTGCGTCAGAAAAATCATTTAAAAAGATTAAAAATTTCAAAATTAATAAATTTGATCTTAATGCTTATCGGCTGTCCAGTTAGTTTTTATGGAGTCAGGGCCTGTGCATGGGTCTCGCCTCCCGAATCTATGATACAGCACACTGAATCGACGAGACGGGACCCCCCACTCTACTACATATTAATTTTTACAAGGTAGTATTTACATATAGTACAAATTTTATTCTGACATAATTATATACTACGATGGATCATATGAAATGTACGTGAAAAATTCAACAAGAAAAACTGAAAATAAATACAATGTATCTAAATATTATCAGAGACGTCACAGTAGATCGTTCCATCTTAAATAAATCAGCAATGTTTTGTGGCAGTTTTTAATATCAACATGAGATCCCTGTTAAAAAGCTGAATAATTTTCTAACACATCCAACATTATGGATAAAAAAAATAGTGAATTTTATATCGTATTTTTTTTCGAGACATATGAGCAAAGAACTCAGAATTACACCAAAAATTAATATTCAGATACGTTTAGTTAAATTTGTAGCATATATATAGGTAGGTAGAAAAAAAGCAAACGACACTACTATTTACTGCTGCCTCAATAGAAAATCCGGCATCGCTGACAAAACTAACATGGCCGTTGGTCTCGAAAAGGACTTTCAATCACTTGTTGACTGGGGAAGGAAATGGCTGGTTAACTTTAATGTCTCAAAAACTGTTGTATCCTTAAAAAGGTTTACACAAAGTTGCTACTTGAGTAAAAGGTACAGCAACATAGGCGTAGAAGAAAAAAGAGAGTGTTATTGTAAAAGAACATACATTACTGAAACACAGGGATTCTGTTAACAGGCTAGTAATTCTAGAAGCAAGGATATTTACCTTAACTCCCAACAAGGCAGGTTTCGGCACAAGGCCGTTTTTTAATGCGCGGCAAAACCGAGTACGTAGACTCAGGCAAACATTCCACGTAGACCCCGTAAAAATAACGGTGTCGGGTAGCTGTCTACCACCACAGACGAGACTGCTCTTCGGCATAGCCTCGTTTGGGTTCCTTCCTGCCCGAAGGCAGAGAGTTCGAACAGCACAGCTGCAGACGAATCCCCAACTAATTCTCGGAACAAGGTTAATTACCTTACCTCCTCACGAGGCAGGATGTGGCACAAGGCCGTTTTTTAATGCGGGGCAAAACCGAGCACGTAGGCTCGGGCAAAAATTCCCTGTAGACCATGTAAAAAAACAACCCGGACGAGACTCTGCCCTTCGGCATAGCCTCGTTTGGGTTCCTCCCTGCCCGAAGGCAGAAAGTTCGACCGGCACAGCTGGAGACCTATCTCCAACTAACAACCGAAGCAAGTATCATGTATATCCTGTGCACACTATATATATCTACTGATATTGTCAATCGACAGTGGACAATACCTTTTCTTTTGGGGTTTAGGACATAACTGACGTGTTTTTCTCTTCCTAGTACTTTTCCGTCTCACCAGTACAAAAATCAAAACTGCTCTCTTTTACCTATCACAGGGAAACCTCCCTACCTCCCATTAGAATGCCTGATGCTCAACTCCACGAGAGCACCTCTTTACAACTGCTTGGTCTCACACTGCCCGCTTACCTGAGATGGAACAAATACATTGAATCAATAGCTTCATCTACCGCAAGGAAAGTTGAGCTGCACCAGAAAGTTTTTCTCGCCCGAGCCCATCCTTTAAATCTATAAATCAACCATTCGCCCTTGCATGGGATATTGCTGTCATATATGGTCTGGTGACCTCGCTGTTTGCCTTAGGGTCCTCGACAAAATCCAGAGACGCATATGCAATGTGGTTGGCCCTGATCTGACATCTCGTTTACAGTCACCCTCCCACAGACGTGCAGTCGCCCCCCTCTGTCTTTTCTACAAATACTTCCCGGTAACTGGTCCGGCGAGCTACTTTCACTAGTTCCTAGACTACATGAATTTAAACGTGCTACTAGGTTGGCATCTCTGTCCCACCCTTTCACTTCTACTCCAATAGCTTCATGTCTCGCACTTCGCGTCTGTGGAACTCCTTTCCTTTTACTTGCTTCCCTGATAGCTATAATCTCCAACTATTCAAATGCAATGTCAATCGACATCTCCAGATGCCTTGATTTATTCCCCGTCCTTCTCTTCATCCTTTCCTCTATCACACCTCTTTACCGTTGCTCCCACTCTCTGTAACCCCTTGCGTGCTAGTGGCACTCCCTCCTTGCTTCGGGTGAAATGCTTAAAAAAAAAACGAGGGTCAAAACGCACAACCCGGGGCCACAGATCAGTCGAGGAACGTGGTTCGGGGTGTATATGTACAGGCCCAGTTTCTACAATTATGCAGGTGAGTCACATAGTGAAAATCAGTTTTGTTGGAAGAAACAGAAATTTTTTTTTTTTTTCATGGTAAAAATATCCAAAATAACAATGCCATTTTGGCATTTCACAGAAACTCTCATTTCCTGAGAATTCACAGAAAAGTATTTTAAAAGTGAGTTCCTGGTGAACATCTATCGTTGCGGTGTTTACTCATTCCCCGACGAGAATGATATGTGACACAAGGTCGGATTAAATCTATCGTTGGTTTATTGATATTAGGTTGGTGCAAAAATAATGACGTAATAATTTCGTTTTTTGACGTATTTTTAACGTCAAAAGACGACATTGTTACGTCATTATTTTTGCACCAACCTAATAATATACTACCGTATAACATCATTAGGTTGTCACACTTGAAATGATACATTTTATAAGAAATTAATAAAACGCTTCGAAAATGTTAAGTAACTAATTTGTTTCGTTGAAATAGGCGCCATGTTGATCAACGACTGTTCACAAACGTACCTCTAAATTCTTGATCACATTTTTTAAAAAAAATTCTCATCCTTTGATGTGATAAACAATTCAAATGCTTCGATGACCTTTTCCTTATTAGAGAATGTTTTATTGCGTGTGAAAAGCTCAGCATACTTAAATAAGTGATAATAAGTATGAGAGATATCAGTTGAATAGGGAGGAGGAGACAAAATTTCAGAATTCTGGCCATGCAGCTTTTGGAGAAATGATTAAGAAGTGTGAGGCCATGCGTTGTCATGCAGCAAAATTGAGCCATCCCTATTCACAAGTCCAGGGTGTTTTTTTACGAATGATGTATGAAAAGCTCAAAATAAATAAGTGATAATCAGTATGAAAGATATCAGTTGAATATGGAGGAGAAGACAAAATTTCAGAATTCTGGCTATGCAGCATTTGAACAGTTGATTGAGAAGCGTGCGGCCGTGTGTTATTGGGCAGCAAAATTACGCCATCCTTATTCCAAAACTAAGATGTTTCTTTTTTCAGTTTTTCGTTCATACACTCAATTTCTCCACCGTACGAGGTTGCTGTTATTGTTTTCCCTTGAGGCAAGAATGAATAAGGAATAATCTCTTTGAAAGACCACCATACAGTAAACATTAACTTTTTAGGGTGCAGTGGTGGTTTGGGGTATTATTTTGGTGATTCACTTGCATCTAATTCGTGGCATATTCTCTTAATATTGTCAAAGAGTGGCTATTTCTCATCGCATATAATGCAATTTTTTTTCTAGTCGGGAAAGCAACAGAGAACACACGGCGACATTTTTTGTGTCTCGTTCACTTCAGATGGAACAAACGTATCCAGTTTCATTACTGGCTTTCAACTGCCGAGAAACAGTTGGCGCAACATGTTTCAGGTTCTGGTGCAAGTTTTCGGACTGTAGTTCTTGGATTTTGGTCAAACAAAGCCTTCAATTGATCATGTCTGATAACTGATTGTGATCTTCCTCTTGGTTTCTTTTCAAGACAATAATCTCCTGAATACAACTAATGAAACCATCCCAGCACAGTTCTGATTTCAACAAATCCAAATAACAAAGACCGCTTTGATCTTCCGAAATACTTCAACCGCAGAATGACCCAGTTTTTTTATTCATTTAGTAAGATTACTCGACATTGTTTCATTGGAATCATTTTCATTGGGCTTATGAGTAACAATATATTGAAAGGAAAAGAATCAGGAATAAATCAAGATGTTTTATATATATATATATATATATATATATATATATATATATATATATATATATATATATATATATATATATATATATATCAAATCGTAGTTAAATAAAAAGTATTCTGACGTAGACACTTCCCAAAAATCTTTAAATATACGAACGAAAAAAATGCCGTAAGAATTTTAGCCGTTAACAAAAAAAAAAAAAAAATCCAGACGACACGCTTTTAACGGATGTTAGATTTCATTGAAAAATACATACCTACCCGCTACCAAAACGTAACAATAACTGATACATTAAAACATAGACATATTGAACACCCAGACACCCCTAGTCTAGCAAAATAGATTTATCTGTAACCTTGGAAACATGAATTTTGTTTTAGCTGTGTATTTAAAACCCAGTAATTTTTAAAGTTGCTCCAAAATTCGCTTGAGGATGAAATGGAAATAATGTCTTTAATTTAAGTCCAAAATTAAATTCGGGGCTTTTAGCTTCCATTTTTGAAACATGGTTGGAACTGTGTAGCGAAAAACCATATTTTAAGTCTATTAATTTATAATATTTATGCTCTGTAAATTTACATTGAGCACTATTTTGTAAAAATAAGAATATCTATAAGAACACCGGATTATATATCTTACTGTTCTTTCTTTTTATTAATATATATATATATATATATATATATATATATATATATATATATAAAAGTGAACATAGAAGTCAACACTTAGAGGCGACAGTCTGTTTCATGCTATATGCAATCGTCAGGCCACATATGCTGTTATTTTTCTCGTCTATTTACATATATATACGGGTTAGTGGTGCATTGTGGGTATTCTATTATGGCGGTTATTTTACCGGAAGTCGTTTGTTTATTTATTTGGGTCAAATTATATTGCTTGTTTTTATTTTTTATTTTTTTGTTTCTTATTTTATTTATTTATTAACGTAGTAAAAATTTGTTTATATCACTTATTTAACAGTTTTGTTTTGGTTTGAGAATTTAATTAAAGCTATTTGTTCAATTTTGGGGTTGATTGTTGTAGTACATTCTAAGTATTATTTTGGCGGGAACAGTTTTTAATTGATTATCTTTATTTGGGATTGGTTTGTTTATTTATTTACTTGGATGAATTTAGGTCAATTTATTTTACTTGTATATTTTCTCTTTTCGGTTTTCGATTTTTAAGTAACATAGTATTTATTTATGTTTAATTTCTATTTTTTTTTTGTTATTTTGTTTATTAGTATATTTATTTGTTTTTATTTTATTTTTTCCGTTTTTCATTTTTTATGTTACGTAGTAAAAATTTATATTCATGTCTGCATTTTGAGATGAGCTCGGATCTTTTGTTTAATAATCTTTTTCTTTATATATATATATATATATATATATATATATATACGAAAGCAATGTTTCTCAACCGGGGTTCCCCGGAACCCTAAGGTTACGCAAAAGGTCCCCAAGGGTTTCGCGAGAACAGGTGAGATAAGCTAAGGTACTTTTGACTTTTTATTTAATTTCCTATACGCAATAATACTTAACACACACAATATATTCTTGGTTATAGTAATATTGAAATATAAACATTATCCTATCTAACCTATTGTGTTATTTAAAAATTATTAGCTCATTTATTGGTTCACGGGACATTTTGTCCTGATTTACGTTATGTCTTTTCAACATTGCCAGTAAAGAATAAAAAAAATTTAAAAAAGAAAAACTGATGCAGCAATTATCTCTTTTCGTTCTGTTTACATTTATATTACAGGTGTAGGATATTGGTTACTTATTATTTTTTACGTTTTGTATGAATGAAAACTACCTGATGAGTATGAACAGTATGAATTTCATTTAGAATTACCTAAAAATTTGACAAAGAAGTATTAATTTTTCCTTAAGCCGGTTATTCAGAAATATATACTCTGATATTTACCACGTGAACTGCGATGAAAATAAAATGAAAAAGATATGGTACATAATTTTGATTTTGCGCGGGGGTTTCCTTGAGACATGTTATTAGGTTGGTGCAAAAATAATGTCGTTTTTGACGTTAAACAAAAAACGTCAAAAACGACATTATTTTGGCACCAACCTAATATTTATCTTAAGGGTTACGCAAGGGCAAAATGGTTGAGAAACGCTGTACTAGGGAGACGACCGGAACAAAAGCCAACGAAAAAATGCGTCATTTCATGTGTGACAGCCTGATTGATATTGCCCAGAAAATAATCGACTGCTTGCTACCCTCTTTGCAGATGCGAACTTGAGTAATGGATAGTGGCTCGGAATAAGAGATCGGGGAGCCGATTTCGAATTACACTTGTGTTCGATACATTCAATTACGCGCAAATACCATTAGGAAAAGTATGACGCCATTTTTCTGCTTTTCATCTATGGGTAGAATATCAAAGCAGACTGAATTCTATCGCCTATGGACTCTGATCGCAAACCGACATAAGATACACCACTGTTACCACGGCTGCAGTACATGGACTAAATGGTTACGGCCCTTCGGAATACAATTATATAGAAAATTTGTCTAGAATCCTTGAATGAGGAGTTATCATTATTTAATCCTTTCGTAGGTGCACTATTAACATGTTATGGGATCTTAGTCATAATAATAATAATGGACTATTCCATACTTAATAAATACTCTGCCTCAGGAGTAGGCAGAGGGGAGTCAACTCGAGTCAGTCAGTTGAGTCAGAGGCAGTCCGAAACAGAGTCGCGTTCAGACAATTACTACTAAACCTGATTGTTCGTACTAACACTTTTCTACCTCTCTGTATATATTCCTGTTTGGAATATATCTGTGTTGTTCCATATCCGCCTTCGAGTTCTTCTTTATTGGTTCTACCTTGGACTATCACCGTGGTACAGGGAACCGGACCATAACATATCCTCACGTTTGTTTTTACTATAATCTGATCCGTTTCTATCTGGATTTCTGAGATTTACTCGATTTACCTGTGCACTGTTGTCGTCATCTTTGTTGTTATTATCACAGTAACGCCTTGGTTCTGAATTTCTGAGTTGAAGAATTATCATTATTTCGCTGATGAATAAGGTGAGGTTTATACTCGGTGCCAGATGTTTTATGTAAAGGGCCTCTCTCACGGCGAGATGTTTTTATTCAATGTGACTTATAAAATGCTTCTGTTTTCGACCAGAATCTTCCTAAAAAGTTATAAACTGTGGGTACGTAAGTGCCTTTTTATAGCCCTTTGGTCAGATAAGTGGCACGTGAGACCACTTATCTGACCAAAGGGCTATAAAAAGGAGGAGGTTTTATGTCCTTTATAGATATCTGATTCATAACACGAAACACAGACTTGCAGTGGTCAGTGAAATTGATAGACTATATTGGTAATCGCTAATTTAGATTTCATGGGGTTATTTTGAATAGTCACTACGAGGTTTTCAGTTTTCCATTTTCTGTAATATAAGATTGTATATATATATATATATATATATATATATATATATATATATATATATATATATATATATATATATAGTTAGAAATCCTACATATGCCAAAGGACACATTCTGGTGGTATTGACATCGGATGTGATAAGATAATTTTATTTATTGTCCTCGCGTATCCTTAGAATTCTCAAGGCATTTTTCCTTACATATAGTTTTTTTTTTCTTTCTTTCTAAGCTGAAGAAGGCAGCATGGAAAGAAGGGATTTAATTTCTTCCTTGTTGATCGCTTCCTTTATGGCGATGGCGTTGATGATGAAGAAGACCAATCCTTGCAATGGAAATGTCGATGGTACTGACTGCTATGGAAATGGTTTGATGATGAAGTTGAATTTTGTCGAGCATTTCTCCTATGTTATTTGATTTCATTTTCCCTTCTGGTAGGTTCAAAGTTTTTTGCTTCCATGACGATGATGAAGATTATATATATATATATATATATATATATATATATATATGTGTGTGTGTGTGTGTGTGTGTGTGAACGTATAATATCCGCATTACATAAAGCTCGTTCTCTCCACCACCTTAGTGTTCTCGAGGCTGTGTACATCAAATTTCATCAGCTTAGCCTATGTAAGCAGAAGGGTCCCTTTATTCCTTCCTTGTGTTTGTTTAGGGGAATATGAATATTTTTTTCTTTATTTTATACTCTTTTTGGAACCTTTTAATCGTCAAGTTGTTTACAATTAAAATCTATTTTAATCATGTTCCAGTATCCCTTCCTCATTCGCTATTTCTGCAATTGTGTCGACCTTATTTTGTTTTATTTGCTAGTGTCCACCTTTTGATAAACTGTTGGCCGAAAGTGTTTCCTTCAAGTTATAATGGCGTCTTCTTTATTTAAATCTGTTTTCTTTATCTGCGGGTTCACTTGTGTATGCCACATGCCCGTCCTAAGCATAAAACCAGGAGAAGAGACGTGATTTGATTTCCACTCCCTTCATCCAACCTGCAGTGGAAAACCAAAAACGGATAAGCATTTCCCAAGAAACTCTGTTCTAGTTAAGGTGTTCAATAGGAGTAAAGTAAAGCTCAGTTACAGTAGCATGAGTAACTTATTAAGCATTATAAAAAAGACACAACTCCAGATTATTAAAACAGAAAGAGTTGGAGAAGTAGAAACGAAACCATATAACCGCAGAATAGAAATAACTCTTCTTTGAACGGCCAGTGCCAAATAGAGGGTGTTGTTTCTTCAGAGGAGGTCAGTGACAGCAACACTTTTAATAAAACATATATTGGTTGCACAGTGGGGGGCATTTAAGAGGAGATATTACAACCATACTACCTCCTTTAGGCTCGAGAGCCAAAGAAATGACACAAAACTGGCAAATTACATATATATATATATATATATATATATATATGCTAATTATTGCTCGGCTTTGATGTCTACATTTCGATAAGTGTACTCGCTGATTCTGCACAGGTGTGCGTTTCACCCAGAAAGACAATATTACGTGAAAACGGGCGGCAAAGAATTTTCTTTGAAAAAAATGTAATAAAAAAAGTAATAGAATTTAATCATTTTGATGAAGAATTCTTCTCTTCTGGCATGAGGATATTTTTGAAAATGTGCAAGATTATCTTTGCCATGTCGAAAATCTTATCCGTGGAGATTGGATTATTTTTCCCGCGGAATTAAAATTTATTGACATTTTTTTTTTTTAAATTTGATTTAGAGAAAAAAAAAACCCAATATGAGATTGCTTCTTTGTTTTTGCGAATTCATATATTTTTGCGAATATATATATATATATATATATATATATATATATATATATATATATATATATATATATATATATACAGAGAGAGAGAGGGAAAGATCTTTCTAAAACTTTTTGGCGTACACACTGGTTTCACCTCATTTGAGAAGTTCATTCTCTAACCTCCAAGATTGTTTGACTAAAGCAGCCTCATCGATTGATAATTCCTCGAAATATCAAAACCTGGCGAAACTTTGAATCTGCCATTCTGGAATTCCAGTTCCCACATGAAGCTCAAAGAATTCCTGATTCAGTCAGTGCGAAATTAGGCGCCTGAACAAAACTTCCCAAAGCTTTCTCTCTCCTAAAAGAAAATGAGTTGTTTTTGGTTTTTTTAAAAAAAAAAAAAAAAAAAAAAAAAAAAAAAACGAAACCATTTTTCACACGCCTCTTAATAACTTAATTCCAGGAATGTCCCCCAGAAAGTTTACTTACCTAGTCTCTGCTTTGTCACCATCAAAACATTCCACTTGTAAAGATGCCCCAAAATCGAAGGGATGAACAGTAGGACTTGTGTCTGGAAAAAATAATTGTTATTCTTTAAAAAATTGTTAATCCAACATTCGATCCCATATACAAAAATAATTATTCTTACAATTCCAAAAACGTCCCGACTTTAAATGAGCCACGAGCTATAATCTTGTGACGGAAATTGATCCCAAACAGAGCTCAACGTCATAGAGGAAATTTATGTCACTTTCGTGACAAAGTATGCGAGTCAGCAGCAGGTCTGAAGAGTCACATTAGCGTGCATAATGACCAAATGAACTCTAAGACCATACATAAGTCTTTCATCTGCTATATATGAAAGGGATAGGGAAAATAGAATTTATCAGGGCAAATGGAATTTTGCCTTAACGGAGTCCATCAGAGGACGAAACGCATCGATAAAAAATAGTTTTTCCTTTTGTCTTTATTTATCTTCTCATTTTGACATATATATTTATTTATGTCGGAATTTTCTACACACACACACACACACACACACACACACATATATATATATATATATATATATTAAACAATTGGAAGATCAGTCGATTTTAAATCAAAGGTACGAGATTATGGGCCGTTGCATTCATGCAAAAAGATTCCTCTTAATTTCATATGAGGCTGGATAATGAAAATATGTACATTTAAATTACCCCCACCCCACACCGATAAGTTTACAATATCCTTTCTTTCCCCCTCCTCCTTCTTCTTCGCCTCGCCCTCTTCTCACTTCTTATCATACCACAAATCGCTCATTTAAAAAAAACAAAAAACCATTCATTAATAATTAATATATATATATATATATATATATATATATATATATATATATATATATATAAAGCGTTGGGAAATCAATTGTTACAAACCGCTTGACGATAGCAAAAGCTTGAAACCGAGCTAGCGGAATCGACTAATCTCCGAATTCATTTTTAAATTTAGTAGCTCTACATATTAAATTTTGATTTTGATTTTGATTTTGATTTTTCACACGTGCACTGAGCACGTTTTAAAACTACTGTTACCTGGTCTTATCCAATTCTGGCCATTAACCCTTTCAGCATTATATGGGGCAGCAGATCATTATTTAAATATATATATTGTTAAATATAACAGACAATGAATGTCGATTATATCTGATCATGAGCCGTTCTAAAGTTCGTATGTTTGCTTTAATTTCTGGTGAAAATAAAGACAAAAATTGTACAACATTTGGAAGCTGTTCCTTGATCTAAGCTTTCGGCTCATATGGGCCATCTTCAGAGTCGTTATACGGACATTTGAACAAAGATATTAACCATCGAAGATGATATTTTGTTCATTATTTACATTATTCGGACTATTGTTCTCATATTTGTCGCCATATTTATTACAACGTTTTGGCCGTTGTACGCTCCGGCCTTCTTCAGGTGGTTGGAAGTTCGAACTGAACCCTTTATTTCGCTCACTGGGGTAGACTGTTCTAGTTCCACGTGCCATGACTAATGGATGTCAGTTATCAGTTATTACCTGTTAATTTCCCTCTGTGGGATTATGTTGAGATCATAGACAAGGAACACCATTGGAAAATTCGTAAACTCAAGGAATCAGCACATACGCTAGGCCACAAAAATCTCCTGAGCCGACAAAGCATAGAAATAAATACAATATGGGAACCAGTAATAAGGAGTGCCAGAGAAAAGCAATGATAACAACAAAGTTGCAATATGAGCTATGGTAAAAACATTCAATGATAACAGCGAAATTGCAATATGAGCACTGGTAAAAATAGTTGCTGAAGACATTAGGTTTATAATACCCAGAAATTCATACCCAGATGTACTCAAGGACACATGACACAGTGGATAAAGGCGTTGGTTAGATCCAGTGACAGGACCCAAAGAGTGTGAGTTCAATACCTGTTGACATAGAAGATTGCTAGAGACGATAACGGTCGCGGAATAGCAGACGCAGGTCGTAAGTTCAAGATGCGGTATATTGTAACGTGTTGTGATGAGGTTGAACTGTAAATTACATTTCAAACTCATTACTTTGCACCTAGACATATGGCTCTGTTGCTAACATTTCGGCCTCTCGCGTGGTATGACGTCGTAGAACTGTCGGAGTTAGCTCCTCCTTAATTTCCATAGTTCTTCACAAGGGGTCGCTCTCCCTACGCTATAAATACTGGGCAACTTCTTGCCTCGTTCTCTATTTCACTTTGCATTTCCGCGGAGACATTTAAAAATGTGATCTCTCGCAGAGATCTGCGTTTTGCCCACTTTTGGGAAAACGCCATGAAACAAGCACGGATATTTTACAAGTACGAACATTAAAGCAAAATACAAGCTCTTTAAGTTCACAGACAAACACAAATGATGATGTCGTTGTCACTTGTAAATTTGTTGTTTAATACACATACTTGTTTATATGAGTCACTCTCGGTCACTGGGCGTGTTTCCAAAAATAAATACGCTAAAAATCAACCGACAGCTTAGTGGTAGAATATCCGCCTGATACCAATTCAGTCGGGTTTCGATCCTAGCTAGAGGCAACCGGATGTCTAGCCGCACTGATGAGCTGTGATGCAGCGAAACAGTCTGTCTGTGGATGACATTATATATATATATATATATATATATATATATATATATATATATATATATACTCGACTCTCCCGTCGAATTCGACGTATGAGGTCAAGCAGATCAGTTCCTAGGAAACCGACAGCCCGACATAGTGATGAAGGTTTCATGCAGGACCATCCACACTTTTTGAAGGGCCGAATACAGAGACCTGGTGCACTACGTGCCACAAGGTCCCCCAACGACCCTCCGCAGGTTTTGAATTCAGAGTTGTCCTTCTCCTAGACAAGTTGCCATCTGTCCTGCTATTTTACCCATAGCTGGAGGGAGAAGAAGAGGATCCACACCTTTCCCAAGGGTATTAACACATAAGTGAATGTAATGGATTCGACTGGAATTCGATTCCTCAATCCAAGCCGCTATCCATTACTCCACCGTGCCTATATCGCATCTACTTATATATATATATATATATATATATATATATATATATATATATATATATATATATATATATATATATGTCTTGTCTGTTTTCTTTAATCTTCGGTTGGACTCAACATGAGTCCGCCATGTTCTTTTAGTTGGACCTTCTTCTAGCAGGAATAAAAGCACGTGTTTCTAATTTAACGACACGCAAACTCCCACGGTCTGCTACAGAACTGCATCTTGAACTTACGAACTGCGTTTGCTATTATGCAATCGCTATCGCCGCATAGCGAAATCTTCTATGTCAACATAACAAAATATTATCTTCAATGCTGAATATCTTTGTTTAAATGTCCGTATAACCATTCTGAAGATGGCTCAAGTGAACCGAAAGCTCAGTAATAATGAACTTAATAAAAAAAATATCCAAATGTTGGATAATTTTTGTCTTTATTTTCCCCGGAAATTAAAGCAAACATACAATCATTAGAAAGGCTCATGATCAGACATAATAGACATTCATTGTCTGTTATATTTAATAATATATGATTAAATATCTATCTATCTATCTATCTATCTATCTATATATATATATATATATATATATATATATATATATATATATAATTAATGAATATCAAACACTTAAAATACCATAGGTAATAATATTTATTTCATGAAAGCTATAAAATTAGCCTTCAATCTTTCAGACCTGCAAACCAAATATGAACGGAAAAGTTAAATTCAAATATATAGATATTGCATTGAGGGAGAAGGAGAGAGGGAAAAAGAGAAAAGAAAAGGTTCAAAATTATGAACATGTAATGTTGGCGTAGGGTGAAGGAAAGGAAGAAGACCCGAAGATTTATAGTTTGAATTACAAATATATATATATATATATATATATATATATATATATATATATATATATATATATATATATGTGAAAATATTGTAGAAAATAGGAAAGAAACTGGTTTGGTAAATAATCCAAGTAATTTTTGATTTCAATTCTGACCATACTATTAAAACTCGTAAATTTCAGAAATAAGTCATTCCCCAAAAATTTCGCTTGAAGATGGAACAGAGCCTACTTTAACTCAAGTTAATTCAAATATTATTTTGAAGTTTTCGGCTCTTGTTTTGAAACATGAGACCTCTTATGTAGCGTGTTGGAATCATATTTTTAAATAAATAATTATATATATATATATATATATATATATATATATATATATATATATATATATATAACTAGACTCGTTTCGAAAAACCCTCGAATTTTTGATTTGCCAATAATCAAATCAATCTCGAGGGAAAAAAAGATTTTTAAAAAAAGAAAGAGCTACAAACATGAACTTCTGCCGAAAAAAATCGCACAGATGCAGGTCTGAACCCCAAAGAAAAAACCCCGATACGAGTAAACAACTAACTAACAAAAGAGGTCAATACAGCCGTAGAGCAGACCTAGATACACCTAGTGAGCCAGACAAACCTACCTAGGTTTCACCTAAACGGATCGTCAGGGAAAGTTCCGAACTTTCCCTGACGATCGATCCGTTTAGGTGAAATCTATCTATCTATCTATCTATATATATATATATATATATATATATATATATATATATATATATATATATAACAGCCCCTAAAAACCAAATAACATACACACATAACAGAGACACATCCCCTTTCCAGGAACCAATAAGCCAGTCAAAATGACCAAGTGAATTCAGACCAGCATGAATCGATCCAGCTCTTAAATAACACCTTAAAAGAGACTGTTTGACCAATACAAGGGCTGACTAAAATTCATGTTAAAAAGATAAAAAAAAAACATAATAAAAAAAAACAAATGAAAACTACAGACAAAAGTTCATTTTCTCCATTAATTTCTGTAGTCCACTGCTACCGGCAAACAGAATTTTTTTTTCTCCTGATGATGGCCATGTTGGCCGAAACTATTCGAGGAATCTAAATGAAATAATAATAAAAAAAAGAAAGAATATTAATATACAACCCAGTGTGTCTAAAGATTTTATTCTTTAATTTTTTAATATCTTTTATTGTTCAATATATATATATATATATATATATATATATATATATATATATATATATATATATTAGGTTGGTGCAAAAATAATGACGTAATAATGTCGTTTTTTGACGTTAAAAATACGTCAAAAAACGTCATTATTACGTCATTATTTTTGCACCAACCTAATATATATATATATACTAAATTCTAAATTTAGCCTAGCATGGCGCAAATTGAGACAGTACGATCATCCTAGATGGATAAATCTCACTCTAGTCGTTCCACTCGAACAGCTTCTTCCCGCGAACCTCTGCTTTGTCGAACATTCGAGAGGATCTTTTCACAATCGCTAAAATCTTATAGGTGTTCAAGTCTACGGTCAGCGGTTATCTTCCCCACGTAGTTTGTGTCGCTTACTCTGTAACCCTCTACCTCGAGTAGCTCTTGAGCCTTGTACGGAGTGAACACTATTGTAAAAAAAAAATCATTTTAGTCTGGCACGATATTGCAGTATTGTTTTAGGCCCGTACATACTTCAGTAGTTGATCTCTTTTTGAGAAGAGGCTGGTTACCAACGCATAGTTAAACGCCTTCGTCTGCGTTGATATCAATTAAAGCGTTTTTCTCCGCATCTGCGCCCTCATCAATGCCCCTATGCGAATCTTTTCATTACTGGAATCAATAATACTGTTATCATTATATGTTCTGCAATCACGGCATTCGTAATTACCAGCATTTTATTGTTAACGGGTCCTTAAATGCCTCTCCTAGACGTGTCAAATATATGAGCACTCGTAATAGATATAAGATGCGCAACAGAAACAAATAGAATTAGCATTATAATTCTGTTGATTTTATTTTTCTTGCTTGTTGAGACAGAATATTTAACATTGGCTAAGGACCCTTCACAATCACCATTTTACAGTCACATGTGTTATCAAGAAATAATTAGTTCCGGGATAGAGCTTAAGAACAGTTTGCAGCCACCTAGTGGCATCAAATGAAAGTAACTCTGAATTCAAAAATTGTATGTAGCAACTTGGGTAACACATACTATACAGCTAAAGAAAGTGTCGTTCGCATTGGTTCGATGATTCCAACTACGGTCGAATGATGATGAGGATGACAGTAATAAAAATTATACTCAGGTGTGCAGGTAGCGTAACGATTAAAAGGGCAAAAAGTGGAATCGACGGACCGAGTTCAAATTCTGACAGAGTCCGTTGCATTCATTTTCGCACTAACACTTTTAGAAAAGCATAAATCTAACACCGCTTCTACGGGGTTTAAATAACAGGGTAAAATGAGCTCTCTGGCTTTGTATGGTAGCCAGTCTAGGTGAAAGACACGTCCTAGTTCAAAATTGTGAATAATGCAAGAGAAAAGAATGGTTACTGAGACATTATGTTTATAAGCGCCAAAACTTCATACATTGACGTCCTCAAAGACATATAGTTCACTGGATAAAAGCGTTGGTTGGATCCAGTGATTTGACCCAAAGAGTTGTGAATTCAATAAAAGGTTACAGTTGAGGTGAACAAAAACTTGTGTTATAGAGTTGAGTTAAAGGGAGATAACTGATACTGAAACACTGGGAAGAGGCATGGAACGTGGAACAAGAACAATCTACCCCCGGTGGACGAAATAAAGGGATCAGTTCGAACTTCCAATTACCTGAAGAAACATCCTGCATTTTGCAACGAAGATAAGGACAATAGTCAAAACAATGTAAATAATGTAATTAATTAATTAATTTAAAAAAAATGACCAGAAACTGCTGTCAACTTCCCACCTGCTATATTATCCTTCGGACGCTTCGCTCTGTTGCAAATGGTTCGCAAGTCGTTAGGTTGAGTAATGTGTTTGTAATGAACCGACATAAACTACGTCTAGAGATTATATGCAAAAGAGGTATTGTCAAATATTTTATGTAAAATTCATAGATATGTGTTATCCAATGAAATAAGTTGTACTATTATGTATAGCGAGTAAGTATGGAAGCAATTAAGTCCCAATTTTCAATTTCAGATTGATATTTAATATTTTTTCAGTAATTATAGAAATTTGCAGTGTCAAGAGAATATTTGCAAGAACTAGAATTTAGTATTATGGCTCGTAAAAAAGAACTAACAATGAATGAAAAGAACTATATAATCAAAGAAATTAGCAAAGGAAAGTCTTCACTTCAAATTTCTAAGGATTTGAAAAGGTATCATCGAACAATCAAGAAAATATGTCTAATAGGAATTCAACCAAGGAAAAAAAATCTCAGACTGAATTCAGGAATTTAACAAAGCAAGATCTATCACATATCCGAAGAGAATTCATAAGAAACCCAAATGCGTCAAGTGCGTTCATATTTGAGGCCGCTGGAGCTCCTATGGTGTCAAGGGAAACAAGGTGTAAAGCATTAAGGAAGTTTGCTGATGTAAAAAATCAAATAAAGAAACCCATTTTAACAAAAAAAAAAAGCATAAGGAAAGAAGATTGTAGTAGGCAAAAATACATGAAAACTGATTTCAGTAAAGTGCTTTTTACAGACGAATCAAGGATCACCCTCGGTTGGCCCGATGGATGGGCTCGAGGATGGGTTTGCAAGCGACATGACTCAAGAAAACCTTTTAAACGCCAACAAGGCGGCGGTGGGATCATGATATGGGCTGGGATTATTGGTAATGAGCTCGTGGGTCCATTTAAACTGAAAGACGGGGTTAAAATGAATTCCAAAAGTTACTGTGATTTTCTAAAGCAATATTTCTTTGAATGGCTTGATAACCAGTCTTTAGCCAAGCGTAGATCTATGATCTTTATGCAAGACAATGCGCCAAGTCATGCCTCAAAGTTTACTAAATCCTGGTTGAAAGAAAAGGGTTTTGTTGAAGATTCTCTTATGGATGGCCTTCAAATAGCTGTGACTTAAAACCCATTGAGAACCTGTGGAGCATCCTCAAGAGAGATATTTATTCTAATGGAAGGTAATTCAACAGCAAGTGTGACATCTGGGAGGCAGTTAAAGTTGCTGCAAACAACTTACCAGCCGCTAAATTTGCAAATCTAACATCAGATGTTGACAATAGGCTGCTAAGAGTTATTGAAAAGAAAGGAGCATTTGTGCAATAAATTTTAGGAGGTTCTTATTATTTTTTGTTAATATATCTTTTATTTTTAAAATAATTTTTTTTATGTTTTTCCTTTAAGAAATTGACGAATTTGTTCTAAAATATTTTCATATTATTTTTTTACATTAGTTTTACAAGGTATAATAATGTAAAAGTATCAAAATAAATAGTTGCAAATAAACTACTGACAGTCAAATTAGTCTGTTTTGTTTACTTAGTAAAAAATTTTCCAACCAAAAACAATAGTTTTCTCTATCACTATATATCTAAGTTAATAATATTGAGTAGAATCTAAACAATATCATAATAGGACTTTTAACATTAAAGACGCAACTCTTTATACCAATTCATAACTTGCATATAATCTCTAGACGTGGTGCTATATGAATAAGCTAAGTGACCAAATTTCTCAACTTTTAGGAATAAATATGTAGATTAAAAACAATTAACTATTTTCCTTTTAGAGTACCCTAATAAGGGAAGCGCAGGGGATTGTGGCATCGGGGAGACGAGTTCGAATTCCAGTCGGATTCATAACATTCACTTAGGTGTTATTCACCTTTGAAAAGGTATGAATCCTCTTCTTCCCCTCCATCGATCGGTAAATAGCAGGACAGACTGGGTTCTATAGCCTTGGGTAGCAACCGGTATAGGAGAGTGTAACTCTGAATTCAAAAGATGTATATAGCCCTGGTGAAGCACATACTATACAGGTAAAGAAAGGATCGTTCGCATTGGCTCGATGATTCCAACTACGGTCGAATAATGATAAGTTTTCTGGTGGCGGCAGAAGAATTGTTGTTGAAAAGGTAAGCTTAAATATTAATGCGATACTTAAATGCTGCGATCAATTTTGATTTCTACTGTAGTTTATTGTTGCCTATCGCATCTACTCATCCGGACTTATTTTGACAAAGGCCCGATGAAGAGCACTTCGCACCTTAAATGCCTCACGATAGAGCATATTTTAAGCTTATATATATATATATATATATATATATATATATATATATATATATATATATATATATGTATGTATATGTATGTATATATATATATATATATATATATATATATATATATATATTATTATGGGCGACGGATAGCAAAAAGAGATGGTCCACCGCGTAGAATTCGTTCCTTTAGTTCCTCGTCGCCACTGTTATAGTCGAATATACTCGCACCACAGTTATGGTCCAAGGTTAGGACGAAGGAAGAACAACACGAACACAATAGTAGAATAACAAAGATATATTACAACAGAAATATAGTAAAAGATGTTGAAGGTGTTAGTAATGACTGTCCGTCTGGTTTGGGGTGAAATAGTATTGTCTCGAATCGTTACACTATTCATTCGGTATCTAGCCATCCCCCCACGAGGAATATATATGGCACGAGGCCGAGATTAAAGTGTGTTTCTCCGAGCCCGTAGACTCGGCCACAATTATACCATTTGAACCCGACTAGACGACTTCAGGGCCTGTCTTACTCCCCGGACGATACCTTGCCCTTTGGTAAAGCTTCGTCCGGGTTCCTCTCTGTCAAAGCATAGTGTTCAACAGTCATGATGGTGCTCGTTACACCATTCATTGCATTTAATATCCCACACACGAGTAATTTATGTGGCACGAGGCCGAGATTAAAGTGGGTTTCTCCGAGGCCGTAGGCTCGTCCAAAAATATACCCTGTGAACCCGCCTAGACGGGTTCAAGGCCTGTCTACCCCGGAAGAAATCTTGCCCTTCGGCAAAGGTTCGTCCGGGTTCCTCTCTGTCAAATCAGAGAGTTCAACAGTCATCACCTGGTATTCGCTACACCATTCATTCATTATACCTCTTGAGAGGCGCAGTATTTATAGTGTCAGGAAGAGTCCATTATCCTTATAGTTAAGTTCCCATAACACACACACACACACATATATATATATATATATATATATATATATATATATATATATATATATATATATATATATATGAGCAATGTAGTCCTAATTTTATAACGAGAGACGATTATATGAAACCAAATCTTTGGCAGCACTTGAAGGGCGAATACAGGAAGTTATGTCTTCCCTACGAAATGAATCCCTGATGAAGTCAGTTGATTTTATTCCTGGTTCGCTCGAGAAGTTAGAAGTGAAATCTGCTCATATCGAATTTTAAATAAAACATTATTCAAAAAGCTTTTCTTACTTATCTATTTCTTGTAAAAATTATAACTATTTTAAAATGGTAGTTACATTTCAGTTACCTTACACACACACACACACACACACATATATATATATATATATATATATATATATATATATATATATATATATATATATATATATATATATATATATATATATATATATATATATATATATATATGAGCAAGCTTTAAGGCAAATGGGGATGAAATGATCAGTTATAGCTTGAATTTTCTTGGAGACACGGTAGGGTAATGGATAGCGGCACGGAGAGAGGAATCGGAGAGCCGAGTTCGATTTCCAGTCTGGTCATGGCATTCACGTACGTGCTAATAATCTGAAGTAAGATATGAATTCTCTTCTTCTCCCCACTCCCAGCTATGGGTAAATAGCAGGACGGACTAGGTATTAACTGGTCTAGGAGAAAATAACTCCGATTTCCAATACTGTATGTAGCCCTGGCGTTGTACATAATATGCAACTAACGAAAGGATATTTCCCATTGGCTTGATAATCCCAACTACGGTCGAATAACGATAATAAATTATCTTTTTTTTTCTCCCGAAATTTTGTTATTGTTTGCATGTACAACCGTTGGTATTGTCAGAATCATGTTGTAGAACCATTTTTTTTGTTGCTTCAAGTCTCTTCTTCATATACAGCTAAAGAAAGGTCCGTTCGCATTGGCTCGGTGATTCCAACTACGGTCGAATAATGATGATAAATTTTCAGAAGAATTATCGTTGTAAAGGTAAGCTTAAAAAGTAATGCGATACTTAAATGCTGCCTATCGCATCTACTTCTTCGTACCTATTTTGATGAGGATCCGATGAAGATCTCTCCGCAGGTGCTAGCTTAAATGCCTCCCGATAGGGCAGCTTTTAATCTAATATATATATATATATATATATATATATATATATATATATATATATATATATATGAAAAATCTCTTAGAGTTAACCTGTAGAAAAAGACAATTTTTATATATGTAAAAGACAATAGGAAAATTGTAATGGTAGCCAACGTGTTTCGTGCAACGTGGACTTTTTCAAGGCGAAAACGAAATGAATTTATTAAACAAGGTAACTAATAATAACAAAACAAATTGTCCTTAGCAACTGGAAGAATTTAGAAAACGCTATTTTCATACTGTTAACTGAAAATTACGCCAAGTACTCTCACGTGTGGATATATATATATATATATATATATATATATATATATATATATATATATATATATATATATATATATATATCGAATGACGGTGTACTGGCATGGCACTCTCAGAATACTTTTCTGTTTCTTCAAGTCTCTTCTTCATCTATGGAAAGATTGTCTAGCATTCACTGAGGACTCTTACTATACAAGAGTTCAGTACTAATTCTTTATTTCCAATGAAATTTTCTTTGCTTCTGGAAGAATTAGCCTACAGTCTTCTCTTAAATCCCTTCTCAGATTTCTGAATTGTCGAACTTGTTTGATCTCCAATTTGTAATTTGCATGTTGGGGTGACCCTTTTGCTAACAACCATGCATTTCGCCTTCTTGCAATTGTTTTTAAGTTCTTTCTTCCCGCTTTCCTCGATTAATAACGGCACTTAAAATTCTCAGCATCCTTCTGTAGAGCCACATTTCGGTTGCCTCACGTCTCTTTTTGAACTGCGAGGATAATGTTCAGCATTCACTGCCATATATGAGGACTGACAAAACTAAAAAATTAAAACACAACCACAGAACCAATAAAATTGATTATAAAATATATAAAGATCTTGCAAACTACCTGCAAAACCTTCAAATCTGACTTAAAATTTCGATGTTAAAATATAATAAAATATTATATATATATATATATATATATATATATATATATATATATATATATATATATATAAAGTAGTCTTTATCTGTCTGTTCGTTTGTTATCGAACTCCTCCTAGGGTCTCGGAGATATACCCCCATAACCATATATATTCTGAAACTACATTACCCTGGGTACTTGGGGAAGTATATTTCATTTTGATCAAAGGGTGTACCCTCGGGGATTGGGCACAAACCTCCAGTTGATATTTCCCTTTGATATAAATTCAATTGCATTTTGATAAAAGGGGGTCCCAGGGGCACCTCACCAACACTGAAGCGTTTTCCCTTTTATTTAAATTAAATTTAAATTTGAACAGTGGAATGACTCCAATCCAAAATAGAGAAGGAGAAAGCCAGAAGATGGAGGTCACATCGGTAAGTTCGTTTGGTAATACTGAAATGCATCATTTTCTCCTCAAATTATAACATTGTTTTAAAATCAATCATCATTGCAACGCGCAGGTAATTCGGCTAGTAATTTTATAATAAAGAAGTGGACATTTGAAACGATGAGTGCGAAATGGCGAATGCAAAATGGCGAATGCGAAATGGCGAATGCAAAATGGCGAATGCAAAATGGCGAATGCAAAATGGTGACTGCAAAATGGCGAATGCGAAACGGTGACTGCGAAAAATCGCCTGAGAAATGTCCACTGTGAATCGTAACTTTTCGTTTTAAAATGGTTTAGCGAAAAAAATACTTTAACATTTGAGATGGCGTCTTCAGATTTTTTTTATTCAGATTATTTATCACATTTTTTTCTTCCGACTTGCGATTCTGCGGCCACCTTTAGTTCTGAGATAAGGAAATGAAACAGGATCGGTTATGCCAGAGATAGTCTCGTCCAATGCCGCAAATTGCTACAAAACCAAAACATCAATCGAAAACCTCGAGTAACGTACTTAAATAGCCTGATCAAATCGGCTTTAATTATGGATGCCATGCATGGCGCCAAATTCGTTTAGAAATGTCTAACTGCTTACAACCGCTTCCTATGATCAACGGTTCAAAATGGCTTTGAACTGGTGAAGCCTGAGGGTCTTGTCAAAGACTATCCTTCCTTGTGGACTGGAAAATCATCCCAAAGAACTGTATCAAATAATATAAACCGCATCATTTGAGGACTACCAACAGCAGCAACAACTAAAATGTATAGCCTATGTGACCCAATGAGAAAATAATAATATAATTAAACTGTTAACATTCCACATTACTTCAAATAAGAGGTTAGTAAGGAAAATCCCCGTCAATACTTTCTGACGTTCAACTACCCGAGAGCATCTCTCTGCGGCTTCTCGGTCTCACCTTGTCTACTGACCTGAGATGGAACAAATACATTGAGTCCATTGCTTCGTCCACCGCAAGGAAAGTTGGCTCCTTGTGCCACGCCAGGAAATTTTTCTCCCCGGAATCGATCCTTCAAATCTACAAATGAACTATTCGTTGCATGGAGTATTGCTGCCATATATAGTCTGGAGCCCCTTCTGTTTACCTCGGGGTACTTGATAAGATCCAGAGACGGATATGCAATATAATTGGCCCTGATCAGGCATCTCGTATGCAGTCGCTCTCTCACAGACGCGCCGTCGCCTCTCTCTGTCTTTTTTACAAATACTTTCATGGTAATTGCTCCGATGAGTTGTTTTCGCTGGTTCCCAGACTTCGCGAATTCAAGCGCCCTACGAGACTGGCATCTCGCTCGCACCCTTTCACTGTTGAAACTGTTAAATGTAGCCGCCTCTTCTACTCCACTAGCTTCATATCTCGCACCTCTCGCCTGTGGAACTCCCTTCCCTATTCCTGTTTTCCTGATAGCTTTAATCCCCAACTATTCAAATCTAATGTTAATCGATATCTCCAGTTGCCTTGATCTATCCACTATCCTTCCACCCACCCTTTCCTCTATCATTCCTGCTCTCGCTCCAAATCCTCTATAATCCCTTGCGTGCTAGTGGCTTCCAGCCTTGCTAGGGGTGAAATGCTTAAAAAAAATAAAATACTGGAAAGTGTAATAAGAAGTACTGGATTTGATAAACTTGTTTTTATGAAAAAAAATCTTTGAAGAGAAAGATTTTATAATTACAACTGATGGCAGTACTGGCTGCTCGGTCACTGAAAGCCGAATATTTCCTTATAGGGAAACGGCTAATATTACCATTACCATTATAATTACATTTTCAGAATAACAGGGTGAGATGGATAGATTGTCGCCTGAATTACTTACACTGACATCCCATTTTAACAGATATATTTACCAAAATTACACAAAAATATCTTGAAATAATAAAGTGTAAATTTATTCATTAAAATCGCAATTGGCTTCAACCACAGCCTTAGGAATCTCCTGCAGCTCTTCTGGACGGTCTCCTTGTTTAAGTTGGTGAATGCTGCCATAATCCTTGCCTTCAGTTCATCTTTGGTGTTGCAAGGAGTTTTGTTGATCGACTGTGCCCACAAATAATAATAAAGGGGATTACAGTCTGGGGAGTTAGTTGGCCAGATATAAGGGGTGAGATGGTCGCAGTAATTGTTTGGCAGTCTCTGACTGGGTTTGACTGCTTGTGTGGCACGGTGCAGAGTCCTGTTGCCAGACATAGTGTCTTTCAGCAGCCACCCTCTCGGCCCAAGAGCATCAATACTTCCTCAAGGCACTTAATGTAGGCCTCTGTGTTGAGTCTGACAAATCGCGTTCAGAGGGCGCTTTCTTAGCTGATGTGCCTTCATAATCACTATTAGACTCATCCAACTCTTTCGGAATCCTCTGCACTGTCTTCAGATTGACACCTAAACACTGAAATGTTTGTATTGGAACTACCGGCGTAGCAGCATAGCTATGCCTTTTCCAAATTTCTGGTGGAGTAAATTGCGTCATAGTAGTCTTTTTCTCACAGACGATGCCCAACTAACCCGACTATACTTTGCAGCCGACACAATCAATAACAAACAACGCGCATGCGCGAAATTAAAAATATAAAATGGCGTCAATTTACCCTGTATAATGCATCTCCTATGATTAACCACTTCTTGGTTCATCGATATGCAAAATACTTATTGGAATCTTTATTTCCTGGAAGATAGCAACATCTGTCGGCGCATTTAGGAGGAAGATATAAATAAGCGACAGACATACGTTTATGTTCTGTTTTCCGAAGTGTTAAATAAATAAACATGTTGCGAATTTAAAATTCCTTTAAAACATAAGATCGTAAATCTCATTTGACGGATAAATAGAAATATTTAATGATCTACCACTCGTCCCTACATGGAATATTTCTGCGAAATCTGGTGTGTTGCTCCTTCTGTATATATCGAGATTCTTGACAAAAATCCAAACATGAGTATGCAATATAATCGATCCTGAATTGAAATCTCCGTTTCAGTCACTTTCTTATGGGCCTGACGTGGTTTCCATTTTTTTTTCTACAAATATTTTCATGGCAACTGGCTTTCCGCCTTAGACTTATGGGAACTACTGAGGACTACATAGAGACATGGAGGTATTATGGTGACTGTAATAAGAATGATAAGAATGTGCTTTTTTGGTGTAAGGAATACCGTTGTATGTTTGGGTCATTAAGTGTGGCTAGCAAAATTTGAGATAAAACAAATTGAAAACCAGCCTTCCCCTATCCCCCTTTGGCCGTGTGCCACATTTTTTGTATTTTTCAGTATCGCTTTCCTCCTTGGCGTCTCGACTGCATGAATTTAAGCTTACTACTGAATTGGCAGTTAGGTCTCACCATTTTTTTTTGTTGAACTAGTTCGAACGAACCGTATGTTCTATTCTAAAAGTTTCTTTTCTCACCTTGGAACTCTCTTCCGGTTTTTTGCTTACCTGCTATGTACAGTCTTTAAATCTTTAAACGCAACATCAATCTCCTTATTTTGTCTTCCTCAACCTCAAATCTATTCTTTTATTGTCTTTTCTCTTCTTTTAAATCTTCCTATTCTATTTCAATTTACATAAGCCCTAGCGTCTTAGTGGCATTATCTCCTTGTTTGGCGATAAAAAAATAAATTCAGTGCTTGAAAAAGATCAAAATGTACTGGAAATTTCAAACAAATGTTCGGCAAGAAGTGCGAAAATTTTTGTTGAAGATTTTTGACCATTTCGGTGCCTATCTGATAATGTCCAGTTGAGGCGTTTTTTCAGGGGTTTTTTCTCACTGACCTGTGTACCCAGTCGAAAGAGATATGACTCCCAATACGCTAGACCAGAGGGTCTCAACCTTTTTCAGCCAACTGTCACTTTTTCGCTATTTGTAAATTTATAAATTCAAATATTTTACTGACAATGTTTTTGTTTTTTTTTTAATATAATCCTTGTGATTGGGTTCGGGTTAGAAATTTAATATTTGGTTTGAAATTTGTAAATTTCATTCTTATGTCGCCTCGAGTACATATTTTAATTTTATTTCTTTCATTGGTTAAGATTTTATTGATTGCACTGAAACCACAGTCAACGAAATCAGAGGTTGGAAAGTATAGCAGTATTTTAGCCATTTCAGACGAAATGTTCGGACACAGCTGTCTCGCTGTATTCGATAGCCATTATTCTGTTATATTGCTGCTTTCAAATTTGTATTTGCATTCATCATTGTGTTTCAATTCAATATGTTCCTCCTGCATATTTTCACTGACAGCTTCTATGTCACATCCGAAGGAATCCATTATCCACGGAGAGAACTCTAACGAAAATCAATCTGAAAATCAGCTATTTAGTTCTTCCAATTTCAATAAATATTCTGTATACTTTTTACTCGTTTCTTCTGGGAGATGTTCACTTACTTCTGTAAACTCGGGCAACTTATTGAAATTCGAAATTTCTCAAAATAAGTCTAATTTTTCAGAAAATGATTTCTCGAAATAAGTCTAATTTTTCAGAAAACGATTCCTCGAAATAAGTCTAATTTTTCAGAAAATGATTTCTCGAAATAATTCTAATTTTTCAGAAAACGATTTCTCGAAATAAGTCTAATTTTTCAGAAAACGATTTCTCGAAATAAGTCTATTTTTTCAGAAAACGATTTCTCGAAATAAGTAAGTCTAATTTTTCAGAAAATGATTTCTCGAAATAAGTCTAATTTTTCAGAAAACGATTTCTCGAAATAAGTCTATTTTTTCAGAAAATGATTTTTCGAAATAAGTCTAATATTTCAGAAGACGATTTATCGAAATAAGTCTAATTTTTTCAGAAAATGGTTTCTCGAAATAAGTCTAATTTTTTCAGAAAATGATTTCTCTAAATAAGTTTAATTTGCCAGAAAATGATTTCTCGAAATAAGTTTAATTTTTATGAAAATGATTTCCCGAAATGAGTCTAATTTTTCAGAAAATGGTTTCATTTAACATTTTGAAAAATCTATGCTAAAAAGGAAATGTCACATTTGTGATGTCAAGTTTCCTCTGAACAAATTTTTTTCGCCCATATTTTCCTATTTTGTTCCAAATAGGTTTACAAATCTGGCCAGGCAGTTTCCTTTAAAAACCCAAAGAAATACCGTATGGATAATAAGACTTATATACTGTTCATCGGTATCAATACAAAACCTTCGAAAAAGTTTGTCATATTTGCTGTGAGATTTTATTTTATTCAATGTTTTTAATAACAACGGTTAATGACTCATGAAGATCAGGGCTAATATTTTTGGCAACTAATCGATGACAACGCGCCATGCAATGCATAGCAAAAATAGAAGGCGATATATTTTTTTAATGCGCAATAAATCCTTTATGCTTACTAAACATGAATGTAGCACCATCTATTGCGCAGGATACCAAGTTTTCAAAGGGTACTTGATTTTCAACAAACCAAGATTCTCAGCTCCAAAAATGGATATGCCAGTGGTATCTAATAGTTTAACGATTAACTCTTCACAGAGTTTGCAGGAATAATCTATATAAATGACATATGCCATAAGAATAACTCCATTATCGCTTACCGTAGATTCATCGATCTGAATTGAGAATTTAGTGCTTTTTAATCTTTTAACTAGTTGTCTTTCCAAATCTGTTTATCAAATACTCCTGGCCTGAATCTATATTTCGTTCTCAAGTTGGTGTTTTCAATCTAGAGAACGGTGTTTATGATACAACACTGGGGAGAGAGTATCTTGCTTTGGCTAAGTTTCTTTAAAAATGGAACAGGAGTGTAGGTAAGAGTTAAGGAGAGAATGAAAAATGGAGGTTATTTTGAAATCTTGGATTCTGTTAGAATCTTGAGGCCGAAGCGTGGTTGGAGATCTTAAAAACGGCACTGAACAAAACACGGATTTTAATGTAGATAGAAATGTCTTTACGTCTGGTCACGTCCCGAGTCCCGTGACCATTTGCCGTAGCCTATTTCCTTCTGTGAAAATATATGAACAGATGAGAGTAAAACGAGAATTTTGCAGCATAAGACAAAGAGTCAACGTGAGTCATTTAATCCAAAGAACACCGTTTCTACAACTAAAACATGAAGGAAGGAATATCAAACTTTGGCGGTGTTTCTCCTCAAGAGAGACAGGAAACATGGAGAAGAGAGCATATTGCATTGACGGTGTTTCTTTGAAAATGGAACAAGAAGCCCGTTAAGAGTTTAGGGTATAAAGAAAAAAAGGGCGAACTTGGATGTTTGTGCTCGCAAAAAAACAAAAACAAAAAAGAAACGTAATTTCAAGAAGATGGTTTTTACCTTGACACGGCTATTATTTTAACTACCTTCACTCCTCGGCAATTGTTTTCAAAAGCCACAGTTAGAACTGTAATAAAACTAAACGCATGATGAAAGTGAATTTATACAATTTTTCAGTTCTTGAGAATTTGCAATAAAATTATTAAATATTATTTATTTATTAGATTGTTTATTTACGGCCCCTGACACAATCCAAAATACACATCTAAATTCATCCAGAGATATCTTCACGTGACGTTACGTCTCTAATTTGGTAACCTATAGGGTCACAACATTTGCCGACATCGTAAAACTGCATTTCTACAGCCGCGTAATAAAAAAAATCACGTTTTTTGCCTTTGCAAGTCAACATATTGTTTAGTCTATTTCCATCGGTGGAAATATATGAGAATGAAACAAGAACTTTTGCAGCATAAAACAAAGAGTCAAGGTGAAACTTTTAATCCAAAATCTTGATCCGGACTCGCAATCCTGAAATTTTGGATTCCCAAGTTTTCATTATGGGGTCACCACATTTGCTGTAGCCAACAAGAATGCCGACATTGTAAAACTGCTTTTCTGAAGCCGCGTAATAAAAAAAAATCACGTTTTGTCTTTACAAGTAAACATGGATTAAACTATTTCCATCTGGGAAAATATGGTATGAACAGATGAGAGTCAAACAAGAAATTTTGCAGCATAAGACAAAGAGTCAACGTGAGATATTTAATCTAAAGAACGCCGTCTCTATGACAAAATATGGAGCAAGGAATATCACACTTTGGCGGTGTTTCTCTTCAAGAGGAACAGGAAATTTGGTAAGGCTTATAATTATTATTGGTTATTACCGGTAATTATAATGTAAAAAGAGGATTATTCATATCTTTTTCTGTTCATTATCTATCTATCTATCTATCTATCTATCTATCTATCTATCTATCTATCTATCTATCTATCTATCTATCTATCTCGTTCTGTTCATATCTATCTATCTATATATCTCATTCTATTCATATCTTTATATCTGTCTAGCTAGGTAGCTATTTATGTTCCTTATCTATCTATCTAACTGTTAAATCTATGTTAAAATCTCTCTATCTATATATCTATCTCGGTCTATTCATATCTATCTACCTATCTATCATTTATTTATCTGACATGAATTATTTATTAGATTGTTTATTTACAGCCGCTGACACAATCCAAAATATACATCTAAATTCATCCAGAGATATCTTCACGTGACGTCACGCCTCTAATACTGTAACCTATCAAGTTTATAGGGTCACCATATTTCCTGCAGCCAACAAGCATGTCAGCATTGTAAAATTGCTTTTCTAAAGCTACGTGATTTAAAAATCCACATCGGGAAGGAATATCACACTTTGGCGGTGTTTCTCTTATAGAGGGACAGGAAGTTTGTTAAGGCGATAGTCCAAGGTAGAACCAATAAAGAAGAACTCGAACACAGGTATGGAATAACACAGATATATTACAAACAGGAATATAGAGAGAGAAGTAGAAGTGTTAGTACGAACAATCAGGTTTAGTAGAGAGGACAATGTAGTCTCGACCAGTATCACTATTAAAAAGTCTTGCAGTAATTGTCTGAACGCGACTTTGTTTCGGACTGCCTCTGACTCGACTCTTGACTCCACTTGAACTACTGACGATATTCAGTCACCCACCAACGAGGGCGTCATGTGGCACAAGGCCTTCTTAACGTGGGATCTCCGAACACGTGGGCTCGGTCAAAAATATGACCATTAAACCCATATAAACGTGTTCAGGGTCGGTTTACCTCTCCGAAAGAGAATCCGCCCTACGGCGTAGCCTCCTACGGATTCCTCCGGGCCCAAAGGCAGAGAGTTCAACCGATCAGTCGTTCAAGACTTGACCAACTGACGATATTCAGTCAACCCCCAAGTGGGCGTCATGTGGCACAAGGCCTTTTTAACATGGGATCTCGGAGCCCGTGGGCTCGACCAATAATATGTAGAAAGTTGACCCGAATCGTCGCCCAAGAGTTGAGCGACGGACTTTATTTAGTCACCCCCCACGTGGGAGTCATGTGGAACAAGGCCGGTTTAACGTGGGCACTACTAGCTCGTGGGCTCGGCCAAAAATATACCCATTGAACCCGTATAAACGGGTTCAGGGTCGGTCTACCTCCCCGAAAGAGACTCCACGCTTCGGCGTAGCCTCCTTCGGGTTCCTCCCGCCCGAAATCAGAGAGTTCAACCGAACCTTCGCTCAAGATTTGAGCGACAGACTATTTATTCACCCCCGGACGTGGGCGTCATGTGGCGCAAGGCCGGTTTAACGTGGGCACACCGAGCCCGTGAGCTCGGCCAAAAATATACCCATTGAACCCGTATAAACGGGTTCAGGGTCGGTCTACCTCCCCGAAGGAGACTTCGCGCTTCGGCGTAGCCTCCTTTGGGTTCCTCCCGCCCGAAAGCAGAGAGTTGAACCGAACCTTCGCTCAAGATTTGAGCGACGGACCATTTATTCACCCCCGGACGTGGGCGTCTTGTGGCGCAAGGCCGGTTTAACGTGGGCACACCGAGCCCGTGAGCTCGGCCAAAAATATACCCATTGAACCCGTATAAACGGGTTCAGGGCCGATCTACCTCCCCGAAAGAGACTCCGCCCATCGGCGTAGCATCATTCGGGTTCCTTCCGCCAGAAGAAAGAGAGTTCAACCGAACAGTCGGTCAGGACTTGATCGACTGACCATATCCAGGCACCCGCCCACATGTGGCACAAAGCCTTTTTAACGTGGGCTCTCCGAGTCCGTGGGCTCGACCAAAAATATGCCCATTGAACCCGTATAAACGGGTTCAGGGTCGGTTTACCTCCCGGAAAAAGAGACCGCCCTTCGGCGTAGCCTCCTTCGGGTTCCTCCCGCCCGAAGGCAGAGAGTTCAAAAGAAAAGTCGGTCAAGAGTTGAGCGACTGACAATATTCAGTCACCCCCAGGCCTTTCTAACGTGTGATATCCGAGCACGTGGTCTCGGCCAAAAATATACCCATTGAACCCGTATAAACGGGTTCAGGGTCGGTTTACCTCCCCGAAAGAGAATCCGTCCTTCGGCGTAGCCTGCTTCAGATTCCTCCCGCCCGAAGGTAGATAGTTCAACCGATCTGTTGTTCATGAGTTGAGCGACGGACTATATTTAGTCACCCCCCACGTGGGCGTCAGGTGGCACAAGGCCGGTTTAACGTGGGCACTCCGAGCCCGTGGGCACTCCGAGCCCGTGTGCTCGGCCAAAAATATACCTATTGAACCAGTATAAACGGGTTACTCCCGCCCGAAAGCAGAGAGTTGAACCGAACTGTCACTCAAGAGTTGAGCGACGGACTATATTTAGTCACCCCACCCCACATGGGCCTCGTGTGGCACAAGGCCAGTTTAACATGGGCACTCCGAGCCCGTGGGCTCGGCTAAAAATATACCCATTGAACCAGTATAAAAGGGTTCAGGGCCGGTCTACCTCCCCGAAGGAGAGACCGCCCTTTGGGGAAGACTCCTTCGGGTTCCTCCCGCCCGAAATCAGAGAGTTGATTCGAACCGTCGCTTAAGAGTAGAGCGACGGACGATATTCAGTCACCCCACCCCACGAGGGTGTCACGTGGCACAAGGCCTTTTTAACGTGGGTTTCCCGAGCCGGTGGGCTCGGCCAAAAATATAAACGGGTTCAGGGCCGGTCTACCTCCCCGAAGGAGACTCCGCCCTTCGGCGTAGCCTCCTTCGCGTTCCTCCCGCCCGAAAGCAGAGAGTTGAATCGAACTGTCGCTCAAGAGTTGAGCGACGGACTATATTTTGTTACGCCACCACGTGGGCGTCATGTGGCACAAGACCCGTTTAACGTGGGCACACCGAGCCCGTGGGCTCGGCCAAAAATATACCCATTGAACCCGTATAAACGGGTTCAGGGCTGGTCTACCTCCCCGAAGGAGACTCCGCCCTTCGGCGTAGCCTTCTTCGGGTTCCTCCCGTCCGAAAGCAGAGAGTTGAACCGAATCGTCGATCAAAAGTTGAGCGAACTCCTTGCCTAATCCTGAGGCGCAGTATTTATTATGTATGGAATAGTCCATTATTATTATTATGGGTAAGATCCCATAACAAGATTTTAAAATGCCTATGATCCAAAACCCGGATCTTAATGTGGATAGAAATATCTTTACATCCGTTTATGACTGCAATAACTTGATCCTTTGCGGTAGCCATAGCAGAATTCTTTGTCAGGCTGGTCTTAAAATTTCTTCAGGAAAGACTATAAAAGTTTTAAACAGACCTTCACAGAATACCAACCAGAATCCATTTGAAAACTAATGGGATGAATTTAAAAGACATATTAGATCATATAAACCATGTTATCTGGTACAGCTCAGGTTATAACCCGAATAGATTTGCAATTGACTCTTAATCTTGTTAATCGAACGAACTCTGACAAAAACATTAAAGAGAATGTCACAATTTGACGGATTTATTTTTCTAGCAAAAGGGATCAGGAAGATAGATAAGGGTTTATGATATAATGAAAAAAAAAAAAGGAATATTTTGAAAAACGGATATCAACTTGAAAATGTTTGAAACGTGATTGGAGATTTAAAAATGATCCAAAAGATGCGTTTTAATCAGTCTAGGTATATTTTCAAGCTATGAATAAAAAGTTTGTTATTTTTCACGGAGTCCTGACCGGAATCTGAATTAATCTAATGTAGATAACTCCACGAAATCGCTAAAAAAACAGCATAGCTTGATGAAAAAGACGCCAACCTTGCAGAAAACAAAATTTTATTGTCTAAATGCTTATGTTATTATTGAGAGGAAAGACCAAATTATTTTAAAAAATTTTCCTTCTTTTTAGAACATTCTAAATTTTGATTAAAAAAAACTTGTTTCTATTTGTATCAGCGGAACTAGTAAATAACATAGACAATTTTTAGCACGTTTTTTTGGTATGACACATTAATTTGAAAAATCGTGCAAAAATAGAAATAATTGTCGGATGTTAATGAAACTTTCAGGAACTATTCACCGATTATCGAAATTATTATAAATATGTTTTTTTTTATTAAAATCATGGTAGAAATATTTTTTCAAATATTTCTTACCCACCCCATAACTAATTTTATGAAAACGCTAGAAATTCGATCGCATCGGGTTTAGTGATTACAATAATTAAAAGCACAGGGCTTTGAGGAATGCAAATCATGTTTTTTTTGTTTTTAATTGGAGTCAACGTACCTGAAAATCAGCTCTGAATTGTAACATATATAACTCAATAAAACAAAGATATTATTTAATTTCAAATGCTTTTATTTGCTTTTAGTTGTTTTTATGAATATGGACAATATTTTCTGAAAGCAAAAAATTTTTTTCGCTGAAAAATGAATTTTTAATACAATTATTTGTTATTTCTTTCATTATAATAGAGTTTACATTTAAGTTGTTAAAATATTATAAAATTAGTTAAAAGCCCCATCGGCTTTCCTAAGTGTCCTTATGAGATAGATCTTTTTTTAGCGCGTTGTAAATTGTATCATTTTGACTAATCAGAAGATCCACAGTAATTAAGAAATGTAATTTTGTGCTTATAACCGGGCTGTAATTATAAAGTACGGAAGACCAACCAGAATATAATTAAGTTGCGTTATTTCAGTTAAGCATTGTTCTCCGCTGTTAAGGCCTTTACTTTTGCGAAACACGTGTGGAGAAGTTAATTTGATTTTTCAATTTCAACTGAGAAGGGTACCTACAAGTATCAGTATCATCTTATGAAATTTATATGATCTCATTTTTATATTAATCTCAGTTATGACATTTTTTCATAAATGAAATATCAAAATTAATAATAAAATGAATTCAAATACAAATAACAGTAAAATGTAATAAATGTACATAAAATTATAGTATTTTATGTACAGTTCTGATAAAATTTCATAAGAAAGGTACCTATAAATTAATTAGATACATTTCGTAGGGAATATTAAAATTAATGTCACTCTTAACACTTATTTTAATTTCTTTATAATATATTTTCCATAAAGCATCATAAACGTAAAGGTGAAAGCTAAGTACAAAAAAAAAAATAGACCGCTGAAAGTTTTCGTTAAAAATAACGAGGTAAATAATTTGTTCATTTAAATGTAAATTATTTCACTTTTCTCCTTCCGTAGAACAAATTAGCCTCATGGAATTCGTAAATATGTCATTCATCACCTGTCAAGAGACGCGAAAGTTTATGACCTGCTTTGTTTTATTTTCAAATTACATCTTTTTGGCACAAAAGCTAAGTTAAGTTTGGTTCAAAATATTTTAAATAAACATTATAATTTCTGATTTTCTTAAAATAAGTTTTGAAAAAATGATAATTGATATTTAAAAGAATTTCAAAGTGAGATTTCCAGGTTTTTTTTTAAATGGAAAAAAATGGTCAATTTTGCTGACTCAAAAAAAAAAACTAGATTTTTAACGAAAGTTTCGGACGTGCTAGGAACGATTAAAAAATGGAAAAAAATACCCCCAAAATACTTTGATCTTTCCTCTTAATAATAACAAACATTTAGACGATAAAATTTTGTTTTCGTCAAGTTTGGCGTCTTTTTCATCATGCTATACTCTTTTTTTAGAGATCTCGTGGAGGTACCTAATCTAATGGAAGATTTGTTGAAAATAATCCGAATATTGCAACTGAATATCTCAGTGATAATTCGAAAGCCAATCGAGTGAAAGTAACAAGAAATAGCATGACTAAAATCTCTCACAAGTGAGGCCTTCGAGTATTCTGACATCATGAGTGTTTTGAAAGCTGACTCAGTCTATCTATCTATCTATCTACTAAACATCTGTGATTGCTTGCATGCTTGTGTATTTCGGCCGACAGGCGCATAATGATTAAAGTTTTATGTAATTTAAGTGAATAAGATTTAAAAATACGAGTTGTTTACCCAGTAAGTATTTTAATATGATTTAAGTGAATAATATATAAGCATATGAGTTGTGTACACGGTATGTATTTTTATTTTAACTTCTTCAAAACTAATATTTTTTAGTTAAAGACAGACACAAAGAGATCCCGCTTTGCCGTTTCTTCCAGTTGTTTGTAGAGCAAATATTTATATTTTAGCTTTCTTTAAACAAATAATATTTTAAACATTTAAAAGATATTTTTGGTATATTTTAGAATATTTTCAAGTGAATATGATTTTAAAATATTTTTTGGCATATTAAAAAGTATTTTTTTGAATCATCTGACTTAAACTTCAAATTTATCCCGCAAGTTCTATTGCTATTAAATGCCGTGAACAATCAGTAAAACGTTAAGTATGAACTTTTAAACCAGACCAATGATGACACGAACGAATTGAAAAGTAGTCAACTGAATCAAAATAAAATTTAATTAATAATAAAATTAACTTTTCTTTCAATCGAATGTTGAAATCAGCTTCAATGTTTTATAACTTGAACCGTCAGTGAAACAACGGGTCACGGGTGGGGTCTAGTTTTAAATAAAGCTTTAAAATATCAAACCCTGTCAGTAATTAAAATTATCAATCTCTCTCCCTCTCTCTCTCTCTCACACTGTATATATATATATATATATATCGATCTATCTTTTTATTATGTTCGTTATTCATCTATTTAATTGTGATCGTTATCTATATAATTATTTTTGGTGTCTATTTATTTAATTGTTCGTTATCTATCTATCTATCAATATAATTATGCTCGTTATTTATCAACCTGTTTAATTATGTTCGTTATCTATCTACCTATCTATCTATCTATCTATCAGCATATATATATATATATATATATATATATATATATATATATATATATATATATATATATATATAATAAAAAGGCTTAAACACTAATATTCCATTGTCATAATTTATTCCATTGGAATCGTAAATACGATCCAATTCATCAGACCTACAAATTCAAAAAGAAAACAGAAAAAACAACTCTAGAAATAAAAATAGAATTTAGAGAGAGTGTAAGTATCAGAGTGTGGGGCGAATGTTAGTGCTAAAGTGAGGGGTAATAGACGAGAGAAGGTAGGAGATTAAAACTTAACAGAGAGGAGTTTTAGAGAGGTGAGTCGAAGGCGGTTTAAATATGAATGTTCTAGGATGTCTAATACATTAAAGGTGTAACCGGAAAGGATACATTTTGTGGTGACATACACACACAATAGACGATCTAATCTTAAAGATCAGAAGATGAGGGAGAGAGAAGAAAAGAAAAGAAAAAGGGGTGGGGGAGAAAGATGGGGTGGGGGGAACTAAAACCAAAGGGCATTTACTGAAAGGGCCGCTGTGTAATTGAGAAAATTTGACAAAAATAATATCGACTACAGGTTACAAATCAAATATAAACATATAAAAAATAAATATAACGATTATCTAATCTAGTAAGGACCTATATTTCTATGTTCAAAAACACATGCGTATACACACATACACAATAACATATACACGTACATACATACATAAAGGCGTGTACCCACATACACACATACATACATATACACATACATTCATACACATCCACTCCTACATATATATACACATTTACATACATATATACATACGGACATACACATACGTGCACATAAACATATATACATAAAATCTTACATCTCCATACAATTACATACACCCATCTAAACAAATAAAGAATGTATCCCTATATCTATCCGTCTAACTATACATACATACATATATACACATACATATACACCCATATACAGATATATATGAGTACATACATACCAAAACATACACACACATATAAGCACATCTACATATACATCTACCTACATATACATACAACCATATACGCATACATAAATATACATATACATTATATACGCATACATATACATACATACATACATATACCTATACACACCTATATATATACACATATACCCACATACACACACTGATACGCACATATACATATACATATACATATAAATCAAAATGTAAAATCTAAAAAAGTAAAATTTTAAAATTTTAAAAATTTGGTCTCAAAAAAAAATATATTAAAATACATAGCGCATCACTTAAACATACACAATGATATATATATATATATATATATATATATATATATATATATATATATATATATATAGATAAACATAATAAACATAATAGTCATTCCATTAAAATGTCATGCCTGAGGTTATTGAACCAAGATGGAACTGAGATAAGTGACAACTTGTTATAAAATGGTATTTATGTTGCCTCGTATACTACAGAAATTAGAGCATAAATAAATATAATTATTTATTTAAAAATATGATTCAAACACGCTACAAAAGAGTTCTCATGTTTCAAAACAAGAGCCGAAAACTTCAATATAATTATCCGAATTAAATTAATTCAATTTAATTCAAATAATTATATTGAAGTTTTCGGCTCTTCTTTTGAAACATGAGAACTCTTATGTAGCGTGTTTGAATCATATTTTTAAATAAATAATTATATTTATGCTCTACTTTTGTATCGAGCACTATTTTTTTAAAAATAATAACAAAAATACTAAAGAACTTTGAATTATTTACCTAACCAGTTCCTTCCTATTTTCTATATATTTTTCATACACACACACACACACACACACACACACACACACACATATATATATATATATATATATATATATATATAAATGGTGGTACTCGCTTGGTAAAAGCTTGGATAGTTCGACTTGTAGTAGAACAAATCGATACCCAAGGAAACTCAGGCAAAAACAATCATCCAGAGTTCAAGCTCAAAGTCTAAAGAAAAAAAACCTCCAAAACGAGTAAAAGGCAACTACGTAAAGGGCTCAATGCACGAAGTAGAGCAAAACCTAAGATAAACCTAAGGAGCCAGCTTAGGTAAAAACGGAACGGTCGGTTTAGGTGAAACTTAGGTAGGTTTGTTTGGCTCCTTAGGATTATCTTATATATATATATATATATATATATATATATATATATATATATATGAAGAAAAATATACGGAAAAAACAAACAAAAATCCTAATATGCAATTATGCCGTTTTAATGTTAATATAATGTCAACGTGGGACGTTTCGGTCTAACAGACCATCTTCAGGGCATATTCATAAAACATAATTAACATTAGACCATATTCAATTCAACAGGAAAAAGACGATGGACATAAGAGCAAGACCAATCCAAACAGATAACTGAAATATTTTATAAGATCAGCGTTCCGTTTAAATATGATCACGTCGTCGTCACGTGGGCGATGTTGTCAAAACGTATTCCTAAAATTTGAGTATTTTGAATGAAAAACGAACAGAATTTTACTTTGATCTAAAACTTATATGTATGTTTGTCGAGCATTAATCTTGCTAGAAAAGGGGAAATATTAAAGAAGCCAGGTCTAGTGTTCACCGTGCGTGAGGTAGATATTATGCCTGCTTCATAAATCCGATTTTTATTATGGAAATATTTTAAAACCTTCACAGAATCAAAATCGAAATTATGATCAGCTTTAGTCGTGTGTACAACTAAAGCATTGTTTAAATTTCCGAGGCGAATATCTCGTTTATGTTCGAAAACACGAGATTTTACGGACCTACATGTTTCACCCACATATTTTAAGTCACAGTTTTTGCATGAGATTTGGTAGATGCAAGCATCGGATGTAATATGTTGTTTGCTGGTGCTATTTAATAAATTACGGATAGTTCTAGTAGGTAATATTGTAGTTTTAATTTTTAGCGCATTTAAATTATTGGAGATACGTTCGGTCAAATGGTTATTTCGTAGAAAGATGCAGCCAAAAGAATTATCAGGAGCAGCTGAAAGTGTGCCTTTCACTGATGTAGTTGTAGTAGTGGCCTTTGAGGTGTCATTTTGCGCTGATGAATGAATTTTCAACGCTTTATTTTTAGCTCTCAGTAATAATTGTCTCGATTACGAAACATTAAAACAGCATAATTGCATATTAGGATTTTTGTTTGTCTTTTCAGCATATTTTTCTTCATACTGTCGGATCTATATCCATATATTTGCTTACATATATATATATATATATATATATATATATATATATATATAGGTAGGGGATTTGTGTAGGCGGAATAAAATTCCAGTAAGCAAAAGATCAAATATTACTTATTCAAAAATTATAACAGAATCATGTTATAACCTCACTAAAAAATAGCTATTTTGTTTCAACATTTTTGGTTTCTTCTCAAGTGATGATGTTGAACGTAGAATAAAGAGTTTTTTTTTTATTCTACATTCAACACCATCACTTGAGAAAACACCAGAAGTGTTGAGAAAAAATAGCTATTTTTGTAGTGATTTTATAAACTTATTCTGTTATAATTTTTGAATAAATAATTATATATATATATATATATATATATATATATATATATGGTAAATTTAATTTGAATAAATAATTATATATATATATATATATATATATATATATATATATTAGGTTGGTGCAAAAATGATGTCGTTTTCTCACATATGTTACTATGTGAGAAAACGACATTATTTTTGCACCAACCTAATATATATATATATATATATATATATATATATATATATATATATATGTGTGTGTGTGTGTGTGTGTGTGTGTGTGTGTGTGTGTGTGATAAAGGTTATAATTGTCCCAACGAAAGAAAAATGTATATTTAAAAAAAAAAATGTGAAACCGCAAACGATTTTGGTTACAATGTGGATTTGTTTTACTGTATATATATTATATTTTATTTTTCATATTATGTTACACGTGTTTTCGGTCTCGTGACCTTCTTCAGGTAAATTAAACGAATCAATTTTAAAGGTGTAAATTTCCTTGTGTTCTTTTAATGTTTCCTTGTTCATTTTTCTGTATTTGTACTGGGTCTTGGATTAATTTCTGGACTGTTGGCAAAAGCGAATTTCTGCCTAAGTGATAATAAAATCATTAGCTTTGTTCTTAGTGGTGGCGATGACCGATGTGTTGATAATAGATACTCCCCCTACCGACATCACTCCTGAGACTGTCAAATCTATTTCCATTTTTGTGTATCGTGTGTGCGTGCGTCTCCTCGTTAGCTTTCACATGATTTAATATACATACATATATTATGAAGGAATATAGTCATAAGATGTTCTATATTCATGGGATAAAGTGCTCAATACCAGAGATAGAGCGTGTGTAAATATAAAAGTGAACATAGAAGTCAACACTTAGAGGTGACAGGCTGTTTCATGCTGGATGCAATCGTCAGAGCACTCGTGGCCTGACGATTGCATCCAGCATGAAACAGACTGTCGCCTCTAAGTGTTGACTTCTATGTTCACTTTTATATATATATATATATATATATATATATATATATATATATATTATATATATATATGCATATTTCATTGAATATGACAAACAATTTAACATGTGATCTAATAATTTTTCTCTTTCAGATGATAAATTATATAAAACTGTTCGATTGTTCTTTTTATCTCAGCGCTTTCGGCTATACATTTAACCATTATAAAATATATTAACTCTTAACAAGAAATAATTTGTTGTATGTATGTATTTATATAACGTTTTCATTTTCAAAACACGGTCAAGATATTGTGTCCATGTTCATAGTTGATATTATTGTCGCTTTTTTTTTGTTGTTTTTATTAAATTAATAAACTTCCATTATTTCTACCCTCTTTTTGAATGTAGATGATGCTATTATATTTCTGTTGGCAACAAGTATGTCACGAATAGGTTCCAGTAGATCTCCAGGAATATTTAAATGAGATGTAATTGAGCTACGGTCAGAAAGGTGTAGAGTGAGTTTTCGTGTCAAACATCTTGTAGTATGGCCTATATAATTATATACGAATTTTGATTGATCAAGAATACAATTACTTAATGGATATTTAAATTCGTAATTAATATTTGTCCTATTTGAAAATGGCTAAATATATAGCCGAAAGCTCTTTGTTATGGGACCTTACCCATAATAACATAATTCCATACGTAATAAATACTGCGCTTCAAGAGGAAGCAGGGAGTTCAGTCCGAAGTCGGGCGACCGGCTGATCGGCTGATCGGCTGAACTCTCTGCCTACCGGCGGGGAGGAACCCGAACGAGGCTACGCCGAACGGCGGAGTCTCTTTCGGGGAGGTAAACCGACCTTGAACCCGTTTATACGGGTTCAATGGGCATATTTGGCCGAGCCCACGGGCTCGGAGATCCCACGTTAAACCGGCCTTGTGCCACATGATGCCCTCGTGGGGAGGCTAACTAAATACCGTTCAGTCTGTAGTGAAGTCTGTCAAGAGTCTGTCAGTCAGTCAGAGCGAGCAAGTCAGTCAGTCGAGTCAGAGGCAGTCCGTAACAGAGTCGCGTTCAGACAATTACTACTAAACCTGATTGTTCGTACTAACGCTTTCTACTTCTCTGTATATATTCCTGTTTGTAATATATCTGTGTTATTCCATATCCGTATTCGAGTTCTTCTTTATTGGTTCTACCTTGGACTATCGCCGTGGTACAAGGAACCGGACCATAACACTCTCGGACAAAAAGAACAATCGGACAGGTTTTATATAACTTATCATCTGAAAAAAATTTATTAGATCACATGAGAAATTATATATAAAACTAAATCAAATCACCTTGTCTGTCGTATTCAATGAACTTTTCATGGAAGAAGGACTACTGCCTAAATAAACTAACGTATATATATATATATATATATATATATATATATATATATATATATATATGTGTGTGTGTGTGTGTGTGTGTGTGTGTGTGTGTGTGTGTGTAGAAACATTACTAATGAGCGGGAAGGCGTAAGAGTAATGAGGGGAACAGTAGATAGCGATTGACATTCCGTTAAAACCCACCCTCAACACAGAAAAATTTAGCTTATCACTCCACATTCTATGTAAATCTTGCAGTTACCCTCAACAGAGAATGTTTTAGTTTGTAAACCCACGTCCTATATATACTTTGCAGCCTCAGTGAACAGAGAATGTTTAGCCTGAAACACAACTTCCTATGTATCCACTGCAGCCAACCTCAACATCGAAAAGTTTAGCATACTACTCCCCTCCCTGTGTATCCTCTGGAGCCACACTCAATACAGAATGTTTTAGCCTGCCTTCTCGCCTCCTGTGTATCTTCTGCAATCAACTTCAACAGAGAAACGTTTCGGCTACCTCTCCAAATCATTTTATCCTCTCCAGTCAATCTCAACGGGGAATGTTTTAGCCTACTACCCCAACGCACGTCAAATTTATCCTCTGAAGCCTCCCTCGACAGAAAAAAGTTTCAGCCCAACATCCTGTGTATCCTCTGCAGCCACCCTCACCTGCGAAAAGTTTATCCTACCAGACCACATTCTGTATATATTTGCAGCCACCCTCAACTGTGAGAATTTAACCTATGACTCCTCATCTTATGTATACTTTGCAGCCACCCTCAACAGAGATAGTTTTAGCCTACCACCCAACATGCTGTGTATCCTTTCCATCTAACCTCAACAGAGAAAAGTTCAGCCTCCCACCCGACGTCCTATGTATACTTTGCATCCAAACTCAACTATGAAAAGTTTAGTCTACAGCCCCTCATCCTATGTATATTTTCAGCCACTCTCAACATAGATTTACCTACTACCCCACGTCCTGTGTATTCTCTCCAGCTATTCGCAGCATGGAAATGATTAGCCTGCCACCTCACGTCTTCGCATTCCTTCATCGGTTTTTCGTTCGGTTAATGTTTCCGAAACGACACAGTGTAGCTGGACAAATACGTGTCCTCTGTGGAGAAAATGTATCAATTTCCCTTTGTCAGATGTTCTGACAGAAAATTACAAGCTCCGAGCGTATCTTTAGTAAACAAAGGCGGGAACTGTTTTGATTGGATATAAAATTTAAAATAAATTTAAATCAACTGATCGTGATGCAGCAAATTGTAATTTAAAGTCAACAAGGCGGGGGCGCCGCTTGACGTATGAGATACCTCGAAGCGATTAAGTCATCGACAAAATCAATAGAGCAATCAGCCCTGTTAGCACACTTCTCATCCCATGAAATACTGATTGTATTCTACGCTGCATATATATATATATATATATATATGTGTGTGTGTGTGTGTGTGTGTGTGTGTGTGTGTGTACATATGTAAAAATTCAGATAGAGTATATCTGTAAATGAAAAGGTCAATATGAATAGACAAAATGAAACTTATCATAGCCAACGCGTTTCCCCACCTGTCGGACTTTAACGATGTAAATGTTAGGATTTTATTTTGCATCAAGTATTTATAAACAGAAGTAAAAATATTGTCAGCTTTTTCAAAATCATTAAACTTAACAGACGCTCCGTCTATGTCTCTGAGATGATGGTTTGGTTTGGTTGTTTGGGTTTTATGGCATATCAACCACTGTGGGTTATTTAATTCCAAATCCAGTTTATATGAATTTTAAATGTCTATTTTGTCCTGGCAACATTGTTTCCAAAAAAACGTATAGCTGGCAACATTTTTTCAAAAAGGTATAGCTGGCAACATTATTGTTTCCAAAAAACGTATAGCTGGCAACATTATTCTTCTGAAGGACGTAGTTTATCGTCATACTCAGGACGTGGGTAAGATCTGGAAAAACTAGGCGTTCACTATTTGCCCATAGCTGGGACCCTAACAGGTGCTACCACCCCGGGTCAAGGTGGACCTGGGAACACCAGCAATTAAGAGGTGGTTCCACGCTCCTCAAAACCTCCTGATCAGAGTCCTTGCTGCTGGATGTAGTTTAACGTCTTACCCAGGACGCTCTCTGAGATGAGGTATTATGATTACTAGTATTATTTACATTATTCGGACTGTTATCCTTATCTTCATTGCCATATTCACAACGTTTCGGCCGTTGTACGCTCCGGCCTTCTTCAGGTGATTGGAATTTCGAACAGAACCCTTTATTTTCGTCCACCGGCCCAGTGGACAACGACACCGGTTAGATCCAATGACAAGACCCAAATAACTGTGAGTTCAATACCAGGCCACAGTAGCGGTAAACTAAATTTTTTTACAGTTGAGTTAAAGGGACATCTATGACATCCGGGAGAGGCATGGCACGTGTAACTAGAACAGTCTACCCCGGTGAACGAAATAGAGGGTTCGTTTCGACATTCCAATCACATGAAGAAGGCCGGAGCGTACAACGGCTGAAAACTTGTGAATATAACAATGAAGACGACATGAAGTTTAGCTGAAAAGTCTCGCTAAATTATGGAGGATGCTAAGTGACGTAATCTGATGTCTAATAAACGAAAAGGATTGAGTGGTGTGGTTGTTGATTTTTGTTTATGTCATCATATTTTAGTATGGGATAAATTTATGAATTATTTTTTTTTAAATGACAAGTTATGAATTTTGTTTTTTTCAGTTTTCTTTTCAATTTTTAAGCCTTTAATAGCAAAGGTATGTTAGCTTATGACAGGTGAAATCATTTCAGGAATGGGGATATTGGGAAAAAATCCGTCATGCAGATTTATGATTTAACAAGTTTCAATAGATGCACTTTAGAGAATTTCCCGACCAAGTAAGTTCCTTTCTCTTTCAATAAGTGTGGCGTTCTTTAGATCAAAGTTGCGATTGAATTTATTAGGTTGGTGCAAAAAATAATGTCGTTTTTTGACGTTCAACTTTCTGTGAGAAAACGACATTATTTTTGCACCAACCTAATATTTCTATGCATAATTATAGTTGACTCTCCCGTCGAATTCGACGTATGAGGGTCAAGTTGATCAGGGTCAACTATCCAGACCATTTTGAAGGGCCGAATACAGAGACCTGGTCCACTACTTGCCACAAGGTTCCCAAACAACACAGTGCACATTTTGAATTTAGAGTTATCCTCCTAAACCAGTTGCCATTCAAAGCTGTAGAACCCAATGTGTCCTGCCATTTACCTATAGCTGGAGGGAAAAGAAGAGGATGAATACCTATCCCAAGGGTATTAGCACGTAATCATATATATATATATATATATATATATATATATATATATATATATATATATATATATATATGTATAGAGAGAGAGAGAGAGAGAGATTGAAAAGTAATTCATTTTATGTATGATGGACTCTCTCACCTTGTAAAAATTATAGTTATACATAAAATAAAGAGTTACTTTTCAATCGCCCTGCATGCATATATATATATATATATATATATATATATATATATATATATTTGCTTGGGGATGAAATGGAACTAATGTCTTTAATTTAATTACAAAATTAAATTCGAAGCTTTTAGCTTCCATTTTTGAAACATGGTTAGAACTGTGTAGCGAGAAAAACATATTTTAAATTTATTTATAATATTAATGCATTGTAAATTTAGATTGAGCACTATTTTGTAAAAATAAAAATATCTATAACAACACCGGATTATATATCTTACTGTTCTTTCTTTCTATATATATATATATATATATATATATATATATATATATATATATATAATTAAGTTATAAGGAACTTGGTAAACCGAATTGGTAAATCCAAAGAGGATGAAATCCTGAGAGCTCAATGTGAGGACCCAAAGAGGATCAAATCCTGAGAGCTCAATGTAATTTTTTTCCTCTCAATTCGTTGTTGGAATCCTTAAAAAAGGATTGAGGTGAAATAAATTATCGTAATGGTACCTTAAAGTGGTTTGTTTTTCATTACATATATATATATATATATATATATATATATATATAACATCTTATACTTATATGTAATGTTGAGGTATATTATGTTTATCCAGATATTTTAGACTGACAGCAATTAGCAGAACACCAAACTGTGTAAATTACAGTGTGTTTGTGCGTGTGCGTGTGTGTGTGTGTTTCGTATGCGAGATAGTTTCTTATATCACAAAATAGTAATAACTATACCATCTTCATGGTTACCTAGAACCTTTGAAATGGATATTATAGGCTATTAAGTAATTAAGATTGTCTCATATATATATATATATATATATATATATATATATATATATATATATATATATATATATATATATATATATCGATAGAGAGAGCTAGAGAGGAATAAAATAGATAGATAGATAGATAGATAGATAGATAGATAGATAGATAGATAGATAGAGTGAACTGACAGTTGCGTACTGCACATTTGCGTCCCGGACAATTGCGCTTGGGTCCATAGAGAAATCCGTCCCTGATTAATTGCGTACCTCTGATATATTTTAAGTTACCATACTTTCTTTTCTTAAGAGTTGCTAATCACTAAAGCCAGTTTTAATTATTCTAAACAAGCAAAAAGGTAGTTAACATAAATTTTGAAAGAATATTTTTTTAAAGAATTATTTAATATAGAAATTTGCACACTAATACCTTTAATTACTCTAAAGCAACAAAAACTAGTTACCATAAATAAAAAAAGGAGAAAAATATCTTTTTTAAAGCAAGAGAAAATTAATCTAGAAGCTTCAGTTCACTCCAGCAGTGCGTATCACAAACATCTGATAAATTCTGGATTTTATAGATTATATTTTTATTTGGAACCCATGGCTATGTCCCCAAAATCAAACACTGGTCGAAAAATATTTGTAGACAAGGACAATTACAGCTACCACTATCATAAGAAAAAAACGCCGATGAAACAAAAACATAATGGCGATGTGTAGAACAAGAATTCATGTTGGGAATGAATTCAGTCACGACACGCCATAGTAGACATTTCATATTAAACAAAAATAAACGTTTTTTTCTTTTTTTAAATTGTATTCCTTTTTTTTTTAAAAAAAAAAAATGATTACTACCTATGCTTTTTGAAAACATTATAGTAACTGCCTTTAAAAGCTTGAAAAAAATATCATAGCTACGCAATTATCCAGGTACGTATTCGTCTCGAGACTGAAATGTCCAGGTACGCAATTGTCCGGGACACAAATGTCCAGTACGAAACTGTCCTAGAACAGATAGATAGATAGATAGATAGATAGATAGATAGATAGATAGATAGATTCACTCTGATAAACATGAATAAACTGAAAATGAAGATAGATAGATAGATAGATAGATAGATAGATAGATAGATAGATAGATAGATAGATAGATAGATAGATACACTATGATAAACAGGAATAAACTGAAAATGAAGATAGATAGATAGATAGATAGATAGATAGATAGATAGATAGATAGATAGGAACAGAAAGTAATGTATAAATATATAGTTTTATCGGAAGGCCGGTTTAACGTGGGATCTCCGAGCCCGTGGGTTTTCTGAGCCCGTCGGGTTTCCGAGCCCGTGGGGTTTCCGAGCCCGTGGGGTTTCCGAGCCCGTGGGGTTTCCGAGCCCGTGGGCTCGGGCAAAAATATGCCCTTTGAACCCTTATAAACGGGTTCAGGGTCGGTCTAGCTCCCCGAAAGTGACTCCGCCCTTCGGCGTAGCCTCCTTCGGGTTCCTCCCCGCCCGTAGGCAGAGAGTTCAGCCGATCAGCCGGTCGCCCGAATTCGGACTGAACTCCCTGCTTAATCTTGAGGCGCAGTATTTATTACGTATGGAATAGTCCATTATATTATTATGAGTAAGGTCCCATAACAGATAGATAGATAGATAGATAGATAGATAGATGGGAACAGAAATTAATGGATAAATATATAGTTTTATAGGAACAGACATAGATAGATAGATAGATAGATAGATAGATTTATTAGTTATTAAAAAAAATTCAAAACGTGTAAACTAATACTTAAATATAATTCATCACCTCGAAAATGATAATGCTGTTTATGAAGTGACGTGTCACTTTTGGAGATTGTATCTGTAATAGTGTCAATCAATAAACATTATTAAATTCATACATTGGCCACACACGCACCACACGCTCTCGTAGGCTGACTTATCATTTGTCTAAATTTAGTACAATTCGCGCACATATAAATAAACATATTACAAACAACGAAAATAATATAGACATAAGATAAAATTTTATTAAATAACACCAAAATATTATATAGGCCTCAAAACAAAGAAAGACTTAAAATTCTAGAAGCGGTTGCTTGCAATACAAGGGTAGCAGTGAAAATTAACTTGGGTATCTCTCTTCATAAGGGATCGTATGTAGAACTGTCTATTAAAAAATAATCACGTTGTAACATTTTAATTTGACCGGTGTAAATCATATCAGTGACTTGAAATTGGCTCCAGTAAACTATGGAACACCAGAATTGGCCAAAAACAATTTCATAAACAGAGAAAAAACGGAAATCTTGATAACGACTGTACTAAGAATCAAAAGTACCCGGATACAAGGCAAAAAAAATGAACTTTGGAAAGTTAAACAATTGGATAAAACAAATTAGTCGAAATTTGGAGAAACTTAATACAAAATTGGCAAATTACACATTATTGATGTTAAAACTTAAAATAATGTTTGCTGTCTAAATAACCTTATATATATATATATATATATATATATATATATATATATATATATATATTATAATATTTTTTGTTTAAAAATATGATTCCTTCGCTACATAAGAGTTCTCATGTTTCAAAAACGAGAGCCAAAATCATCCAAATAATTAATAAAATTAAGTTGGATTGTGGTGTTTAGTCCCGTTTCATCTTCAAGCGAAATTTTAGGAATAAGCTATCTCTCGGTTTCGGCTCTCGTTTTTGAAACATGAGAACTCTTATGTAGCGAAGGAATCATATTTTTAAACAAAAAATATTATTATAATATAAGCTCTACTTCTGTATGGAGCACTGTCTTCTTAAAAATAAAAACAAAAATACTAAGGAACCCCGGATTATGCACCCAACGTGTTCTTTTCTATTTTCTGCATACCTGCACAAGGATATATATATATATATATATATATATATATATATATATATATATATATATATATATATTATAAATTGATTGATATACATATATATATATATATTATAAATTGATTGATTGATTAATGGTTTTTCCGTTACACAGTTCTGACCATGTTTCAAAAATGGAAGGTCCAAATTTAATTTTGTAATTAATTTAAAGACATTAGTTCCATTTCATCCTCAAGTGAATTTTGGAGTAACTTATAAAATTACTGGGTTTTAAAGTCAGCAAAATCATAATTTACGTTTCCAAGCAAACAGTGAACACCAGATTATATATCTTACTGTTCTTTCTTATATATATATATATATATATATATATATATATATATATATATATATATATATATATATATGTATATATATTAAGACATTTTTATGTTTATACGTTCTTTTTATAGATACAAATATTTAAGTAATATTCTGTTTTACAATAAACAGCATTAAACAACATTTAACGGAGGATGAAAATTTCTCGGACATTCAGGCCGGTAAACGTTGTTTAATACTGTTTATTATAAAACAGAGCATTTACTTAAATATTTGTATCTATAAAAAAGAATGTATAAACAAAAAAATCTCTTAAAATAATTGTCGGACTTTGTCCATTTCATTAATGTGGGTTTGTAAACAGTGACTATTACGGCTATTATAGCAAGACTCTTCGGTAAAGCGAATCGAGTCCTCTCAGTTAATGTGTGTTTATATAAAAATAAATGCGCTAAAATTCAATTTCGTCACTGCCGTACGCCGACGGCTTAATGGTAGAATCTCCGACTGACGTCAATTCAGCCGGTTTTCGATCCTAGCTACAGACAACTGGACGTCTAGCCACACTGAAGAGCTGTGAAACAGTCTGTCTGTGGATGTCAATATATATACATATATGTGGTATATATATACATCAGGTTGCCTGAGATTTTCCAGTAGCTTTTACCTTTTTACTAGAACTTAACAATCAGTTCTTTTTGCGAATTTGTCAATTCTGTAACTCTTACAATGATGAAAACATTCTTGCACAAATATCAGTTACAGACTGTTCTGTTTATATTTTTTTAAAGTTAAAAGTTTACTACTGATAACATCATTGGAAAATTCTAGAATATTCCATTTGAATAATTTAGACTATTAAAGCAATTTAAAAGTTTTAAGATTTGAAATTTGTATTCTACGAATGCTTTCTTCAATCATTAAAATGGATAAATGTGATTTATTCCTATTAAATCAAAATCTTTTTTTTGTATTCTATGCATATTTAGTTATTATGGATCTGTGTACAGTTAATTATGTGAAAAGTGTGTTTATTCATTACTTGGAAATACAATAAATTAAAAAATTTGCATGCGTACGAATATGTGTTTTCCCCCGCCACTATATATATGTGTGTGTGTGTGTGCGTGTGTGTGTGTGTATGTTTGTATGTATGTTTGTGTGTGTCTGTGTGTGTGTCTGTGTGTAGGGAAAAGGTTATAGTTGTTCCAACAAAAGAAAAATGTATATTCCAAAAAAGAGAGAAACCGTAAACCATTTTGTTTATAATGTGGATTTGTTTTAGTATATATATATATTTTCTCATCATATTTCTACTAATCGTGTTTTCAGTCCGGTGACCTTCCTCAGGCAAATAAAAAGAATAAATTTTTAAAAGGAATAAATTTTCCTCATGTTCTTTTAATGTCACATTGTTTGCGTTCTGTATTTACTTGTGAGCCTTGAAGTCTTTTCTGTACTGTTGGCAAAAGTTAATTTCTGTCTACGTTTTAATAAAACCCTTAGCTTTGGTATGAGAGGTGGCGATGATAGATGTGTTGATGAGAGATGTCTTCCTATCCTTGTGTGCGTACGGGTTCCTATAGACTGCACATATGAATATTCCCTCCCCTATATACATACTGCCTTATAATAAGGAATTAGTATATGCATATATGTATATGCACATCCACATATATACCCCCAACACACAAATATGCACTCATTAAAAGAACATAAGGAAAATTTATTCCTTTTAAAAACGTATTCCTTTTATTTGCCTAAAGAAGATCATGAGACCGGAAACCCGTGTAGCAGAAATATAGAGAATAAAATATAATATATATACTAAAACAAATTCACATTATAACCAAAAACATTTGCGATTTCTCTGTTGCTTTTGGCTAAGATCAGATACTGAAGGGCCGAAATGTTGTGATAAATATGGCGACAACGATGAGGACAATAGTCCGAATAATGTAAATAGTGTACATAATACCTCATCTCAGAAATATAGACAGATACTGAAGGGCTGAAATGTTTTAATAAATATGTCGACAACGATGAGGACAATAGTCCGAATAATGTAAATAGTGTACATAATATCTCATCTCAGAAATATAGACAGATACTAGAGGGCCGAAATGTTGTGATAAATATGGCAACAAAGGTGAGGACAATAGTCCGAATAATGTAAATAGTGTACATAATACCTCATCTCAGAAATATAGACAGATACTGAAGGGCCGAAATGTTGTAATAAATATGGCGACAACGATGAGGACAATAGTCCGAATAATGTAAATAGTGTACATAATACCTCATCTCAGAAATATAGACAGATACTGAAGGGCCGAAACGTTGTAATAAATATGGCGACAAAGATGAGGATAATAGTCCGAATAATGTAAATAGTGTACATAATACCTCATCTCAGAAATTTAGACAGATACTGAAGGTTCGGTAGGGGACCCGATACACCGAAAATCTGGAGACAAATTGAAAATTCCTACCAGAAATTGTCACGAATATCGAACCATCTGACATTCCTACTCATCCCTTTAGGCTTGGCACCAAAACTTCACGTCAATTCAAGGAGAGCCCGTCTGATCACAGAAAAAGCGGAAATGGCCCTTGTCCGAGAGAGAATCCAGTACAATCGTTGGATAAAACAGATACTACAAGCTCATATCTCTCAAAGGCTCGAGGATTTCTTCATCAGAATTATCAATGAAGAAGACCGGAGAAGGATTCAAAATAACCTGGATAAATCGTTCAAACATGAATTCGATGTAGTCAAGGCTCGCCAAGTACAAAAATTTGGCGACAAACATAAGGACAATAGTCCGAATAATGTAAATAGTGAAATGATTAAATATATAACTGTCTATATTTCTGAGATGAGGTTATTTGCATTATTTACATTGTTCGGACTGTTGTGCTCATCTCTGTCGCCATATTCACGACGTTACGGCCGCTGTATTCTCCAACCCTCTTCAAGAACTGTCTATATCTCTGAGATGAGGTATTGTAATTATTTGCATTATTTAAAAATTCCGGGCTGTTTTCCTCATCCTTATTGCCATGTTCACGACGATTCGGCCGTTGTACGCTCCGGCCTTCTACAGGTGTTTGAAATTTCGAACTGAAACCTTTATTTCGTCCACCAGCGTAAATTGTTCTAGTTCCACGAGCCATGTTTCTTCCGGAGGTCTCAGTTATCTCCCTTTAACTCAACTCTCCAAGTTTTTGTTTACCACTGACTTAGGCAGGTATTGAACTCACAAGTCACGAATTATCCACTGGGCTATCAATGTATGAATTTTGTGGAATTAATGTTTCAATATATATATATATATATATATATATATATATATATATATATATATATATATATATATATATATATATATATATATATATATATATTTACCAGGCCTCATATTGCAATTTTGTTGTTATTAGTGCTTTTCTCTAGAACTACGTATTACTGGTTCCCATATTGTATTTATTTCTACGCTTGGGCTACTTAGGAGATATTTTTTACCTCAACTTCAACTCCCACCACCCATACAGTGTAAAGAAAGGGATCGTTCATTGTTTACAACATCGAGCAAAAGCCATAAGTAGCGACCTAGAGACATATGATCAAGAAATGGTCAGAATAAACAGTACCCTACAACGTCACAAATAACCTGGGTACATGGCAGCATCAATGACAAACTGGAGTAGAAGTGTACAAGAGGATAACAACAACATTCAAAAAACAGCTTCAGTCTACCTACCCTATGTGAAGTTATTATCGGAAAAAATACAAAAGATCTGTGGTCCATATAACATCAGGACGTTCTTCAAAAGTGGTTTGACACTTTGCAGACACCTCTTCCGAGTAAGATAACCATAGAGAAGAACATGACTAAGAACTGTGTATACGCCATCCCGTGCAGCTGTGGTAAGAAATAAAAAAGGAGAAAAAAGCAGCCCCCTTAAGGTCAGACTGCAGGGATATTGTAAAGCTGTAACAAGATTGAAAAAAAAAAAAACAGGCATAGCTGGCCACATGTAGAGGAAAAAGGGAGATTACCAACCTCTGTCGGATGAAGTTGAAATAATAATACGAAAACTTAAGGAATCAGCACATATGCTAGGTCACAAAGACAGACAAAGGTAACCTAATAAAAACTGTTGACAATGCTTCATCTTATAAAAATTCAAGATAATATTACCACAAATATTACGAGATGAAAACAATTGACATTAAGATGAAAGGAATACAAGTCAAAAGTGAATAATGGCTGACAATGCTTCATCTTATAAAAATTCAAGATAATATTACTACAAATATTACGAGATGAAAAACAATTGACATTAAGATGAAAGGAATACTAGTCAAAAGTGAATAATGGCTGACAATGCTTCATCTTATAAAAATTCAAGATAATATTACCACAAATATTACGAGATGAAAACAATTGACATTAAGATGAAAGGAATACTAGTCAAAAGTGAATAATGGCTGACAATGCTTCATCTTATAAAAATTCAAGATAATATTACCACAAATATTACGAGATGAAAAACAATTGACATTAAGATGAAAGGAATACTAGTCAAAAGTGAATAATGGCTGACAATGCTTCATCTTATAAAAATTCAAGATAATATTACTACAAATATTACGAGATGAAAAAAAAATTGACATTAAGATGAAAGGAATACTAGTCAAAAGTGAATAATGGCTGACAATGCTTCATCTTATAAAAATTCAAGATAATATTACTACAAATATTACGAGATGAAAAACAATTGACATTAAGATGAAAGGAATACTAGTCAAAAGTGAATAATGGCTGACAATGCTTCATCTTATAAAAATTCAAGATAATATTACTACAAATATTACGAGATGAAAAACAATTGACATTAAGATGAAAGGAATACTAGTCAAAAGTGAATAATGGCTGACAATGCTTCATCTTATAAAAATTCAAGATAATATTACTACAAATATTACGAGATGAAAAACAATTGACATTAAGATGAAAGGAATACTAGTCAAAAGTGAATAATGGCTGACAATGCTTCATCTTATAAAAATTCAAGATAATATTACCACAAATATTACGAGATGAAAACAATTGACATTAAGATGAAAGGAATACTAGTCAAAAGTGAATAATGGCTGACAATGTTTCATTTTATAAAAATTCAAGATAATATTACTACAAATATTACGAGATGAAAAACAATTGACATTAAGATGAAAGGAATACAAGTCAAAAGTGAATAATGGCTGACAATGCTTCATCTTATAAAAATTCAATATAATATTACTATTAGCACTACTAGAGAAAAAGTAATCAAATTTTAAATTTAAGAAATACTAGTCAAAAAGTAATAATAATTTCAAGTCATTTAGTACATCCAGAAGAAATGTAAAGACATGAAGATTACACTGAGCTGAGATAATGATCGATTTTTCATTCAAAGATTTTTATTCAAATACCGTAACTTACGGTATGAAGTGTCCTCTGTTGTTCGAATTCTACTCAGAGAGGGGAATTTGAAATCGTCTTTTGTGTATTGAAGTTAATCATTATAATTAAGAAACTATCGCGTTGATTAGAATCTCAATTTTTATTTTAAATAATCCTTTACAGTGTCCTCGAAAATAAAATAAAAAATTTCAAGACACCCGGATGTTTAATGCATCAATTAGAACATTCTATTAACACAAACCTGGCCTCATTCAAACTGTGAATTAAATAAATGTATAAGAAGAATTCTCTATCTATATGACTATCCCGAACAAACAAAAAAGCGTTTGGTACGAACTGGGAAGCAAATATCCCTTGGTAATTTTTTTATTTCAAGAAGATTGGAAATCTTTTAGAGACATTCAGGATTTTATTTTTTATTTTATT